>JAUMHP010000063.1:13541468-13560444 GCA_032361065.1 Enteromius trimaculatus
AATCAACTTTTTAAAGATATTCTAATTAAATGACCAGCACCTGTATTTTCTTGACTGCTGCAAATGCCTCGCTGTCTGGTTTAATAATTTTCTGAAAGTAGTAAGTATCAAATTAGCTAAAAAATGTCCAACGCCAAAGAAAGAACACATCACCTGACCATAACGTGGACTTTTTACTTTTTGAATATTGATGATCCAAAGGATTTAAAAAGTAGGATTTAATTGATTAAACCGACTGAATACGAAAAGTTATTTCGCCTCATCAGTCCACATGGTGTCGCTGTGGATTTTAACTTGACGTTCTTACGGCTTTCCTTCATTGACCATAGAAGAACAGGTCACGTGCTGTGTGTGTACGCCAGTTATAACCTTGAGTGCTGGTTCTTATATGTATTCGTTTATGAGTTTTCAAAACTACAGCAAGAATGTTACAGATGAAAAATCGCATGAAATATTGCTCTGTCGCAATCGCTGCGAACAAACTGGTTTCAGGACCGGTGAAGAACTCTGTTGTCTTTATGGATATTGCAGCTGACGACGAGTTCATTGGAAGAATTATTATTGAGGCAAGTCATGTCATTTAAGCTGAATTTGTAATGCATCATAAATGTTTGAGTTTGAGTACAATGAAGAGCGAGGAAAAGAGTTATTTTTCTATCCAATGCCAAAAAACTAACTTTCATAACGTTAACGTTAGTTGCAAATATAGCAATTCTTTAGTACTAATATTTATTATTATTATTAAATATAATACTATACAAATAACAATAATAAGGAAAAATATAAGTATTATTACCGTGTTCATGATTATTATCATCATTATTTTAAAGACAGGTTTTTCGTACTTTATTTGCAGCTTTATGCTGAAGTTGTACCCAAAACAGCTGGTAAGCAAATATGGGTTTTATAAAAATTAAAAATCTAATATTTATGTGGCCTTGCACAAATAAAAGTCAAATGAAATGTACCATCACATGTACAATGTGCAATTAATTTTAGATGTAGTATAAAATACACACTATAATATGTAAAACATGATTTAATAAACAAATATAAATGTCATAGTTTTATAAAGTGCAGTTTTCATACTGGTTCTTGTCTTTCAGCAAATTTCCGGGCCCTTTGTACAGGAGAGCATGGCTTTGGATATAAGGGTTCAGTATTTCACAGAATCATCCCTGAGTTTATGTGTCAGGTATCAAATTAGTAATGATACTGCTCATTGTCCCCTTCAGCATTACCATTATTTATTATGTAAAAAATGACATCTTATCTCTTCAGTTTTATTTATTGGTTATGAGTTACATGTTTTGATCCTAAGGCCAGCTAATGATTTATGTTTTGTTGACAGGGTGGAGATTTCACTAATCATAATGGCACCGGTGGAAAGTCTATTTATGGAAAGACATTTAACGATGAGAATTTCAAGTTGAAACACACCGGACCAGGTGATGTCACTATTACTTCCTAAGCTCTCACAAACATAGAGAGTACACATGGGATGAAACACAATTGTTTTAAGAATCTGTAAAAGGGTGTAAACGAAGTGTGTTAGCAATAACAGAGTTTGTGGTTCTGCGGTCACGTTGGTAGCTGCAAACATGATTTATTCAAAAACATTTAATAATGCAATTCATCAATGGAGGACAATCCGATTCTGTGGAAATCCATAGTTCCCTTCTGCATGTGTCTAGACATGGCATCTACTCAGTTCCTCTGGGATCTGATTCAGCTCAATTTCATCATTACAAGCCTGAGGAAAAGTGCAAAAGCTGCATGTGCATCTGTTTACAGCCACAAGGTGGTAGTGAGGCCCCCTTAGTTGCAGAAATCACTTTTGTAATCTTTAAACAAATGACCTACTTTCTAAGCAAGTCAAAGCCAGCCTATCCTAGTGCATTTTTGGTGCCAGGGGGATCCTACACCAGCAAACCCTCTTGATAGATTAATGTGGGCAAATAGTGTAGGGTTGTGTAATACATGACTGGATGTAATTGTAGTAGAGAGCCGTAACTTACCCAAACCAGATGTTGTCTTTCATCCAGTACCCCCTGCTGCTTTCAGACTCTTTATTTTTTTATTCTCTGGTTGTTATTGTGGAACTGTTGATTGTTAGATTTTCGCTGAATCTCTATATCATTAAACTATTCAAAGTGACAAATTTGCCTATAAAAAGCATGCAGTAACTCAGGAGGTGGTCTGATGTCTTTCTGGTAGGTGTTCTGTCTATGGCGAACTCTGGGCCAAACACAAATGGATCCCAGTTTTTCATCTGCACTGCAAAAACAGAATGGTATGATGGTGGAAAGGTTTTTGATTTAATTGTTACCCATCCCAAGTGTCTTAAGTGTTATTTTTTTTTGTTTTTGTTTTTTTTGTGGGATTGATGCTCCTGTTGTTCTCTTTCAGGCTCGATGGCAAACATGTTGTTTTCGGGCAGGTCAAAGAAGGAATGGAGACCGTCTCTGTAATGGAGTCCTGCGGCCTGCATGATGGAGGGACTGTGAAGAAGATTGTCATCACTGACTGTGGAGAACTCAAGTAACCAAGGATGTGCATTCACAACAAAACTGCTTATGCATGAATTTTTTTGTTTTTGTTTTTACATTTGTTACCGAAGTTCCTATTGACAATTGTGTCAGTCTATGGATCCATTAAGGTGTTTTATGCTTACTAAGTAAGCAAATGACTCTGCAAGTATGGTAAATACTTACCCCTACACAACTAATCTTACTTAAGGGTCAAATGCCATGGGCCACAAGGAAATTTATACTGTTAAAGCCTCCTTTTGGTTTTGAAATTACGATATAAGCTATACAGAGATTGTTTACCTTCTAAGAACCATGCCAGAGAAACCCCGGGAGGTTTTTTAAATAAATAAATTACACATGAAACTGGGTTTGACATATGGAATTTCTTCCAGGATATTTGCATCCTGTGCCCATTTTTTTTTTTTTTTTTAATGACTCAAGGCTGTTTTCCAGATGAGGGCCGGCTACAACTGCAGCAGTATATCTGGTTGCGTGGCATGCTTTTTAAATCTTCCTGAGAATGATCCCAAACCTTTTTTTAGACTCTATCCAGCGACAAGATTTCCTGTCCCCCTAAAGCAGGATATGACATCCTGTTTGGCTATAAAGATTCTCCACCTCCAACGTTAAACTTTCAGCACGAGTCCTCTGAACATGTTCGTACAATGGTTTGTGGAGACGGTTGGGAATACGAGTTTGTCAGATGTGTTCCATTATAACTGCAGCCAGCTGACATTCACATACCCTGAAATGAAAATGAGCAGTCCGTTTTAGACGGTGTGTAGGTGTAGCTTATCACAGTAATGCCTTATGAAAGTAAATTATGAACCTTTGTGGAAAACAGTGCTCTTTTCTAAATGAAACCATATGGGGTCTGAACTCACAACTGGTTTGTTTGACTTCTCCGATTGCAATGTTGCTATAGAGACATTCTCATTCCCGCTCTGTTTAAGTCTGCATTGTTGCAACAAACTTGATATAATTTGGGCCTCCACCCTCTAGTGAAGTTTAAGGGATTTGGAATGTGTAGACCAATTACTTAAAGTTGGCTTCAAGAGTACAGCCAGCGTCATCGTTGCACTCATGTGTTTACAATCATTACAACTAATTAGGTTGAGTGAAAAAATACACATCTGTGTCTTCAAACCTGCACTTTTGCGAACGCTGAACTGAAAGATTATTCGACAGTAAATGAATGTGATGTCAGAATCACAACTGTTCCCAAAGGCTTCAGACTATGGTTTTCTATTACACAAGCATCATTTCCAAGGACCATATCTAAATAATTAATCAGTCCATACTGCCTTCAGCATGACTGATTTAAAATGGACACAATTTCCCAACACCCAGACACGGGCCAAAGTACATGTTGAAATCCAAAAACAGGCTGTACATATATCTGGCACAGATTGAACAGAAATATACATCACTGTGTGCTATAAGGAAAAAAACGAAACAGAGTCATTGTTCACTTAGTCAATGTTTTAATCGAACAAACTTCTAAAAGCACAGTCTTCAGTTTTCCTAACTAACAAATAAGGCACATATCGGAATGCCGTTTCATGGACGCGGAGCAACAGATTTCATCTCGTCCCACATTCTAACACATTCTCTTTTATCCACACTTTCTGTCGCTCGGTCCACTCCAATATGATGACAAATATTTTACAGACATTACAAACATGAGTGTTAAATCAGTACATTCAGTAAATCTATTAATGGTACTGGAAATCCTAGGAGTGAATAGGCATTTATTAATGACTAACAATTAGAGAGGTGTAGTCTACAAAAGCTATCTTGGCAAGAATTAAACATGTATTAATATTAAATAAGAATACATTGCACAAATGATAAATCTTGAATCATTTAAAAAAACATGCACATGCAAACTTCAGTCCCACACACTTGTTTGAAAAATAGTCCCCCCCCCCCCCCATTTTTACATACGAAGAAAAATATTTCGACATCATTCCTGGACTTGGCAGTAACTGGAGACGGCTAACTAGAGCTCACAGTTTCATACAGTATGGGCCTGATTCACAAACACATTTCGACCATGTAAAAGGTTTGTACATGCAATTCAGTGTTATGGTCAATGACTGGAGTTAGTCACGTTTTTTTGCCACTGTTTTGCGTCTATAAAACACCTCGATAAAAAGGCCCTACGACTTACAGTCAGGCTCTGTTATGTGAAAAACAGCTGTTTGTGAAGTTAGGACGAGTGTTATAGGTTTCCTATAAATGCAAATCAAAACATTCATGCTGTATAGCAAGACACGCAAAGATTCGAAACAACATTGAAGCACACGGATGCTCGTAAAAGGTAAGGATACTATATACCGATAACATCTAGAATAACAAAACACAAATAAAATGGCTTGTAAGGGCATAATAACTATGTACCAACTTTTGAATAATATTCTATGTAGTCATCAATATTTTCTTCATAGAGTAGCTTCTGTTGCATATTTTATACAAAAAAAGAATTGAATTGTTAAAAAAAAGAACAAAATCCTTCCATAAATATTTCTGTAGGATATAATCAAAGATTATTGTAAAACATCGAAGGAAGAAAAAACAAAAAAAAACTCCCAGCTCTTTTGCATCTCAGCATTTTGCCCTTTTTCACATACACAAGTTTTATATTGCATCATAACATTTCGAAATAGCTAACTTGATAATGATGGTAATCGAATATATACACAAAACACATACTAGTATCTTTGTAAGGGAAAACATCAAAATCTTGTCTGGATATCAAATTGCTCCAAAATCTTCATTATCTATATTGTTTCCAAAATACACATACCTTTAATAGAAAATAACAAGTTTATACTGAAAGTGAGCTATAAAAAGTCAAGTATATGTATTTCAAGACAAAAACACATGCGCAAAAAGCACTTCGTATAGTTTTAAATGCATGTACACTCTGTCAATACCACAAGCTCTGTCTTTCATTCAATAAAGCAGAAATCAGGGGAAGCTCGTTTAAGTAATAAATGCCTTCAACAAGGGCTGTTATCATTTTAGTCACGTATATAGTGCAATGCAACTATTTTGCAATAATAAAGCAAATTTAATAACGAGGCATCAATCTAGTGGTGCACTGGGTCATCTGTTAAAGTGACCTGACAATAAATTGAATTGATCCCAAAGACGCAAGGAAATAATTCTGTGCAGACTACCAGCTATGGGTGATCAGCAATGATTATGATGAATCCGCAGTGATCATTTATTTCACTGGTTATTTTCATTACGGTGTTTATCAAAAAGCAGAGTAACTCAGTCTAAATGAGGCCTGAAGTAAACCTTGGCGTGTAAGAATGTACACACAGCGAAGCCATTAGCAACACCAGAAAAACAGTTACCGAGAAATAAAGGCTCAGAAACAACGATGACGTCCAAAGAACAAAGCAGCGACTCGCAGAAACAGCCTTGTTTTTTATTTAACAGTGATCTAATAATTGACTCCCTGGCAGTTTATACTCCTTTAATTTCCCATCAGAACCTCAAAGCCATTTTTTTCAACTAAAGTAAAATGAGCTGGTTTACATTTTCAGTCATCTAATCGGCTCCTTCAATTCCTCGGCATCATACATGACATTCCTTGGCAAAAATCTGGACTTTTCATAACCAAACTGTGTTAAGGCACTAGACGTTCCCTTCAGACAAGATTCATACCTTCATCTGCGTTTATCCCAATGAATGAAGCATTAACTAACATTCAACAGAAAATATGTGGACTCCAACGATAAGTTAACAGTTATGCACACTGTATTTACCATGTAAATGCATTCAACTTCATATGTACATCTAGGATTGACATAATTCACGCTATATTCATCTATGACTTCCCACTGGAACACGTAAAGCTACATTTATTGTTTAATAATCCTGGGCTACACTCAAATATGATCAATTAGTAATTTGTGTGAGCCATAACAAGAGGTAAAGGCACATAGATGAGATCCTGTACACACTTACTTCCATCCAAATAACACCCTTCCATCATCATGCTCTCAATCAAACATCTTCTGATCAGTCTAATGTACCCAATGGTTTTCTCGTTACATCACAAAAAAACTCTTCAGCATTACTTACTTTGTCTTTCTTTTCCCTTTACAGCCATGTCCACTCAAATAGAAAATGCTTCCCAAAAGTCACAGTTTAAACAGGGTGTAATTCATCAGGTACGTTTGTAGCCAAAGTATAAACATACAAATGTGGGGTTAGGCAATAAAAACATAAAAAATTAAGGATTTAATTCTGAGATATGATCAGAATGATTGTAAACAGCGGATAATTTCTTTAATTTCTTTAATTTCTTTTAATTTTAGTGCAAGGGTCAAATTCAAACGTCCCAAGAATCTTTTCATTGCACAAAAGGTTCTTTATGGTTCTTTAGGTCATAAAAAACGGTTCTTTCAAAAACTGCTTTGGGGGGAAAAACACTTTTATAACCTTCATTTTCAAGAGCGGAGGATTTAGATGAGTCATTTTGAATTTACAAATAAAGGTGTTGCATAACATTGAAATGAATTAATGACATTTTCTAGAGCGGTGTTTATATAAGACAGATGCACACTATTTCATCTGAGACGTGTCATTCAAAAACACACTCTTTATCCTGAGCTAAATATCTCAGTGAAGAGCAGGCGTTATTGTTTTAAATGCTAGCGCAAAGAGTGAAAAGCTCACATTTTGACCCCTGTACCAAAAACAAGCTTCAGCTTTACGTGGGTTTCTAAGACGTTTGAAGCAGTTCTCCGGCACCAATTGACAACTTGCGTAATCACATTTCAAAGGACGGTGACGGTCAGCCAGCCACGGCTTCGTTTCGATCATCCACACACACTTCATTCGACTGTAAGGAACTGATGACTCTGTATAAGCTGCAATGGTTTTGCATAGTTGCCAACAACTCGATTCAAATGCCTCCAGGGCTGCATTTAACCAACTTGACAAAAACATCTCGCATTTGGCAATTCATACATGTACGTGAAAGATATAAACTACCTGACGCGCTAATCTGAAGCATTAGAAAGTTCTATTCTACAGTAGTTTCTAATGGCAAGAGGTGGGGTTAGACAATACCTGTCCAGATATAAACACGGATGAAATTATCCCAGTTTAGTTCATTCAATTGCACTACGAAACGATACACAAACATAAATAAATATGTGACACAAAAGCTAGGGATGGAAAGTCCATTGTCCCTCTGTTAATTCACAGTTAATATGATGTGCTATTGACCCAAAAACTCTGCAAAGGCACACTGGGCCCTTGTTTGAGCAAACTAACACGACACCTTTAGTGCTCGGCACATCCTCATAGTTCACTTGGCAGGGAGAATGAAGGGAGAGTCTGTAAACACACAATCAGGGGGCGCAGTGGTGAGGTAATCCACTGCGTCCCATACGGATAGAAACACTGTCCCAAACATATTCAATTGTCCATTATACACAATAAATGCGTCGCATGCTGCTGATACACAAAGCCGTTACTAGCGTTAGAGATATTTACATGAATGTTTTGGCACTTTTCACTTTTTCTTGGAGCGCTTGGTAGGCGAAGCGATGGGAAAGGGTGGAGACGACCTCGGGATCCTCCTTATTGCACGCGGCGGCAGTAGTAGCCCAGGACTTTGCACTTCTCGCACAGATGCTGCGGGTGTTCCTTGCTCTGGTCCGAAACGTCCAGGCCGTCTGGTTTCTCTAAAGGACGCTGAGAGGAGCAGAACATGTGAATCACAGTTTGAGTGCACGTGTACTTCTGTCCACAACATCAGTCAGGTTGAAACCAGAGATTTCTTTTTGCGCTTGGCTAGACTCTTTGGAGATATGGTTTTGGAGACGAAGTATCGGGATCGCGTAGGTCCAAGTCTCAAACCACAATGGACCAACCGCAGGGGTGTGTCAAAAATTTGTTTAGGATGGCTATCAAGAGCCAAGTCGTCCTTGTTGTGTTTGCAATCTCTGCCAGAAGTACATGTTTTGTCATTTCATTTTTTTCCCTTCAGTAATTTTGCAGAGATTAATATGCAAGAGGATCCCAAGCAAGTTTAGGTGCCTACAGGATTCCATCTCTCAAGACGACAACCAGGGAGGGAAGACTCTATAGCGAATCTTTGTTTTGGACGAGACACAAAAGACACTGAGAACGTGCACGAGCCAAATCTTTTTGGCTGTTGATCACAAATAATACTTTCGCAATTATTTGTTTTCCCACCCACTGCTTTTGGAAGATCGTTTTACAATCTTGTTATTCTTTCCTGTACCTCTCAGTTGCGCTCCGTGAATTACGGAAAACCAGGTTACGACGGGCCATTGGGAGGAGACAGTGCTGTAACCCGAGGGAGTGTTTGCTTGTGTGCCAAAGGCTTTTGTGAATGATAATAAGAGGAAATGTCTAATACCTCTGCGAATTAATAATTTGGCAACTGCAGCCTTGATGCTCTTAATAAGCAGAAGGAATTCCTGCCAAAACCAAAAAACCCAGGAAGCTTGGGAGGACTTTATATAATACCTCTGCTCCATGTCTGCTCTCATACTGTAAAGATGTCAGCCGTGTTCCCTGTGCATGTCGTTAAAAATGAGAATGATAAAAGCAGGGATCTCCGGACGCTTGCTTCTCGAGCACATTCTGGCTATTTTATGCAGCAGTGTGGCATTGGCGCTATTCAGACACTTTCACTTAATCGTCCGTCGGGAGCGGCTGGAGATATAAAGTACTTTACGGCGTACAATCTGGAGTATCGAGCGATTTCCATACTGCACGACTTGGAACAATGATTTCCATTTTGAGAGAACAATAAAAATGAAATTTTCATATGTTTGCTTGAGTTACAGGCAAAGAAGGCCAGCTGCAAACCCTTAAAGGCTTTTGATATATGTTGCAGTGCGCTGCACATCTCGCACGCTTACTGCAGGAAACATGTTAAGTAGGTGAGACTGAGAAGCTAAAGAATTCGCTTGTCAGAATGGAATTAGCCATAATACTCTGTCCTGTGGAAGAGTTGGCCTTCTCAGCAGCTGGTTCCTTCAGTACGACGGCTGCTAATGCATGTGGATGCAAAACTACTTGTAGTGAAAGTAATTTCATTGAATGCTTCCCTCCCGAGAGCCATTTGCATTCTTACCTAGAACCATGCAATGCTTCTTTAAAAACAAGGTTAACCAGAAAGTATCCAGACGTCATTTAAGAATAATTAATAATTATACTACAAAAGAATAACCTAAAAATGCATTTCATGTGGAAATAGCTGAACAAATAGGTTGCCGCTTTTTACAATGTAGATGAGTTTTGTGTTCATTGACTTCCTGAAAAATGACCTCTTCTTGAGTTCAAGGGGTATTTGGGTTAGACAGATGCCTTGAGTTTGTGTCTCAGGTTTCAAGGGTACCTGCTGGGCCCCATCTATAAGAACTTCTTGGAAGATTCCACCGCATGTGCTTACTCAGTTAACTGACAGATATGAGAAACTTGCATGTAGCATTTTAGCAATACAGTGTCAGATTATATGAGCTGTTAAAACATGGATACTGTACCTGTTTATGAGGATAAACATTGATATGGCATTTGATGCATTCCTGTCCCATGTTGGCCCAGGAGTTCCCACTCATCCACTTCCTCTTGCACTTAGGGCACTTGTATTCACCAAAGCACCTCTTCTTGCCTTGGTATGGAGTCAGTCCTTCACCTTTGGGTCTTGCCTGAGAGGACATGTCAGAGACAGAGTCTGATTAATGAGAGTTCAGCTTAGAATATCTACATTCGTCCAATCGTCGGAAACAGCTCTGACTTAGTGCAGCTCGGAAGCAATTTGAAGCTTCTATAGATTGTGGAAAATTTGTATATTTTG
Organism: Enteromius trimaculatus; assembly: GCA_032361065.1. Lineage (NCBI taxonomy): Eukaryota > Metazoa > Chordata > Actinopteri > Cypriniformes > Cyprinidae > Enteromius > Enteromius trimaculatus. The sequence continues at coordinate 13,551,861 of JAUMHP010000063.1, forward strand.
TAATTTGAGACTGAGCAAATTTTATGCAAATAAGTAAAGGATTGCACACAATCTTTGGTACTATTGAGAACAAGACAACACTGTGTTGTTTCTCTTAAAATACCAAACAGGGTAACAGCTGGGGAGCATCGAGCAGTCGTTTTTATTAAACTCTAGCTGATACTGATAAGACAGTCATTATTTTCAAATTATGACCAATAAATGATAAATGGCTGATATAAAAATTCTGCACTATTATTTAAATTTAATTGGAAACTTACAGAATGGAAAATCTGATGTTATTTTTGAGACCTTTTACTCACAATAATCATAAAACTGAAGTATCAAATATGCACGAAAAGAACTCCTTTAGAAACCGAAGAGAAATGACCAATTACTAAAATCTATAGGATTGGCTTTTTTTCTTTACAACAATACATTTTCTCAGAAGGTTTATATTATGGGTGCAGTTTCAACAAAGTGAGTCAATGCTGATATCAATATCCAGGCCTCTAAAACAGCAAAAAGAAAAGACTAGGTTTTTCCCTTCAGCATCGCAAACATAATTTTAGTCAAAGTTTATCCAAGCCATACACACTTAAAATGCTTAACTCAAGTCTGTCAAACTGCTGCTAACTCGAAATGCGACACTGTTTTTTTCATCTTCCTAAACTGAACAAGATGCTATGTGTGGTATGGCAGACTTCAGCTGGAGAGTTCAAACTCCAAACCACTACACAAATTCGAGAGCTCACTATATGAGGAATTCTAATGATTTTAATTATGTAAGTGACTTCAAACCTCAACAGATAATTGCGGTGTGGTCTTCTGGTCACAGAGTGTACATTAATACATACCCTGTGCTTCCTTTTTGACTCTCCTAAAAGAGAACAGAAAGTGGCTAGTAGTAGTGCATTGTGAGCACATGAGTGTCTATGATTTTTACTAAATTGCTGTGACACTAAACAGGATTTAGAATGTGAATCCATGCATCCAACCGTGTGTAATCTTGCATAGCAAATCACTGGCTACCGGAGTGTTTATTCCACACTGTTAAGGGGATAGGGAGGCCTAAAGCTGCTTTACTGGTGAGAGGATTTGGAAATGAAGTTCCAGGTCCCATATGAGCGAAAAATAAGTGATATCATTTATTAGCATCTGCTTCCATCCACCCAGAGCCAACTGGCCAACTGACACACTGCATGTAAAAGGCTCTCCTCCCCAACCTTAAACACCATAAGTCAACCACTGTCGACAACAGCTGGAAAGCATGACGGTTGTGGCTGTTGTTTTGGTGATACTTTCAAACTTCACAGAAAGTCTGACGCAAGGCCATCTCTGCGATGGTGCCAGTCCCTGTGCTATCATAATGCTGGTGGTCTGCTGTGGGTGAGGTCCTAAATCAAAGAACAGGCAAAACGATCAACGATATCTAATGTCAGAAACACTGCTTTCCTTCAAACATTTAGTAATTAACTCAACATGGAGTTTGATTTTGGTGTCAAGGACTGCCCCATGGTCTGAAACTCAGGTGTGTGCCAGATGCCCAGGTTTTGAGAATAGTATTAGTTCATGAATGGATAGAGTTAAAGCTTCACATCATAGAATAAGGATATTGGGAAATATTATTACACTTTAGAATAACTGTATTTGTATTGAAAATATAATTAAGTACTAAAACTGCAGATCATGTGACAATGTAGACTGGAGTAATAGCTGCTAAAAATTCAGCTTTTCCAACATGGGCGTTAGTTTTTTTTAATTCTTATAATATTTCACAATATTCCTGTGTCAACTACTGTACGTGTGGGTCAAAAACGTACAGTAGTTAAAAAACGTAAAAAAAGTTTTAAGCATAAAAACATTGTCAAATACTGCTTGATAGTGTTGAAATACTGTTCTGTTTAATTAAATGTAAGATTTGTGAGCAAAAAATAAATATCATACATTTTCCCCTGATTTACAGAAAACACCCACTAAAATGTCATTCAGTGTAACAATTTTGTCAGGCATATTTACAAGAATAATTGTTTTCTTACATATTGAAAGACTAATTACTTTCACCTCCGATACTAATTATTTTAATTTGCCTATTTTTTAATATTTAAAACACACAAAAAATCATTTTTAACTTTTATATATTTTAATATGTACAAGTCAGAATAAGCATGCTGTTTGATTTTTTTTACATAAATATTATGTTACATTGAATGACATTGTAACATAATTTTAACCAAATTTTGAAATTTTATTCTCCAAAAAATTATTTGAAAACCTTAAAAGTAGACACTTTATTTACAATCATTGTTCTTTCTGTAGACATAAAATCACTTTTTTACATTTCATTTGAAGCAGATCTTTGACCCATGTTTGATCAAACAAATGCATTTTTGGTAAGCATAAGAGAACTCTTTCAGCAAAAGTTAAAAAAATCTTTTGACCAGTAGTGTATACAGTCTATAGGGCTGTCTAAACCTCTGGCACCTTGCATGCTAAACTATACCACAAAGTAAACAGTGGGCAAATCTCCACGAATCGCAACTGGATAAGACCGGCGGGCACTCGTAAGTTACGGCATCATCAGATTTGATCAGCAGTTTTGAAGAATTCACAACTCTGTGAAAAAGGCTCTATATATCCCGCACTGCAGAGGTCTCTGGGCAAGTGCCAGAGGACACACATGATATTCTGTTTACAGCAGTCTGACCTATTTTGGTTGTGTTTTTAATAGATTTTAGCCCAATAGAGCTATGCTGGCAGTGTGAAGGAAACCTGGCGAATTTGACATTTAGACATTCTGTAGCTTATAGAGATGAACTCAGGGGGAAGAAGGGGGATGTGATGCAAACAACAATGAAATAAAAAAAAAATAATTTAAATAAACTATGGAAAATAAACTATTTGTTGCTCATTTGAAACACATTAGTCTTGCACTAACCACCGGATCAAAAATCCACAAACCCAAGAACCCAAAATTTATTATCCTATTGTTTTAGCTCTGAGAATATTCCTCCCACAAAATAAGCAATTGCTCAAAACAAAACACTCATTATTTTCCAAATGCAACAATCTCAGAGGAAATAAGGCAATGGAGAGTACGCTCTAGTTACAGTCACCACCAGGGAAATGACAAACTAATGGCGTTGTCAGAAACGCCACAGTCTAAACACATCCTGACCGAAGCCTGTGTGTTGCAGATTTGTGTTTACACAGTTCTATCCAGTGCATTGCTCTAGAAGTAATGTAACCATTTTAACCCAATCCGAGCTTAATGGACACAGCAGGTTTGTGTAAATCAATCTGGCTGTTTGTCCAATGGAAACACAGCTTAAAGACAGGAAGGGGAATCGATAAGAGCAACTCTGAATGAATAGCTGATGTTTGATATGTCTCTCACATCCTGCCACAAGGCAATGTTTACTTCAGAAGCAACATACATAAGCTGTAAGAGGGCTTTTGAAAAAAGGGCCCTCACTATCCAGCTGTTTGAAGGAGTTACAGTTATTTTTTGGAGCAAAAATAGACAGAAACAGCCGCTCACCATAAACACAAAACACTCAAAATATTTACTGCCTGTCAACACTCAGTAAGGTGAATTTCGTTCCAAAGACCCACACATTGTTAATCCTAGCAGCCTTAAATGACAGCAGGGTCACACTCTGAGGACCAAGCAGTACATTTTTGAGCTTTCTGACTGCTTATGACATAGAAGAGATGGAAGTATCCAGTGACTGTAAACACTTATGGAGAAGAGAGATCAGATCGAGCGTCTCCTCTCACCATCCCTCCAGCTGTGTTCCCTATGGAGACTGAATAAGGGGGGGGGGAGGCTTGGTTCTGGCTGTCCTTACAGCAGAGCCAACCTCCCCGCAACAGGACAAATACCACAGCACGGCAGTCATCGCTCACAGCTGGAGACGTTCCTCCAATCAGGCCCTACAGGACTGAAGGGGGAAGGAAATCAGAAGCAGATGGGTTCCACGCTGGTATAACATGAGAAACTCTAAAAGTCCCTTTTCAGATCAGCCCTCTGTTTTCAATTAAGAGTATATAGATTAACAAAAGGGTGCCAGAGGAGAAAAGTGAGAGATAGGGATTCAGTGTTTGGAGAGAGATAAGGCTTGCAGCAAATATTATGAGGGTTCTGGTCAGGGTCAGTTAAAAAAAAAAAGAGCCCACTTAAATCTAGTAAGTAAATGCAATCAATCGGTTAATAAATAAGTAAATAAACGGTTTAAACGAATAAAATAATCATATCTAATCAGAAAATGAACATATGATGTATTTCTATTGTCCTTTAAAATTCAAATTTAAAAAAACTAAAGGTCATCTGATTATATCATTCCAAACCATTGTCTAATGGCAGCAAAGGCAAAGTAGTTAAACATAATATAGAGGTGTTACAGGTTCTTGCTATTTTCAGAGAAACGGCAGATCTACAGAAGCCAGAAATTTAATAATAATTTACCACATTTATCTGTTATTATGATATTTTTCTGTATGCAAAATGGAGGAATTCTTGGAAGGGTGACTACGCAGTTTAAGAGAATTCTTGGAGGTAATTGAAAAAAAACCACTTCTTTGGCCCAGGCTGCTGAAGTTTGGTTTTGCAAGGAAATGCATGTCAACTCTTGGGGCAGAGAATCAACAGGAGACTACAAAAATCCAAACACTTTTTTTTTGCCTTCACAAATGCAGTAAAAAAAAAAGTTGTGTATAATGTTTGGCTAATCATAAAACCTGCATAGCTGGCTGTCCACAAACATTCAGATTCATGCTGCTCGCAAAAATTGTCTGATTTAAGTAAACATGAACTCACTGAACTCAATAAACACTGATAATTGCTGAACAGAATGTTTTCCTATATACTTGTACACACACACAAACACATGTACAGTAGCACTAAAATATTAAGTTACATTTATTTGAATTTTTTTATTTTTTATTTAATTAGAAATAACAAATCCTTGCATTATTTGATTGCATTTTTTTTATAGATAACGTTCTGATATTTTAGTTGTGACTTGTCTCCAAATACTTTACATAAATAGCTGTTATCCCAATGCTTAGCACATGTAAACAGACACGAAGGTACCAACGCGTGTTACAGAGCTCTGAGTCATTAGCATCACAATGTGAGAACGGATCAAGTGGCGCTCTGTCTGGCCTGGATGAGGAGATTCAGCCAAGGCCAAGACAGAGCCTGCAGATGGCCTTTCCCAGAGTCCCACAAACAAGAATGATAGTGTCGAGCTCATCAGCTGCGTCTTGTGTGCGATTTCCGGAGTGCTCCGCGAACGGCCGGACTTGAGCAAGCATTCCAGTCAGGTGCACGCTGGTGTTATTTATTAATCCCCACTAGGGCGGCTAAATGAGGCTAGTGTTTTCTTGGGTCTCTCCATGTCCTTTTCTTGTGGGTGCAGCTGTCTCTTTTTACGCCCGAAAGGCAAGGACAGCATAGCAGAGACTGACAAGAGGGAACAGGTGTGCTGTTAAATGATAAATCTCTCAGCTCACAATGCCTCAGTGTTAGGAAAAACAATCCAATCACGCGCAGTCACTGACAGAATTTAGGGAGAAATTAGAAAGCAAGAAAAGTTGATGTTGACATGTTATAGCTTTGGTTGCTGACCTGGGGTCAGCCTTGACGTTTTTTATTGATGAATGGAGTTGGAGAGTCTAAAGTAGCTGATACTGGATCTGTGTTCAGAAAGAGAAAGGGAAGGAAGCTGCTAATCATAAAGAACTAGTCATTAACACCTCAGCACTATAATGATGTCACCAGTAACAGTTTGCAATATGGTTCAGTTTATAAAAATTAGTTTGCCTATTAGGTGTCAACTAACAATGAACAATACTTTAATCTAATTAGTATTAAAGTTAATTAAAGTTAATTATTATTTAATACATTTTTAGCATTTTTCACAAAACATGAAAAATTAATTAACAATAAATAACATCAATAAACACTGTGGGTGGAGATATATATTTTTTGGTTTATGATATAGGCTAAGTTAAAGCTGATGTGAAATGAAAATAAAATGTTCTAAACATTATAATCTTTCTTTAATTAATTTTTTTTACCTCGTGTTTTTATTAAAATGCCATAACATAATCTTCCATTGAAATGAGTGCTGAAAACCTGGCCCTTTCTTATAAATAACTGCAAGCTCACATTTAAATCTGCCTTGATTTAGTCAATGCACTGAACCAATTCCCGACCCTGCATGTTCTCTTTTTTTGATAATCAGTTTCATGTAGATATACATGACGATACAGAAGAAAAAATGGAACAGTTTTGTTCACCAAAATACAACATCAGTTCTACAGCGATACTGAAATTCAAACACGTTTTGCAAAACACACGCTACTCTCTTAAGCAAATACCCCTGAACCTTACATATTCCTTAAAACAACTATTTCGAGTTGTGAAACCAGCACATGTCCAGTGGACACTAATAATCAGTAAGAAAATTCAGTGCAGATTTTGGCGCGTTCACTCTTTTCTAGGTTATTACAAAGCTAAGTAATGTTTTCCAAGTATTTCAGATAGCGCTGGACTGCTTCCTGGTTTTTTGGCGTAGGCCCCTGGAGTTTTTGGCTGCTCCCCCTGCCAGCATCTGGAATCCATCAGTTTAACAATGGAGGCCCCGGTGCTGGAGCCTCTCGCCCGGCTCCCATGGGACTGCACTCTGCACAGCACAGGAACACCAGTCCCACCAGATACAACATGCTCAATTACCCCACATCGTAGCTGAGGGGAACAAATCTCAACTTTCTGCTAATCTGTGTTTGGTTTGGCTGGAACAAGATTGATTCGCTGATAGATGCCCAAACACACACACAGATCAAACTTCACCATTCCTGAGGGGTACACTCTCTACGCCACTTTGTTTACTCTGATAATTAAGAGCAAATCTTTTGATTAAGATTCCTATTGTTCAGTCCATTGTAAACGAGTCACACACGGTGCACTATGCACACAAACACTACAATTACTCAGTGATGGGAATCGCAGCACTTGCTGTCCCTTGACCTCCATTTTCTAGAACTGAAACATATGTTATAGATTACACTAAACAACAGACATTTGGCCAAAGTGAAAAGCTATGTAATACTTGCTCGAAAATATATGGGTTTACAGAATCCTTTCGGGCAGGGGTGTCAAACATATGGCCGAATATACAGCCCGTGGAGAGGTCTAATCTAATTTCAAAAATGAAATTACGACGAAAACATTCCCAAACATTTATTATATCTGTACGATAGATTTGTAATACTCTGCTGTTTACAGCAGGATGGATTAATTTGTGTTACAGAAACCGAATTTTTTCTCAGTCTTACTTTTCATTGGATTTTCTGAGATTTTTGTCACAAAAAAATGATACTATATTCATGCTATATCAGTGGTTGCTGTTAAATTAATAATGAATGTTGTATGTACAGTATACATTACTGTATCTAAAGGTCTCCACATTAAGCCAATATTGATTAATAATCCTGGATGTGTGAGTATAAAGTATGCAAGCACACTCTATGGGTTCACCTAGGTTTATCAAATAAAAGTAAAAAAATACATCAGCTCGCATAAAATAACACCTAGTCCAATTTGGCCCGTGATTTCAAGTGAGGTTGACACCCCAGTGTTAGAGGTATAAAGCACGGTCCACTCACTTGCTTGAACATGTTGAGATTGCTGGCAGTGGGAGCTGGCATTTCACAGATTCCAGACTAATATAGCTAGACCAAACCCATATATACCGACTAGTGTGAAAGAAACAGAGGATGCAGAGGTAGGCAGCTCTCATACTTGGCCTCTAAATACTAAGCTAAGTGTGAGAGAGAGCCTTTATGCTAAATCGAGCTGCAGAACATAAACCTATTTATTCATGCAGATGTATTTATAAACTCCAGTTAGTTAAGTACCGCTGGGGTTAGGTCAGTGAAAGATGTACAGATCTGGCCGGACAGAAATATTACATATGATTATGTACATAAATTATATATAGCTATATAGGAGTTTTAGTTACACAAAGACAGGCATTGCTTGGGCTCTTAATTTGTCCACTAGCAGCTGCTCCTTTACAGCAATGACTGCTGAGATAAGCATTCTTATCATCTACAGTGCTAAATATAAAAGCTAGTCATACACAATCACTGCATTAAAACATTTTACACTGGTGAATTAATAAAGAACTACAGACAAAATGTCTTGTTTATATTGTGTGAATTATATTTTTAGCAATCTGTCAGTTAATAAATCATTTAATAAGCCATGAGAGGACATGCATTACAGTTATTTTAGCTCAGCTAAAGGGTGCTCTCTGCTTAATGTCTTCCCTAAAATTCCTTGAACTGCGATAGAAATCAATTTAACGCACAACCTCATGTGGCGTATTACTTTTATAAAAGGCAGAAACAGGACAGGACACCGGTATTCAATTAAATCAAATGCAAAATATAATCTAGTCCTTAACTGTCAGCTGTTTATGGTTGCCAAGCACCAGAACAACTCTGTGTGTATTAATATAAATGGCATGGATTTGAATGTAGCTCATCCAGTGAAGATTTATAGTCGGAACTATCCGTCTTATAATTCATATAT
>JAUMHP010000063.1:13560454-13578642 GCA_032361065.1 Enteromius trimaculatus
ACAGCTTAAATATTCATTTCAAAAAAGCTGTTTTGGTACAATGACTCATTAAGTAGGTGTTTACCAGACATTCAGAGGTCGTTGTGGATCAGTTAGCCTCTTATTAGTACACTATCCAGGGTTTCTGAAAAGGCTTTATGGGGCAACATCCTCAGCAAAGGCTGTATGCTTGTGCAACATTTCCAAATAGCTTTCCATGAACAAAAAGTAACGATAGTATAAACTTCTCCAAAATCTCAAAACAAAGGATTTTATAGCAAAAACAGCAAAGAGCTCAATACTGCAGCCTCCGCTGGATGCTGGATAACTTAACACTCAATAAATCATTTCTTGGGATCCAGCATTCTTCTTATTTATAGGCAGTTAAACTGCATTCAGTCACACAAATAAATGAACTAGTTATTAACATACCACAGTGTTTGCTATGTTCATCTCTTCCCCAGTTTCAGAGAAAAAACACAGAGGATTTCCAAGAGAGGTGACTTGCCAGAATCGCACGTAGATGATATGAAGCGATATGTAATACAGCAACACATTAACAATGATAATAATGGGTCAAAGAGCACAATCGAAGGGATGTGATACAGGAAATGTGTGCCCAAACCCACAACTTTATTCACATAGACAATGAATGTAGAATGTATCTTTATTCATGGTGAGAATGTAGTATTGACTGTCCTGTGTCAAATATGTTAGCATTCCCATTAATCTCAATGGCAGAGAAGTAAGCAATCTGTCTTTTTTGTGCATGAGTACAAAATGAACATTAATAAATAAATGTCTTTTTTTAAGAGCCCTTAGCAAGAACTGCAATTAGTACAACACTGAAATAATTACACATTTGCTTGGAAATAAAAATATTTAATGCAAATACACTGCTAGTTCTGAATTACATTTAATCAAGCACTAGAAAGCAGTGTTTATGGCATCCACTTTGTTTAATGAGCCATACTGATCAAGCTAAAGTGAATGTTTAACAAATATAAAGGAGGATTAAATAAGAAAATACTATTTCAAGCTCACATAGTCTACTGGCAAAGCTGAAGGCACGAACATATCCACAAACTGGTGTTAGGCAATCCTCTCAGCACTCATTTGAAACTGGTGACAGGCAAATAGCTGGCAAACCACTGATATTTTTCAAGAGGGCTTATCAAACACAAGCGTTAGCCATCATGTGGGTAAACACTCTAAGTGGGCCTGTACTGTAGATCAAAACCTGAATCCAGAACCCAAGGGAGCCTAATCTTGAAATAACACTGATTTTCCCATTTAAATTTAGTCAGAACAAATGTGGGCTTTAATGAAGGCCTTTTCTCTGTGCACTGTCAGGCAAGACGGCTCGCTGTGCCTGTTAGACAGGCAAGTTTGGCATTCCTCCTCTAATTAGGAGTTCATCACACACAGTCACAGCAGTGTCAGTGAGGCCACTAACCTCTGCTGCTTTCAAACCAAGATTATGTGTTAATTCAGTGCTCTTCTCCTTATAAAACAGTAGTGGACAAAGCTTGTATTTACAGTAGGACTATAGAGTGGCTATACGTTATTCACATCTCATGCTCCCACCAAGACTACATTTATTTGATCAAAAATAAAAACAACAATGTTTTTATGGACTTTTATGGAAAAAATTGACTTCTTCTGTTTTAAGATTGTAATGTTAAAGACATTAGTCCAGTCTTCAAAGTGGCATGTTTCTTTAAAATTATTAAAATATGCTGATTTGGTGCTGATTTGTGTGCCACTTTAAGGGATAGTTCACCTAAAAATTAAAATTCTAATAATAATAAAATCACCTAATAATAAAATTCCCTCACACAGCTCCGGGGGCTGTGTGATCCATGCATTTTTGCAAATCTGAGACTTTTTCCTGTTTCCACAGTCAGCAGACATGAGAGAAAAGTGCTTGTTAAGTTTAAAATATGGATATTTATCATATAGAACTCATATATTCACTACAGGGGCACTTTATGCACCACCCCGGAGCCTTGTGAGGAAGTTTTATTAAGAATACACGCATGTTATTTCACGACTTCCGAAGTGTAAACGGCTATCAGCCATTTAATCCCATTCAAAGACTTGGTGAGGTCTGGACAATTTTTATTTTTTAATATTATCTCTTTAATATTTTTGTGTAAACCATGATACATTTATGTAAGGATATTTTAAGAATGAAAAATTCAAAAAGATGGCATTTATTTGAAATTGTTAAGTTAAATTAATTGTGATAATTGGATAAGGATAATCATATACGGTAGTGGAAAAATAAATACACTATCAAGTTTTTGAAATGCATTTATTATGTGTAGTATTTATAAGTAGTACTACAATTTCAATTACTAATTTGTGCACTTAATAAAAATACCAATTGTAATTTTGGTATATTAAACTGGTATATCAAGTCAACAATTAATCTTGTACTTTAATTGTACAAAAGTATTGCTGAAGTCCAACAAAAGATTCAATCAATCAAAGAAGTATATTTGATTGTGCTAACGTAGAACTACTGCAAGTATACTTCGAGTACACTTTAAATACCATGTATATAAAGATCATAAAAAAAAACACATATTGGGCTTAATATTAAGAAATGTGCATTTTGAAGAAGGTCCACTCCAAATAAAGTTTAATTATAATTTTTATATGAGTAAGTCTTGAGCGATATGTCAGTAAATAGATTTGAACTATAGAATGAAATAAATGTATTTTAAATATATATATTCTATGGCCAGGACTTTAACGTGTTAATTTAGATTAATTAATTATTAAACAAAAATAACGCGCTAAATTTTTTAATGCATTTTAATCACACTTATTTTTGCAACGCGGAACTTTATCACTAGATGAGTTTTGGCGGAAGGATTATACTGGAACACCAACTAGCGTTTCTAAGGTTCTGAATGCACTTGAAAGTAGGGATGCACCGATCCAGATCGGCCAATATGTTTGCTCGTTTTGTCAGTCAAGTCGGTCCTGTAATCAGCGGTAAATGCCATCAGGTGCGTGATTTCACATTGAGCCGTATATACTACACACAGCCGTTGTTCACTGACGAGCTGCGCAAATCCACGCTGATAATGAACGTGATTCAGCGCAGCTCTTCAGTGAACAATGGCTTTGTGTAGTATATACGGCTCAATGTGAAATCACGCACGGCACAATATTGGTCTGTTGGACTTACTTGAACAAAAATAAACAATATTTTGTTGCTTAAGCTTATGTATTCAGTCATTATTCAATGGTATACTAAAAATCCACATGAAAAAACGTACTTCTCACTGTTCTCAAGTAAAATATTTAAATGCGATTTGAAATGCGATTCATTTCGATTAATTCATCACAAAGCCTCTAATTAATTAGATTAATTTTTTTAATCGCGTCCCGGCCCTAATATATACACTTTTTACTAGAAAAATTTCCTGAAAAAAAAAAAGATCAAATTTACAATATTTATGCAAAAAAGATTTTGCTCTTTTATCTTTTCAGCATCTGTAATTAATATGCTGTGGACATATTTGCATTGTTTTTCCTACGAGTAATAATCTAATTAATGAACACAAAAACAGTCTAGGCCAAACCCATATTTCTGCAATTTCCTGGAACCTAGATAAAATGTAAATAACACAATTCATCTTCAAGACGTGAATGCTGGCTGCACCTGCAACGGCATAATTTCACACATATTGTTGCTTTAAACCGACCTGCTATCTTTAAATGAGAAGAGATCAGAGAGATGTAAACAGACTGTTCTGAGAGAGTCTGCACACTAAGAGCTGTTTAGTCTCTTCTCAAGGATCAAGAGCTTCATTCCAGGTCATTTCTGTCTAGTTTTACAGGAAAAGACATCACAGAGACACGTGCTGTTGGCTGTGTGCTGCAACTGCTGATCTAGAGTCATAAATGATGCGTGTCCTTATCGCAGAGGCTTGTCAGTCAAGAGAGTAATCAAATTATGAGTGACGTTTTATGAACCAGAGGTTATGGGAACCGCTCTTGCTGTCAAGGGTTCTTTTGTTTGATGTTGTAGAGTAGAAAAAAAGACATCTCAACAAAACTTTGCAGTACTTTTCTTGCCAAGACATTGAGATGAAATACTGTCCACACAAAACTGCAGCAGTTTGTGTTGGTCCATCTGAGGAAATGGTGTTGGCCACCCCACCAGACGACTAATGAAATATCTGATATCAGTTTCCCAATAAGGGTTGTTAATGACGCTATACTGTCTCCGAGAACAGAAGACATTTCAAAAACATCATTCTCAAGCTGAAACCGAATGACTGTTATACAGGTACAGTAAACCCTACATCCCCTAAAACAAACCAGAGCATGTTTACTTATCTTAGCAAACTAATATGAATCATATCTGAAATCGCTTTGCCTGGATTACCCTTTAATATCTCTCAAAACATTATTTTAACTATGTTATTAATAAAACTGAATCTGGGCTAACAGGTTCAAATTGGTGTACTTGAAAAGAGTACGGGTGGGAGTTTTATTTATGAATGAGCACATTGTGTTCTTCGGTTTCTTAGGAGAAGGTTTTCTCTTGGCCCGATGAGTAGATAAATGTTTTCTATGTATTCGGTTTCACTGGAAAAATGCTAGGGGTTCGCATTAACACTAGCTGGCATTGGCAAAATATCTCACGCTGATGTTTCTATTAATCGGTTCTGATCGGGTTTGAAATCTGCTCTCTCTCGGCCCTCATACATTCTTCATCTTAATGCAGCGCACGGCCCTCAAATACAGATGACACACGAGATGGGAATTGTGGACTGTATCGGATGGTGGCATAGCAACAGTTTTACACAAACTAAATCTGCTGCTATACAGACTATGACAAGAGACCCTCAACAGCCCAGTTCCCGTTCGCATCTATAAAATGTCCTCGCGTTATTTCTCAAAATGTTCACATGCAAAAGATCGTTATATCTGCAATGGTCAAAAACCCAAATCCCAAGGATCTCTGTGCCAGCCCAGCTAACCCTAACGACTTGTACAGCTGCAAAACGGGATTAAGTTACCGAAGCAATGAATGACATGAGCAGGTTGATTGGCTTGTGTGTAAAAAGATCGAGGTAATGTATCTAAATGTTTCCAACTTATTTCAGAGCACATGGTTGACATAGTGAAGAGAACATATTGCACCACTGTTTTTTCGTAAGGGAGACACGTTCTCTTCAGCTGAAATGGGCGTTTGTTTTTGAGCACTTAGGATGTGGCTGTGCATATGTGAGCGGTTTTACAGTGTGTTTTGTCGCTGTATCATCATGCTATCTGTTTATCTGGCTACGCTATGATAACGGCGAGGGATTTATTGTGTAGTAAATATCCATGTAAACTCATGTCGTTCCTCAGATGAGCTGCCCTCAGCCGTGTCCAGAGGAGAGGGCTGTCTGTTATGTCTCCAGCCATTGAGAGATAAGCTCTATCTGTTTACATTTCAGCCTGCTTTACTGTCTTCTCTTAGATAGTCTCACCAGTTTCTCTCTCCCACACACACATGCACTAAAACTATATATTATCTCTGGAAAGATGTACGCACAGTAAAGTGGGCCCAAAAAGTACAGCATTTGGACAACTAGAAATGTATTACTTGTCCTGCTTTAAATAATAAACCAAAAGACAAATCCAAACAAACGACCCTACAGAACAACCTCATTAGATATTTTTACAATAAATTTTAACCAACTGGTTTCACAGTGATTTTTGGGTGGTGTATAAAGTCAAGTTCACACAGGTGTCCTAGGAGAGCAACCATTTGTGACCCTGGACAACAAAACCAGTCGTAAGTGTTAAATTTCTGAAATTAAGATTTATACATGATCTGAAAGCTGAATAAATAAGCTTCCCATTGATGTATGATGTGGATGGATAGGGTAATATTTGACCGAGATACAACTATATACAAATCTGGAATCTGAGGGTACAGAAAAATCTAAATGCTGAGAAAATCACCTTTAAAGTTGTCCAAATGAAGATCTTATCAATGCATATTAATAATCAGAAATTAAGTTTTAATATATTTTCGGTAAGAAATTGGTTATTTTATAATTATACATGACTAAGTGTAAAATTAATTTTTCAAACCACACAGATTCAGTGTGTCAGAGAAGGACCGGAGCAGAATGGAAGGAAGATCACAGGTCAGACTGTAAAAACATTCCCATACTGCCCTTCCCCCCACAGTCATTCTCTCCCTCACACCCCCACTATTTCCCTGAGCCCTTCCAGCCGCCCTAGTGACTCAACACAGGCCTTCCAGCTTGCTACAAGAGCCTCTTTTGTATGTCCTTTGTGCCGGGCTCAAGAACTAGTAAACCACAGTATGAGTTTAACTCATTCTTACAACATCAAGAAGTCAATTTTTACATATTAACAAAAATAACATCTTGTTTTACCACATATCTGGAAACAAACGTCCTGTTTCAGTGTTTATAATGTGGCAAGAAATGGTTAGCCACTTGAATGACCAACAAATATGACATCATCATCATCAAAATCCTGGTACTAGATTTGCTGATCCAAAAGTAGCTGTGCTTGAATTATTAATAGTTCTGTGTAAATTAAACGCTGCATTAAATGTGCACAACATTGTCAGAATAAACTAAGAAAAGAGAACCAATTCGATTTCAAACTGAACATAGACATAAATAGCATGTAAATGTATTACTATTTGTAAAAATGTGTTGATGTAAGGAAGAAAGAAGAAGAAGAAAGAGGAAGGAGTAATATTAATAAAACGGTGGTCATGCAACCACTCCAATAAAAAATAATATGATGATTATTTGGTTCTTGAGAAAGCCTTTGGGTACCTGACTTGAATGCCTCTCTTCAATGATTTGTCAGCCTGCAGAATGATATCCTGTCACGTTATTGACTTCCAACAAAAAAACACAACTGACTTTCTTCCCTGGTCCTCCATAATAACAGACTATATTGCTAATAGAAGATAAGTCCAACAGGAGATTGCCTGTTCTGTGATTAAAAAAGGAAAAAAGATCTGTGGTCCCCGCTTGTGCTGTAGTCAGCATCCCACTGGGTGAACAATACGAGCTGACTTCCTGACCCCTACGTCTGCGGATCCTAAAGACAAACAATGGGACCCTTAATTAACATCGGCCATTCCCAGAACTAGGCTCTTCCTGACAGTCCTGATTCAGACCTGAACACAAAGCTTGCTGTGTTATTCCTCTGACACCATCTTACTGTGCTCGTGTGCCCTCAGTAAGAACGCTGCCAGTTAGTCCTAAGTAATATTCATTCTGAATAGAAGACTCTCTACATCAGCCCTTTTGCATCCTGAGGTCAGAATATGAGCGATGGCATTCAGTTTGGAATCTAGTGACTCGGGTGAGAGGGATGGATCTGTCAGGGTTATCTGTTTATATGATACGAGATGAGCTCACGGTTGTACATTATCTGTTCTTCTAAGCTGGGCAGGATGTGATTCCATGTTAGATAAGGACAAACAAATGGTCATTCTGCTCAAGTTATTAGGTTGGTACAATGTAATCAAAGGAACTTATAGGTCGTACATAGTCTTATAACAACAAACAACCACTTGGTAACAATGCAAATGACCTTGTGCAGGTTTTGTCTACAGTTTAAAAGTCAGTGGCACACAAGAGTGACTTTGAACAATAATCATTTTGAAGGTAACTTCCTGTGACTAACCACTGGAGAAATCTTAAGTGCTTATACCACATTAAAAAGTAAAGTTATAGGCTCACCCAAAAATATGTGTTTCTTCTTTAGTACACAAAAGATGATATTCTGAAACATTTTAATTAGTTTTAACAACCAATTACAATCACAATTACATCATTTTTATTTTTTTGGTAAACTACGCCTTTAGAAAATCAGTTGGATCCCAGTAAAAAAAAAAAAAAAAAGGCCTAAACGACCAAACTCAAGCCAGATGAAGTAGAATTTGCAGAAAATCTCCTAATAATAATAATCAAAAGCCCACAAATCAAAATGTATCATGTAATTTTTTACAAGCAGATTGTACAATATTAGTGTTGACATCCACTTCTTATATTTGTTTTCTTTCATTAACTTTTGTTCTCACAAGACCAGACATGATTGCAACCTCTGACTGAGAAATGATTGAAATCTTTATGAAGGATTCTGGAAAAATAAAAGTTAATGAAAAGATAATTACGATGGATTTATTGAATAATTATACTCAATACTCTGGTCCACATCACTGAGGGGTTGAACATCTCTTAGTCTCTTTATCCGAGCAATATACCCTGTCTGCACAAAGCAGGAATCTCAGTCATTATTTTGAGGGTCTTTTTTTAAAGACTGAGAATACCACTGTGCCCTTTCATTTGTCCTCATTAATCTCTTTGAGGAATGCTTTAACAAAAAAAACAAAAACAGAACAACTCAGAAGCAGAACACCAGTAACATTTGTGGTCTCCTCGTTTCTAAACATGACAACAGATCACAGCTCTTACTTGAAGAGATGTTATCATTATTCTCCTCTGACTGTTGACATAGAGGTCTCATGCAAAGGGACATCGACAGGCCAGCAAGACAGAAAGAGGGAGGGAGGGGCATTTGCTGTTGTATCAGCAAAAGTCAGAGGAAGAGTGCTATTCTCTATGTAGAGAACACAAAGCAGCTGGCAGGAAACCAGCTTTTCATATTCTTTTAACTTTGATTTCCGTTTTGAGGAAGTGTGTTAACTGTGCTCTCCCTAGTGCTGGCCTTCATCAGCTGACTGTTTCCAAATCCTGACTTCTCCAAGCACACCATCAGCGAAACTAATGCTTTATTAAGATGCATTTTTTAAAAAAAAGAGGCGTTACATTTCTAATTTACAAAAATGCAGTACTGTTGTAAATTCACTGTACATTACTATTACAAAAGTTTAGGGATGATAAATCGTTTTAATGACTTAGTCTTTAGCGTCACTTGACAGAAATCATTGTAATGATGATTTGGTGCTCAAGAAACTTTTATTATAAATATCAACGTTGAAAACGGTTTATCTGCTTTTTAATGAATAGTAACTATAACTACTGACTTTAAAAGTAGGTCTATTACTAGTATTAAACTGGATCATTATAGTTCAAAAGACTTTAATTATTGTACATAATTATGGTATACATAAAAACAACCAAAACACATGTTTTGGACCATGAACGTGAGCACTAAATCTGCATTGCAACATCAGACTGGTTGTTTCCCAGGACACCAAATTGACAGGCTGTGAGAAACACTGAGCAGCTGGTCTGGACAAACATGAATAAAAACAGATTTATGAAGCAACATCACACTCAGAATCATTTACTAAGTGCAATGTGCCTACAATAACATCAATGAAATACTTTTCTCTGTAACAATGCCAGTAATCTATACTACAAACTATTTTTTCTTTTTAGTAGAATCATACTCTATGTCATCCCTGTCAGTTTAACTGCACAGGAAAGAGGTTTTTTTAATGAAATGACAATAAATTCAAACCTTAATCTGAATAGCCTAATACTATTTATATCTAAAGTTGGATTTCAAAATTGAAAAGGCTCAAAAAGATTGTTTATAAAGATAAATATTGCTGAGGCAGTTGTACATCGTTATACAGCATTACCAGAAATGTTTGACAGCATGTTTTGGAGAAGAAGACAATCAACTCTAACTCATAAATCTTTCTAGATTTAAACAACTGCCTGATTAATTGTCCCGAAAACAGATCAAGATAATATATATTATCTATTACAAAAGGCACATCTAGTCAAATCCATAACGTACCAAGAGTCAATTGATTAATATCCCATCACTGAATTTATATGGCTTTTGATACAGCCATTAAAAGTTTTCTAGCGCTCTTAGAGCAACAGAACTGTCAAATGTCCAAGTGCGCACTATATATTACAAGGCATTTTAACAATACATATTCACACCTCATTACACGAGCCTGACATAGTTTCTGATTGAAAATGGACTTGCTTATGTATGCAGTTGCAGCTATTTATTTGTTTCTATCAAGAAGCAGGAAATGCATTGTCATTTTGGCTCCCTATTAGAGCCATGTTTATGTAATTATCTCAGCAAGAGACTGAGGAGAAGGTGACTGTCTCCTAAGAGCTCAGTGATTGCCTCTTACATCAGAGTGTTTTCCTTTCACAGGCGGGAGCAGTTGTAATGGAAGTTTGTCTCAAACAAAGGTTTCTTGTCAAACTAAATTACACAACCCGGGGCTAATGTTTACAATTTCACTATCTTACATAATGATAACAGCAACAACAAATCATAAAAGCTTTATCGCTCTGACCAGCGGCGGACAAACTGCTCGGTGAAATAAAACTTGCAAGTTCACAAAGGTGTTCGCTTTGGTTGTAATGAAGTTGGCAAACTGTGAAGTGCTTGGGTAGATTTCACTCATGCTGATGATGATGGGAGCACCATTTGTTCAAAATAGCCTCCAGAGTGTTGAATCTGCCACCTTTAATCAATAGACTTAAGTGACCCAAAACACTTAGAGGAACTAAATAATGCAACACAACATTTGGGTAACATTTGTGTTATGCTGAAAAGAAAAACAGACTTGAATGGAAGCTCCTTCACAAATGGCAAATTATGTGATTATTAAAAAAAATAAATAAATTAAGAAATTTCAAAATATTCAATTAAAATCTGCACCATCAACAACCCTCTAAAATTCCACATTAATTGAATAGTAAACAGGCTTCAACTGTAAAAAGCTACTCAAAAACAGAACATTGGGAAACTGGAGGAGGATGAAATAAGGCTATATATATACACATTCCACGGCCATGATTACGATTTGAACAAACGATGTATTATGTCAAAAGAATAATGAGAGCTCTGTATGAAATCAATGGCATCCATGTGTTTTTGATTAACATAAGAGAATCTACAATTTTCCCATCTAAGGATATGAAGAATACGGACCCCAACTGAGTCTACTCTACTGTATCTGGTTTATTGCTAATTTTCATGCAAATTTAGTATGCCGCATTAATCTTGTCGATGAAATTACTGACTAAAACAAAGAGTGTTTTTATTTTATAAGAGATACTGAAAGCAAGATGAAAACGCACATGCTGAACTACTTCTATCGACAAAAGTATTGACAAAATATGATGAGAAAAACACTCCAAGACATTAACAGAGCACAAGGAAAGTTAAATTAATTAGACCCTACATATTAGGAGAGTAATTACATGTATCTACAATATAAACTTAAATAGCTTAAATCTATAGTATTAAAATGAATGTAGAAGTTGCATGCTAGTCTATTCTTACTACAACAAAGCACTTAAACACCGAAAATGAAAAAGTAAAAATGCTGATGCATGTTTAAATTAATTTATACCAAATTTATACCAAATCAATATAAAACTATGAATTAAATATTAATTGCATTTAAATGATATTTTCTTTAAAGAAATATTTAATGTAAAAAAAAATTGAATATCTCAAAAGAAAAGACTGTGGTTTAATGAACAATGGCAGTATGTTCTGCGTGATTTAAGTTTTCTAAATGGTTTGCGCAACAAAAACTCAAAACATCCAACATCTCATTTGTTGCACAGTGCCACCAACACAACACATCAAGCAAGGTAAATAAAAGCAGGAGACAGAAACATGATTGTGACCCTGTAGTAATTTCTTTGTACAACAAAAGGCATTCTTTTCTGCACCCTGTACCATGTTTCGACGATTTCCTAACAAGACTCGCATTGATGGGGTGAGGGTGGGAGTCAGAATGCTTGCAGTGAATGACATCCAGTGTCACTATGAGACTGTGACACAAAAAAGGGCATTGGCAATAGGGATGCATTGCAGAGGACATGACTCACGAGCTGAGCTTACATGCAGGGCTCTTACAGTTCTACAAGCCGCATTCCAGCGCACACATTTTCCATGAGGAAATCCCACCGCACCTCTGTATGAGGGATAGATTGAGCCTCATCGACTCAAACAATTAGATATTCGACTGGCATAATACAAACAAGTAGAACTGGGCCACGGCTTTTCGAGGTCTCGGGAATTCTGGGTAATGAATGACAGGGTAAAACCGTTCCCCTGTTTAGTCGAGCTTGTTTACATAACTCTCACTAGCTGCCCCTGGGCAGAGCAGAGTAGCTCAAACAGCTGCCTTCTCAATGGTGTTCTTTTCTAACTAGCGCTCCCTGTGGAGCTCCGCTAGGGCCAGAACCACTTCCCCTAGGTGACACATGCGAGTCTGAACCACACACACCAGAAGACATAACCACCACGCTTCCTGCCCCCACGCTCTGCTTCAACCGAGCCATGACATTCCCCAATTCCTATCTGGCTGAGACACCCCCACCACAGCCAGCTTCAGTCACTGACAGGGGAGCTTGGCCCGCTGCACCTCGTCTGCTGGGAAACGAATGGAGACCGAGACGGTGCACTGGGAGAACGCATGAGAATGTGATTCTCAGTGCTGGCTTTAGATCACAGGTCCCGCTGTGCCCTGTGAAGTCAAATCCTCCATGTTTGTGTTGGCAGAGAGTTTGTAGTCCTCTGGACAGGACAAACCCTTAGTGGGGACCAGATTACCCTGGAATTAATTTCCTCTGAGACAAGATCAGACTGACCACGTTCATCATTTTTCAACTGTCTTTACTGGTAGGAATCGTGGGTGAAACACTGCGTCCGGACGAGTAAATACATGGATGCAGCATATGACAAATGGAAAGTAAATCACAGAAAGTGAGACCCCAGGGGGAGGTAAATTGCAGTGGTGTAGAATTGAGTAGGTGTGGACACTATTGGTGGACAGGACTTTTCTTGTGTTTCCTCTGGCATTCACACAAGCAACTGAAATTTAAAACAGGACAGTTCTGACAGTGATTTACTGACTGGTCTCAGGCTAGTATTATAGCCTGTGTTGTTTTGTCCTAATAAAACTTAGCATTTGTTCTTTTAGTATTAGTTTTTTCTAAGCTATTTAACATGAGAGGGTGATACCAACTTTGTGAACCCCATTGTGCAGATTCCTATAGACCAGCAAAGAAAACTGGAGAGGAAATTTCATATTTTTATTATATATTTTTAGAACTGTCAAAGTTAACTGCAATTCTGCTCTGAGCCACACAATATAAATATGTTTGAAATGAATTGGAAATATGTCTTTTAAGGTTTACACATCTTGTATTTTTTTAAAAGTGGACAAAAAGATATAGTTGAAAAAAGATCAATAAAAAAAGACATTAAATGTCAGAGAATTTGCAATCAACATCTTCATAATATCATGTTTTTTCACACAGGAAAAAATTTATTTGGGGGCCCTTAGAATCACAAGTTTGAAAATCTCTGCATTTGAAATGAGCTTAATACCTTAATGGCAATAATAATAATAATATCACAGTCAACATGCTATGCTTTTGTAAGTTAATCTACAGTTACATCTTAACAGTGATACAACTTCAGTCCAATCTGTTATGGATCTAATGGCACATGAGCAATATTTTCCATCACCCATCAGGGACAGCAAACGCCCTTATAAAAACAAACATCAGTGCATTTCAGTGCAGCATGTTGACAACGTCAAAGGAAAAGTCTGTAAATTACCTGAGCCGTGCACAAAGAGGTGGAGATATTTTATCATGATAGGACTTTTAGCAGTCTGCAGGGAACCCTCATCATCTTTCATAAAGGGAGGTTTGCCACTTTAATCCCACATCTGGTCTGCATTACCATTCCATGCAGCTCTGACTTGAGTCTGGGCCTGAAGAAGAACCTCACCCTGTCTCAATGTCCAAAGACTATAAAACACTAAAGGCTTAAAATTAAAGATGACACTGTCTCCTTCGCAAACACTTGTATTTTATCTTTGTCTCTGGAACTTTTGCAAGTTTAACACTATTTTTTATTCATGAAATCGGTTTTGGAATGAAGAAAGAGAATAATAAGACGAAAAAGGAAAAAACTGGGGAACAAACATCAAAACTACCAATTCGTGTTTAAAGACTGAACTAAAATAGTTTCTTAAAGAAGCCTGGATATATTTTTTCCTTGTCCTAAGGGTAAACATCGTTCTGAGAACGCTGTTGCAATAGCCGAAACAAGACAATTAAAGGTCAGGGAGTGGTTTCTCAAGACTTCCTATGGCTTTCCTAGGAAAACAGTGCATTTAAGCACATAAGCAAATTTAAATCACAAACTTGTCACCTGTTTATCTCGAGGACAAAACATTCCCACTCTGGCATCTCTGAATTTTGCAGCATTTCCTTTCTCACTGTGTCCATTCATACCACATTAACTTGACCATTTGTTTAAACGAGTTGCTTTGTAAACATATTATCATGCATCTACACAAAAACGCTGATTTATGAAGCTTTTAGTTACACTTGCTAGAACAACAACGGCTTATATCACCTGCGAAACACATGTGGCTAAGAGACTATTTCTGAAAATGACTGTATGCCTCATTTCCTGCTGAACACATTTTATGTGTGATACTCTTGATGTTTTTGTTATTATCGACTAATGTCACTGTCAGACGCCAGAGAAAGTTAGATTAAAAAATGAAAGAAAATCAGATGACTTTCAGGTTTAAAAGAAGACTGCTCAGTGGCCTGGTGATACTGTACCTCTCAATGCTCAGCACAGTAGCTCTCTAAATGAACTTGATACACATGACTAAAAAGACAGAGAGATGCCTGTTTGACAAGTAGGTCAATGAAGCAACATGTCTCTCTTGTCTCATGTCTATCTCCCCAGGGTGCACAGAGTTCGTTGGCTGCTTACCTGCGGGCAGTCTTTGATATAGTGTCCCTTGTTGAAGCAGAGATGGCACAGGTAGTTTGGTGGAGGTCTCTTGCTGGGCTTGCGTGGCTCAGAGGACAGGGAGAGGTCGGAGAAGTGGTCCGTTAGAGAGTTCAGTCCGTCCACTATGTTGTTAAGAGAGCCGTACGGTGAGACGCTTTTGTATAAACCATTATTTAGGGCCTGCAAAGCATAACAGGACATCCACAATCCAAAAATTAGCTTATCCCAATATGAGCACAAACTGAAGCACACTGTGTTAATATACAATGTCTTTTTTAACATGTCACAACATGCTGCTCTTAAATACAGTCTATAAGCTGTAAAATATGATTAAGTACATAATCAAAAACAATGTCCTCAATTAGGCATATTATGGAATAAATGAGATTCCTAATTCAGGATCAGTTCCTAAATTGGCACGACATAATCTACTAAAGCTCGTGATAAGTACATGAGTCTAAGATTTGCAAATCAGATTGCCATTTAACCACAGAGAGTACAGTAGGTAATCAAACACACGCTACAGACGGTTTGGATGGGAAGATGTTACTTGAGTGATGTCTTCCTCTGGTTATGCTTTGGAAGGTTATGTTATTGTTGAAGTCTCATGTTGGACAGTTCTGAAACTTCATACTTGGCAAGTCCAGATAACTGTCATCTAGTTCTCAGCAAGCCAGGACAATAAACAGTTTCTGCACATATCTCTCAGACGAGTCTGTTTTCATCAGTTAGATCAACTCTGAATGCAGCAAATAAGCTTTTTTAGATCTTTCTTTTATAGCTGTACAAGTGACGTTCATTTTCCATCCTGGCCAGTCAAATCCAGCTGATATTCATTCTCTGTGAGAGAAATTCATGAGAAACACACAAAACCAATTCCTCCTAAATTCAAAACTTCTGAGTGCATCTGACAAAAGATTATGAGGTAAATGAAATTAGAAATCTTTAGACATGTTTATTTTTTTAAATATTAGGCCTATAAAAAGCTGTGTCATGAGAAACTAAGCATGCAGCTACACTGTTATTTTGAGTTATGACCAGCAATGAAGTTTAAGATCAACAAAAAGTATATTAAAAGGCAATGGAAATTTATGTTCCGTATAAACAAAAACTAACAAACCACACAGCAATGTTTCACATGTAAAATGTTCAACATCAATGAAATACAAAAAATACGATGATCAGTAAATATGTCTGAATGCATTCATACAATTATTATTTTCATGTAATAATGTAACTGTCAGAAAGGAATTTGGCTATGTGTCTCCTGAGGGATACGGCCCTCACACACATTTACACCAGTGGAGGACATCTCTCCTCACCCCTTCACACAGCTGGAGAGCCAGTCAGGGGTCACTTCTAACTACCGCCATTCACAATCACAGTTAACACTTTCATGTGTAGACAATTTGGTAAGTTATACAAACAAAGATCATTCAGAAATCTAGAATTCCAGTTACAAGCTTCTTCCTTTGTTGTAAATATTTAACAGATTGTTTTCTGGCCTAAAAGAGGGAATTTGTCTACAGGAATTTTTAAAGTATTCTTAACCCTCAACACATAAGAGAAAAAGAAAAGAGAGAGGGATAACGAAAGAGGTGGATGGAGAAAAAGAGAGAGAATGTGTCATAATGTTTTTATTAACTGTGATAAAAAGTTTTACCCTTCCTCAAACTTTCCACTAAACATCAACACTTACCTCTTTCTCAGCCACAACACTGTCGTTACATCATTAAAAAGAAAATGCATTCATATGTTGAAGCTTCTGGAAGTAATTCTCTTATTTAGAAAAATAAACGGAAGAATTCAACAGACTTTTAGTTCCATATGAGCACTTTTTCAAGTGTCATAACTATCAGCCTATATTTAATTAGTGAAAACCATATTTATTTGCTCTTATCCATGTTTTATAACAATATCTCCAGGAAATATAAATATAGCAGTACTGGTCATATCCAAAAGTAGGCCTACATTAATCTCACTTGAATCTTGAAATAACTTTTGAACTATAAAACACTTAAACAACAAACATACTCATTTATGAATCTTCCCTACAATTTTCTTCTCATACACTGACACAATCTACTTTTTGATAATACAATCAAAAAGTTATTCAGAGAGGATCCCTGAATAGCATCTTCCGCTATGTGATGATAATAATACATATTTAAGTGTCTTCAGAAACAGTTACAACCTCAGAAATGAGCATAATTTTGATTATTCCTAGCTCAATCATGGCAGGACATATTATAGGCCTGTAGAGATCAGTAAGCAATCATCAAACCCAGATTTATTGGACCTCTACATGCTGAAATTAAGCAGCAAATTAAATGAAAGTAGTCTTATGATCAAAATAAGAAAAGTTCATGGATGACTGGCTGTGCACGTGCTCTTACAAAGTACAATAAACAAGTGTGCAGCGCTGCACGCTGGCATGACTTTAATGATGCAATAAAATAAATAAATGCGATTTATTATTATAGAAGAAAAATTAAGTAACACAAAGTCAAAATTAATGTTTCAAGTTCTCAGAGATTAAAAGATTATGTCTCCAAAAGCATTTGTGTATTGTACAAATGTAGCCTAGACTAGACGCGCGGCACATTAGATATGCATAGTCAACTGCGCTTTACATAATAAATCTTATTCCAGTCGGCAGGGACCGTTATCTTCACGAACTTATTTCCGAAAACATCATCCGTAGGAGAACAGAAAACGAGTTACCTCATTCCTCTGGAGCTGAAAGAAGTTGTTGAGATAGTTGGAGTTGAGAGAGGAGCTCAGGTCATTGGCAGGAGTTTTGCTGTAGTTCAGGTCCGGATGGGAAGAGTTGGGTTCGGGTCGAAAGGCATCGAAGGCACTCGTCTGATGCGTGTCTTGTAAAGAAAGGTAAACCCAGTTGAGAAGCTGTGCAGGTTGGTACACTGAGGTACTGGTGTCTATAGCAGACAACAAGCTCATGATGTTACTGTAACTTTCACTCTTCCACTGTTACTTTTGGAAAAGGCTAACTTGTTCTACTGTGAATGCGCCGTCCGGTTTTCCACACCCAAAAAAATCAGCGCTTCTCCCTCTTCTTCCAGCACAGACCCTATTCCTTCGCTGGGATCCGTGTCCCAGGTTTATAATTACGCAAAAGTCATTGCTCTGATATGTCAGAATAAAAAGTTTTAGCCCGCTGTCCACAGCCCGTTATCTCGCTTTATTTGCACTGTAACTGCAAGGAACTCATTGAATATTCATGTAGCGTCTGCGCGCGTCATTGTCTCACACGGCCAATCAACACGCGCTGTTTAACATACGCGTTTGTATATAGCAACAACCTGTTGATTATTGGCTACTAGCTAATTTCAGCAGAATATACATATTTATCACAGAACGCATTTAAAAACACCACTTTTAATATA
>JAUMHP010000063.1:13578742-13645311 GCA_032361065.1 Enteromius trimaculatus
CTCACTGTCCGTCTCGCCCAGATGGCCGTTCCCACCACCTGCTCCACCCTGGAAGGCGTTTCTGCTATCAGCATCATCCAGACGGAGGTCTCCACGGCCAGTTCCGCCCCGTTGGACTTCTCCTCCGCCTGCTCCGCCCCGGTGGGTCTCTCCGCCGCCTGCTCCTCCCGGGTGGATGTCTCCACCTTCTGCCATGTCCTGGTGGGTGTCTCCACCGCCTCCGTCGCTTAAGTGGGCTTCCCCGCCGTCTGCCCCGCCCTGGAGGTCGTTCCTGCCAGCTCCTAAGCCTTTGGGGGGGGGCTATGTCATGATCAGCTGGAGGGCCGGGCTCAGGCCACAAGAGGGCACTCCAGCACCCCACGAACTCTGTGTGCGTTTATCTCTGTTTACATGCCCGGACTCTTTCCACAAACTCATGTCTCCACCCACTCGTCTGTCTAGGTGATTGAATGTTTGCTACACCCCTGTGACCTACTTTCATTTGTATAAAACCCCCCTGTGTTTGTCTGATTCTCACGGTCCATTAGCACTGTCAACCCCTGTTATTTTGCCACTCCGTGTTCCTGTTTTCCCGTGTTTCCTTGTCTGTTTTGAATTGTATTTTCTGTGTACCAACCCACGCCTGGACTTTGACTATTCTCGTGTTTTGCCTCCACCACTCCTGTCTGCCGGAAACGACCTTAAGCCTGTCTGTTTTACTCTGTGTTCATCAATAAACAGCCTGCATATGAACCCGCACGTCTCCTCACCTTGTTCACGTGACACCCCCCATTAAAAAGACATTAAAAAAGAAAACAAAAGCAAAGATAAAATAAACAATAAAAAAAAACCAACAACTCGCATTTTAAAAAAAAACTTACATTTATTTTATTTAATTTAGCTATCAAAGAAACATTTCTAATTTTATTCAGTTTAATGTACTTAATCTACTAAAATAAGTAAAACTACAACTGAAATGAAAATAATAAAAATCTATATTTAAAAGAAATAACTAATACCAGTGAGAAAAAAATGACTAATAAAAATAAAAGCAGAATATATATAAAATTTACATTAAAAAAAGCATTATCCGAATATTACTAAAATAACACTTCTAAATAACATCTATCTATCTATCTACATCTGCAGAGGCACCAGGACAACTCATATGACCTTCAAGGATCATTTATGAGAGAGGCAGGTGATGCTCGGAAATAAAAGCCCATGCAGCCAAGGGGAAGGACTGCACAGGAAAACACTGCCTCTCAACAGCTGCATCCATCTCACAACACTGATGTACTACATAAACACTTAAACGACGGACACTTCCTGTCACAGATGCTGCTGTGGCACTTTATGAGAGCACAGGCCCCTTGCCAGGCACAAGGCGTGCTGTCTTTCATGGAGCACTATTGTACTATTGTCCTGAACTTGGAGCATGGAGGAGTTCCAACTCATCCCTGCCTCTCATCTGAGACGCTGCCCTGCTGATCTCTGGGTGAATGCTTTATAGATTGTCATAGTTCAAGTGCACTAAGGTTAACTGTGTTTTGTATTACATAAAAGAAAAAAAAAAATGTTTTAACACAAAAGTTGTTTATAGTACTTTGTGGTTGTAAAAATGTCCGTTGATGGAGAAGCGGTGTCTCTTTATCCTCTGTGAATCAGCAGTGCTGTGGATTTTGGATCTTCTTTGAATATTCACAAAGCTTGCGTCACTTCTCGTTCTCAGCAGCTGAGGAATGTCTTCCTCAGCTCCATCCTCACCTGCAGCAGAGCAACCAGAGGCAAGAGCAGGCTAATGTTAACATGAGGGATTCAGTGATGTGCAGGTAACACGTGGTGAACATCTAAATATGCATTTAGTTCAGTTTAAACTTCTAATCTTTAACAACCACCAATACTGTCCATTTTCCAACATGAATCAACAACATTTTTGATAAGATTTTAATTGGGGATAGAATAATATTCATACTCACTGCGAATAGATGAGGCACTGATTTTGTTGTTGTTGGGCTCTGAACAAAACTGGTGTTCAGCATTTTCATTCCTGTAAACAACCACATAACTGAAATGCATAATGGAAAGCTTTATAAGAATAATTTTCATGGAAGAAAACATTACATTTTGTTATTCCATCCAAAGAGATCATACTAGATATTATGATATTTATTGTTATTTAAATGAAGTTTGTTAAACAAAAATGAAATTTCCGTTACTAATATTTTGGGACACTGGGACATGGAATAAGCAATAAGCCTTGTTGATCTTACAGTACTGTACATAAGCATCTGATTTAAGGTTCACATTATTTTAGATATCATACAATATGTAATTCAATATGTAATGCACAATTAATGGTAAATTAAATAAATAAATCTTAAAAAATATTATTTTTATATATTATTCATGGAAAATTCCATTTTTATTTTAGTATCATTGAGATATGGTTATATTTTGTCTTAATATAAAAATTAGTTTGGAATTTATATAGTTTTAATTTTAATTTATTTAAAATGTTAGTGAATTTCTTTTGTGTTTGTGTTATTTGTATTTTTTTTTTTTAATATATCTATATGCAGTTTTTTCAATCTAAACTATATGACTTTTTGAAATGTTTAATTTTTATGTAATAATATAAATGTTTTATGGTTTTAGTTCTACATTCAGTTAACAACAACTCAACTAATTAATTCAACTGATGTAAATAATATTTACTTCGGCTTTGGTGATTTTTTATTACAGAGTAACTGTAAACTTTTACTGGCAAAAGAAATATCTGATTTATCTGTTGCTATCCAATAATGCAATGACAATCGTCTTATGCTCACGTGCTGAATCTTCTTGCTCACACTATCAAATTAAGGTCACTGCAGCTTTCGTCATTAGAGCTGATTAAAATTCAGATGATTCAGAAGAGTCCTGCACGTGAGAAGAAGAAGTAGCCCAGGATTCTAAATAAGCAATTCCACTGTTGGTGAAGACGAACACCACATAACCGCAGTTTTTACTCATGTTCACCCATGTGCCATAATGCTCCTCAAAACAAAACTTTCTAATAATGACCACAGGTCATCATTCCCTAAAGAAATACAGAAGTGCATCGAATGTCAAAGCAATCATTTGTTGGCTTTTAAGTACACAGCATTATCTACTGTATGATCTTATCTGAGCTGAAAGAGAAACGATGTTTAACCCACATAAAAAGCTCTTCACCCATATCAAAACTTGGCTGATGCCTTGAAGCATCTACAACTGTAGAGTTAATGAGAGAAACAGATGGAGTTATGACCTAATGAAGCACATCTGGGTGTGGTTCCTCCCACCTGCTGGACTCTGAGCTTTCCGACCTCCACGCACTCGAGCAGTCGTAGCGAAAGCGCTCGTTGTCATCGTGCATCTGCAGTCTGATTGGCCTTCTCAGGCCCCAGGAAATGTTGAGTAAACCCTCCACGATCAGCTCGCCCTCATCCTGCAAGAAATAATAATAATCATCATTAACTCCTTTGTCAGATGGAGGAAATCCTGCTGGCTCACGTCTCAGCTCTGTTCCAAGTGTACGTGCTGGAGAGGCAGTTGCAAACCGCAGATATTCAATTGAAGGCGGTGAAGTTATGGAAAGTAATTTTGGGAGGAGTACAATACATCACGTAGATGTATTTTTCCAGAGTTTGATTCTGAACAATGATGTGCTTTCAATTCGGTAATCTTCAGTCTATTCAGAAAATGTTACAGTGCTGTAATATACTGTGGGTCCACAGTCAGCACATAAAGAAAAATAATTCAATTCAAATGAATATCTTCGCATTCACTTTTGATCATTTTAATGCATCTTTCTCAGATAACTCTTTTGAGAAATACTCTTTTGAATGGCAACACCCTGAGGTTCTGCATGTTTTAAAATGGGAACTGGAAGATTGTTGGAAGGTTGAAAATTACAATAATGATAATTGGATTAAATAATGGACAGTAAAAGTATTATGCGGCAAATGCATTATAAAAATGTATTAGGCCTAGATAAGTAGATGGATGGATGGACAGATGGATAGACAGAGAGATGTATGACTGTATGATACTTTCAAGCAGAAACGTGCCACTTAATCACAGTCTTAATCCTATCAAGGCCTAAGTCAACAAAGTAGATAAGTCTCTTTCGTTCACATACAAAGAACGATGCTGTCTTGACAGAGCTAAATATACCACAGATTAGGGTGCAAGGTTTCATTCAGGACAGCTGCTTAAAATAACTAGTTGTAGAAGATCATGTAACCGTGTCACAACCATCTATTTTTGTACAATTAAACGATTTAACCTAATTTGATGAGCGCCTGACCTTTCTTAGCTTTACTGTATAGTTTTGGTTTGAGCTGAGGGGTGAACATTATAATTTACATCTCATATTATTGCCCCAGCTGCATTTCAACTTAAAATACAGTGACACATTCATTCAACAAACCACAAAACCACACAAAACAAATCATGGTGACATTTACATAATTATCCAGATGGAAGAACTTGTCTCGACATTTCATATCAGTACTAGGCTATTTAATTCTGAATTCACAGAAGTCTATTTAATTCTTAATTGTTTAGATCTCGACGGGAGATTCTTGTGATTCTTTAACTAAATAATCATTCAACACAATCACAAGGTCAGAGCTACAGCACACCAGACTTTTCCCCAATGGATCTCTGAGGACCTGCTCTTCAACAAAAACCTGTGACCAAAATAAAATGTTGTAATGGTGTTGGCAGCTGTTGTAATTGTGAGTGAGTGCAGTGTAATGTCATGTAGGTGGAGGGCTGAGTGCTCCCAGGGCCTCATTGTTACTGCAATGTAAATATTCGAGGCAGCTGCGGCGGGGTCCCATTGGTCAGCTTCCTCTCTACTCTCCGCTCAGCACACACACTCTTCCTGTCAGGCATGCAAGGTCAACGCTTAGCTAAATTTAGAGCCATTAGCCTTGGCTTATAGTCCCTTACTGCCGTGGCCTATAAAGGGTGGTGAGCTGCCTCTAAACCAGATCAAACCAAACACAGTCTCAGACACAACCTCTGCACAACAATCAGCGCTGCGGTCCTACAAGCTTGTCCTACAGGTAAGTTTAAGATATTTGATTTACTGAATTAAACATGTTTTATATTTGTATAGTAATATATAATATAATATTATATATAAAATTATATATATAAAAGTTCCTTAATTGGCATATGCTTTCATGAAGAACTTTTAACATCTATTAAAACCTATTCTAATATTAAGATGTTCTTCAGTAAGAAAAAAAAGCTATTTTAAAAACTATTCACCAAAAGATTATTTTGGGAAGCCAAAGTTTGAAATTTCTTTTGCTTTATCTTTGCGAGTGTGGAAAACATCATAGTGGAAAAGTTAGTTAAAACATTCTTCACATTTTGAAATACTGTACAATAGTACTTTTAAGAACCGTGTACTACATAGTGAAAATAGCCAACTACATAGCCAAAAACAAAAACTGGTTCTTATTGCCTTGTTGCAAAAAAAACCTTTTGGAACCTTTATTTTTAAGAGTAAAGATACAGAATACAAGAACAACTAACAGTCTTTCATCTTTCTCCAGGATGAAACCCAGAAGATTACTCTTGTCTGTGGCTCCTCTACCAACAATAACAGAGTCGCACGAGGACCTCTCACAGTCCCTGGAGGAATACATGAACTCCATCAAGGAACTTGCTCAGCCTGCTTGTGGCCCTTTGAGGATATCAAGGACTCAGAGGCGTAAGCCCGTGGGGAAGCATGCTGGTTCTACCTCAACATCACGCAGTGCTTCTCGCGCTCTGCAGCCCCGCCGCGCTTCCCTGGGTCTGGACGAAGCCACGCTGAGGTTCAACAGTCAGGTGGACCGTGGCACTAAAGACCCACTGGACTGGTTATTTGCGCAGACACACTTACAGTCACACAGAGAGGATTTGTGCAGGACTGACAGTGCACCTGCTGCTTTGTGGTTAATCTAATGATCCAAAGCATAATGCCATATTATAGGATAACACTGAACGAGTGATGGATGAACTCAACAAAGGATCTCATGAACTCATGAAACTTAATTTATTGTCTGAACAGACTTTTTGTACAAAGATGCTAATGTTTACATGCTTTAAATGACATGGTTTTCTATGTTATATTTTTTTTAAATAAAATTTATGAATGTATTTAACTTGTTTTTTTATGTGTCCTTTACTATTGATCTATCTCAAATGGTTCAGGTCATACTTAGAAGAGGTTATCATTTGAGTATAGAAGAGCATAAGTCTGAGTGGAAGTCCATGACATGTGGATGCCCCACAAGGCTTTCCTTCTTCAGTTAAACAAGGAGAAAAAACTCATTGCAAAAGCCATTGCACTCGGAAATTAAGTCAAGAATCTTGGTGTGTGTGTTTATGCCTGCACCTGGTATTTATCATGTTATGGGGACCAATTGTCCCCACAAAGATACTAGTATAGAATACTAGTTAATTCTGACCTTGTGGAGACATTTTTTGGGTCCCCGTGAGGAAACAAGCTTATAAAACAAGGGGAGAAAAAGACACACTGTAATAAACTACATTTCTAAGTTCTGTCCTGAAGATGAAGGGCGACCTCTGTTGGCGGCATGTCATTTTACAGCAACCAGCAGAGGGCGCTCGGTAAATGCTCTGATTCTGACCTGTTGCCTGAGGACAAGGAGGAAACATTCTGGTTAGAAAAGGCTTTTCTTTTGTAGTATTACCTTGCATTATAAAAAAGTTACCATATAATACAGTATAGTACTTTTTTTTTTCATTTTAGTGGCTTCTAGTGTTCTCCACCCATTTTTTTTATCACAATGCCAACATGAAAACTCATTAACAGATATAATAAAATAATTCTCTGCTCCCTGCTAAGATGGTTATAGCTGACCTGCTACAAAAAGCGGTCAAAACAAAACACCATTAAAACAAGCCTGCTGACTAGCTATAACCAGGCTAACAGCCAACCATTTAAGACTGTATTTAAAGCTGTATTTATTTGTTAAATTTTTTTTTTGCATTTTCTAGGATGTAGGCAGTGCTTAATTTGTGCCGGTGTAGTACTGAATTTTGGCCCCTCTGCCAGATTATGACTCCCCTCGTATTGGTAGGTTTAGTGTTGGGTGTGGGGGAGGGGTTAGGATTAGGATTGCTATTGATTTCAATGAGGGGAGTCATAATTCGGGAGGGAGTCAAAATTCGGCAAAACACCGGATTCCACTCCCCACGCCACAAAGAAAAAAAGTTTGTGCTGACAATCCTTTAGGCTTGCTGCGATAGATGTTAAGTTGCATCACTGGTTATGTGACCTGCCAACCAGGGAACCATAATTTTGGATTTTTTAAAATAATACAAGTTTGAGTTTTCCGTTTTTTCCTCGTTTTCCTTCGGTTTTAATAGCAGTGTTTGTTTTACTTTGCGCCAACTCAGAAACAAGCGGTTGTTTGCTTTTACCTAATTTCGCATTTTACTTTCACTTTTACATTAGCGGCAATTCGATATCAGTTGCTTGAATTCATTTCAATTCAATCAACAACAAAATACAACGTAGAACATAGGCTTTAACTTTTATTAACAAAAATAAAATTACACCATGCTTTATGCCTAATATAAAATAACTAATAATTTTCACAAAGTTTGAATGGGTAGGCTACACATCTACAAACAATAACTATGAAAAATAACTCATGGTACTCGCGAGGCGGCTTTGGATGTGACTGTAAGTGCTCAACTTTGACGCTGCCTCTGGAGCGCACAAGCATGGCTTTTCCAGGTTTGTCATGTACGAGCCCTAAATAATAGCAAGCACCCTGTTAATCACATGTCTACCAATGTGATTGCTTTACCTCTCCCTCCTCTAATCACTTGCCAGATCAAGGTCACCCCGTTTTGTTCCGGGATCTCGAAGTCTACAAATTAATCACTGGATGTAGGTTGTTATTTCACAGAAATTGCTTACAAATTTGGAATTTTTATTCTTTTGCTTACAGACCTACTTGTTACGCAGACAATAACCTTTCAAAGATGTGACGCACCAACCTGGCGAAATGTCAGTTCCAGTGATTAATTTTTCCATAAGTGTATTGACTTGTGTAAACATGTTTGCATAACTGGTGCACCTCGACATTTGCAATTTGTGTAAAGATGCATTTTTGTGTGCAACATGTGCAATAAGCTCAGCGAATAGATTGTGGGTGATCACTGCGTTCTGTGGAATCTGACACTAAAATCTCTCAAAACTAACCAAAATGCTATCTTGCACTGAAGTGTTTCCTTAAAACAACTTGTAGATGGAGCTGTTTATAAAAAGTAGTTTAGGCTGGTTTAGTGGACCAAGTTGAAAGTGTTCAAGTTACATGAAAGGACATTGAGAAGGGAAAAAGAATCTGTATATGAATCATTAGGTCTTCACACAAGCATGTTAAAAAAAAGTTTATTTTATCTTATTATTAAATAAAATCTAACCTGACTATCTGTCACAATCACCAGCCAGAGGGCACTCCACCCTGGACTGTTATGTGTGTCACCCCTGTCTTTGTGTTATGTCCCCATTGGTTCCCTAGTTTCATGTATCTCATTCTCATTGGTTGGTTCTGTCTTGTGTTCCCCTCTGTCTAGCCAACACAGTCTCATGACCAATTCGTACATATACTTACGAGGTGCCAAATCTGTGCTAATTCATGCTAATTCGTATGACCTCACTCATACGATTTTGTACAATTTGTCTAAAACCATGTGACAGGTAGGTTTGGGGGTGGGGTTAGGTTTAGGTCATTTGTACAAATTCATACGAATTGCCAACATGTAAAATATGTACGATTTAGAAGAAATACGAGTGAGGTCATATGAATTTGTAGGAATAAGCCACCTGGTAAAATATGTATGAATTGCTGTGATCAGGTTGGTCTAGCTTATTTGAAGCCCTCAACCTCTCTCTTACGCTGATTATTGTATATCCTATCCTTTGTTTCCAGCTCCTGTGTTTGTGACCTTGGACTAGTTTTTTAAACATTTGCTGCTGGCTCTGACTCTTTTGGCTTTGCCTGGATTGTACTGTTTGCTGGTGTTTGATCCTGCCTGTTTGACTTTGATTTTGAATAAAGTTTTGCACTTGGATCCCTTCTCGACCCTAGGATCCCTTCGTAACACTACCTAAGACAATCTCCTAAACGTTTAAAGTTGAAAATGTTACATTTAAAGCAGAGGTCTTCAAAAACCTTTCTTATATAAAGCTATATTCTCTAAAGTTATAGTCCCTTTTTTATCTGGGCTTATCTTTGTAGTCATGTTGTAACATTAATAGACACAGGTGTAACATAGTGCCTTCTACACAGAAAATAGTTGGTTTAATTGAAATATACAATAATCAGGGGACCTGAAACATGACAACCCTTGCTTATTTTATAGAATCCTGCTATCTATCACGATAACTCGTTTCCTTTCAACGCCTTTACTTTCCCACGGAACATTCAGTCTTTATCTTAATGTGTCTTTCATCAATCTGTACTTATCTCCACCACCACTTTCTCTCTCTCTCGGTCGTTCTCTAAACATATATTATCACATGGTAGCATCTGTATATGCGCACAATACCTGTGGACTCGTGATCTTGATTAAAAAAAACAAAAAAAAAAACCTTTTTTCTGGAATACCCTTAACTCATCAGAGTTCCTAAACAGGTTTGTCATGAAAGGCATTTCATCATTTAGATCCTGCTGGAACTTTGCCAAATGTACATTATTCTGATGCAACAGTTCAATGTTTTAATACTAAAAAAATAAAAAAACAAATGTTCAACAATAAGCTGTAGAAATATCTGAGCATAAATTCTCCTCATTCAGTCACATACGATTTTATGGTCACTTACCATTCACTCACACAGAGACAAATAAAACACACCCAATAAAAGCACCCGATTTTATGGTCTTGCAGTCTGTATTATGTACAAATGTTATATATTTATAAATAAAGCACTTCCTGATCCATTAATGCCATTTAGTTTAAAAAGTGTAATATATTATGCATAGTCTATGTGTGTCTGAAGAGTGGAAAATCTCTTGACTTTCACTATCACGCTGAAGTTTAATTGGACCAAACTCACTCTAAAAACACAAGCAGCCTGCAGGGATTTCCCAGAGATCCGACAGATCACAACAATGTGACAGAATGTGTCCTGATTGCTGACAAATCACACAAACCTGCTAATAAACACTTGTTGAGATGAAACAACAAATGGAAATAATTAGGAGCTTGTTTGTACTCTCTGCCATGTTCACTGACAGAAGCAGATTGTAAATCATTTGTAGATTGTTTAGTAAATAATTACATCTCTTCCTGTGACCTTGCAAAGGGGCTTCAGTGCGAAAACGGATAAAGGGACTTGTTCACTAGCAATGCTTGTACATGTATCTATGTTTTCATTCAGAAATGATGATTCATAAATCAAATTTATGTAATCAGATTCCAAAAATTAGGTTCTTGTAATTAGATGAAATTACATTTTTAAAATACTTGGAATCAGACTACTTACTTTTTGTTGACTACATGATTAAATATTATTCACTTAATAGTCATCTTTTCATCTTTTAAATGTATGCTTTCTAAAATAGCCTACCACTTCTATACAGTCTATACTAAGGGGTAGGCTATTTGGCTGTAATTACAAAAAAGAAAATGAGAGGCCAAACAGCTATTACCACTGAATTTAAAGAAATCATTTTGAAGGAACATTTTCTTAGCATTTCAACATTATATCAACTATGGATGAACACAAAGAGGGTTATTTAATCATGTATTACTTTGTTTTCGAAAGATTTCAGTCTTTCAAATACATTAAAAGGCGCAAATTCATTATTTTGTATCGACTTAAACAAGTGATACAATTAATCTGAAAGTAATGAAAAAAGTTGTCTTATCTGTAAATAATCAAACCAGCTCTGTTGAAAAATACAATCACAATGAATTCACCAATAGATACATAAAGCCACATATTTTAAAAACGTATTTATAATTATTCTAATATATAAAATTGTTTTGCAGCCAATCACATGTCATCTATTCCCATTTAACCAGCATTTTTAAGAATTCCACAATTGGATTTACTCCATTGTCCCACATATTTATTATGGGACAATAATCTTTCTGTTGTGCTGCCTTACACCCTCTGACTCAGCTCATGGTCAGATTAGATCAATTATTCACTAACTAGGAAACAAAAGATTTGGTCCAAAGCTAGTTTCACTTTCTGTGATGTACCATACCTCACGAATCCAAAGCTGGAAGATTTTTCCCTCATGGTAACAGTTGTATGTTTTTAGAAGGGACAAAATATCAGACCTGAAAAAGGGACATGATTTAAAAATAAGGGCTTTTAGTTAGAAAGCATGTTTCTAATGTTATCAAAAGTGCAAATCTTACTTTGCGATTACTTTCTCTTCATTCAGCCTCACATAGGAGGTCTTGTCAGGATCCATATTGGGGTTCCTTGATAGAAAGACTTTCAGCTAGAGATAAGCAAGACATTGGGAGAGAGAGCAAGGAGAAAGAGACAATGTTAATGAAGAAGTGAGTGATTAACAGTGAATAATACCTTTTATGTGATTTCAAAAATACTCAGATGATAAAGTAAAAGTAATCACAGAAATATGAGGAAGTCACATGGTCCTACAGTTAACAGAATTTGTAATCTTGCCATAAGGCTTGCCATGACATGTTTCCAGACCTTCGGAGAGGTCACAGAATAGTAATACTTTCCTCAGGGAAAACCTTTGAATTTTTTTTAACACAGCTGTGTTTTAGAATATTACAATTTATAGTAAATGCATCTGACAAGCTTCAAAAGAGAAGAAAGCACCATCAAACAGCTTGTATTACTTTAATTAATTAATTACTAAATATTCATTTTCATAGTTATAACCACAATTTATTTTCACACACTATATATATATATATATATATATTTGCAGCTCTCAAATCTCTTTCTCTATATCAGTATTTAAAACTGCCCCTCTATGATTTGCCAAGTGCATGCTGGGAACTCACAAATCCTTAACATTTTAACAATATGAAATTTTGAGTTCAGACAACATTGTGTTTGTCTGACAAGAGTTCTTATTCGTTTTCAGACAACAGCATTTTTTTAGTATGTGATAAGGTTTCGTAAACTGGAAAATGTGAAGTTGCATTTTATACAATGAAATGAATATTATCTGTGGTCACATGGCTTGATCCTGTGGGAGTAGCGACAAACACTGGAATTTTCAGGAGTGGCAAAGAGCTGGGAAGTCCCTCATAGGATTATAAATGACAGCGGGCCACTGAACACTTGCACTCAGAAACACTTTCATCATGACGCTGACAGTGTATGCTTTGCTGGCTTTCACCCTCATGATCTTTCTAATAGGTGAGTTTATCAGAACAGGTGAATTACAGTGACTGAAATAAAACAGTAACTGCACCTGGATTATAACTGAGTTGGCAAAATTCTACGTTATTAAATCTTACATCTCTACAAAACTAGCTATACAAGTTTAACTAGCCTATAAATTACTTAAATTACAATAATAATATACATTTTAATGCTTTTGAAGAATGCTTATTTCTGCTCACCAAGGCTTAATATACTTACAATAAAACAGTAATATTGTTAAATATTTTGTAAAATTACTTTTTTAATGGAATTTATTCCAATGATGGCAGTTTTTTTGGCAATTTTTTTTTTTACTTTGTTTATATATATATATATATATATATTTTTTTTTTACTTTTTTAGGATTCTTTTATGAATAGAAAGAAACTAAGAACAGCATTTACTGTCACTTTTGATCATTTAAATGCAATGCTTAATGTTTTAAAAAGTACAAAAATCATGTGTGTTTAATAACTTCACTTTTTCTATTTTCCTAAATACAGTCCAAGTGGTGGAGAGTCAATATGTTCCTAAGACCTGTGTGTGTCCACAGGTCCAAAAAAGAGTCAGGGGACCATTTTCAGATTTGAAAGTCACTCTAAAAGAACCTAACTGCTTACAGGATGTGATCATGTAAGTAGTTCACATACGTTTCACTTTATAAGATTCTGAATGCACGTGCAGAATTCGATTTACATGTGCTAATCTCTGTATTTTTCATTAGAGTCACAAAGCAGAAAAATAAGAATGACGTGTGTCTCAGTCCAGATGGTTCCCAAGGCAAAAAACTGCTGAAATGTTGGCAAAAGTAAGAGAGTGTTATGGCTGAATGAGTCTCTAAACTATAGCACACCTCATCCAAAAATCACTCATTCCAAACATCTCCAAATATGATACGAGTCTTAATCTGCTGAGCTTGAGTATACTGTTTTTTTTTTTTTCAGAATGCAAAACGATGGCAAGGACATCAAAAATTGCCTACGCCGACCAAAACAAAAGCCAAAGCAAAAAAACAAGAAGCAGGGTAAACCCAGGAAGGTCAAGTCTTAACCTCAAATACTAAAGACACTGAGGTGAAGAATGTAAGAGATCGACATGAGGGAATACTCTTCAAAACTTGTGCTAATTTTTTTTGCGCTGATGTACATTCATATGCACTAAACAAGCCAAGGACATAAGAAAAGACTGAATTCAGAGGAGTGCACGGGTGTATTGAGGCCAAAGGACGGCATACAATGAAGACATGTTACAACAGGGATAGCATCTAACTTCATACAGACCTGTCATACAGAGATGAGTTAAGCCCTGCTATGGAGGTCTAACGTACCGGCCAGTCAGAAGACACATATATTTATATATTCCTTTTGTATATTACATAAATGTATATATTCTTATAAATGTGTGTTCAGTGATCAAATGCTTTTACAGTTTAATATAAAACTGAACTAATATAATAAACAGATTCAAAAAGAAAACTTCAATGCGTTTCTTTACTTTTTTGCATTCTCATGTCTGTTTACATAGGACAACATGTTGCTATACAATTGTTAAATTCTTCTATATATACTGTTTATAAAGGGTGCGAAAAAGCAGGGTGAGGTCGTTTTTCTCCGATAAAGCAATTTAACTTTATGTTTAACTTAACGCCAGGGTTTTCACAATAATTTTCGGAAATTACATTTTTGGAAATTCTATACTGTTAAAAGTGCAGGGAACTATTAAACACTTAAAGATTTCTAGGTATAACCTAATGCAGTCAGCTTGATTTAAAAATAGAATAGAATAGAATAGAATAGAATAACATTAAGCACATCACTCTGATTTCAATGGGGGTTTTGTATAATTGTTGGTTGAATGTGTGGGAATCCTACAGTTAATTCCAAATGGATACAGAAAAACACATGATCAAGTTTCTGAAAGATATAACCACTGACACAACAATAACATTCCAGACCCAAAACCAACATACACAGGTGGTTGAGAAATCAGTTCCCATTTACCTGAAATCATGTGACTCTGATCCTGCTTAATATGGCAAAACAGGAAATGCTGGGAAAGTGAGGAAGAACAAGAGTACAGCTCTGTGCAAACACACTCGAGAGGCATTCTAGTAAATTACAGCTTTACAGAAATGGCCTTCAAGACTCTGCAAACAAGTGTCTACCTGCTTCTTCTAATCTTAGTCTGCTTAGACTTACTTACAGGTACAGTATATTTTCCTTATCAGGACAGTTTACAGATTTTGTTTCAGATATTGGTCATGGAGGTAATGCGAAACATGTGGTTTTATGTTTCTGGATTTGCCTTTAGGTAAGAGGAGCGCAGCAATGATCCACCGTGAAAAATGCCAGTGTGTTGAGGAAACTTCCTCAGTGCAGTGGAAAAACATTACAGACTACACGATCATACAGAAAAATGCTTTCTGCTACAAGGTTCAAATCATGTGAGTAAATAAAGCATTCTTATTCAGGGTAATCTGAATGTGTTGCGCTACGCAAGAATTATGAAACGAAGTTCAAGTGTTGCTTCTGAAAAATTTTGCCTTTGATAAACTGTCGGAAAAAGTTAAACGATTTTGCAGAAATCACGAAAAACACTTGACAGGCAGGGTGCAATTATTGTTTTATCTTTTTAAAACAATATAAAGTAAGTTTATATAACCTCTTATTATGCATGATGTCCCTGCCTCAAATTTAGTAAATCTAAGAAATTCACTACTTCACTGCAACTATAAATCTGTAATAATTAACATGCAATTAAACCCCTCCTGGACATTTTGCAATCCATGTAATCGTTAACAATGTGTGCAGATATTACACAATATCTCATGTTGAGGCATATCGCAAGTTATAATAATTTATCTGGAGGGAAGCACAAAGCCAGGATATGGCATGTGATTTTTGCGTCAGATTACTTTCATTTCAAATCAGACATGAGTGGGCATGATAAGACATTTAATATACCACTGAACTCTGGAAACACGAGCTCTCTTACAGCAAAATCTAGTGAATAAACATGCAGCGTATGAGAAATACAAGAAGGAAGAAATATGAAATGCCTCACTTAACCTGGTTTAGGTTTGTTCCAGTAAAAACACATTTACTATAGAATTAAAAAAGCGATGCAAATAATGAATCCACTTTCGGTGTGATTAATATAAGACTTAAAATGAAGTGTCTTTGGATCAAATGTTGCTCTTATAACTTGCAGTGGATCGCACACATTTAAAACACCCTGTTCTCCTCCACAGACTCCAGCTGTCGAGTAACAAAGCTTGTCTAAATCCAGGCTCCAAGCAGGGGGCAAAACTGC
This sequence comes from Enteromius trimaculatus, assembly GCA_032361065.1. Lineage (NCBI taxonomy): Eukaryota > Metazoa > Chordata > Actinopteri > Cypriniformes > Cyprinidae > Enteromius > Enteromius trimaculatus. The sequence goes on from JAUMHP010000063.1 coordinate 13,594,464, forward strand.
AAAAATGCTGGAAAAGGTACGTAAATATGTTTCCCCCTAATGAAACTGCAAACATTATGATTACTCTAATTGAAAGTACACTAATTTCAAACCACATGAGTATTTAATTTGAATAAAGTGAAAACACTGCCACTCTGTGGTGCAGATACTCATTCTAAAGATTCACTAGCTCCCCTCTCTGCATATCACACAGCTATAAAAGCGATAACTGCATATTAATACATTAACAATATCAAATACATAACATATTGAAAAAATATAAATAAAAATACTGGCACTAAGCCTTGCATTTTACACATTGTATACAGTTGCTGACGCTTTCAGGGATGTTTGAGACAAGATAAATATGGATATGTTTACATTGCCATTAATGGTGTGCATTGATTTAGGTTTGAAAATTCTTTTTTGCTTAATCAGCTTTGTGGGCCTCACCAATAATTAAACCCCTTCGCTGTTCTGTTGTCCAGGATCAAATTCAACCCACAGAGAAAGAAGGTCTGTCTGCAGCTCAAGAAGAAGAATAGACCTAAAAAGACCAAGAAGCTGTAATTCAACCACCTTTACCTTTTCTGTGTAGAAAGACTACATGTCTTTGACATTTATCCTGACTGTTACTTATTTTGCACAGATATGAATGCAAATTATATGTATAGCGTAGATGGAGTTTGTATATATTTTGTACTGCTGTTTTTTAATAAAACTACAAATCACACAAACTGTCTGAAAGTGTCGCAATTTAATTGTACTCATCTAAATAATATCAACAGAAGCCTTTGATTTAGTGGAAAAAAAAGAATTTAAATATTCTATGAACTAACCCCACCTCTGTCTAGGACCATTCTCATTAATGATTAAATATGCCATTTTAGTCATGGCAAGAAATGCATTTCGAAAAGAGAAAAAAAGCCTTTTGAAAAGAGAAAAAAAAGAACACCATCTACTGTGTCTACCAGAAAGAATCCCACTTGTGCATCAGACTGATTTAAAAACAAGGGGTCATGTCTAGAGATGCTCTCCACCTGCATAAAGAAATGACACTGTGAAGCCCCCTGCCCACCCACTCAATTACTACAAACCAGCTGTGACTTCCTGCTGCAGGAATATATCAGGCATAGTGTCCGTAACAACTTCTGGATTTCTGTGTCACTCTTTTACATAAGCTGGACAGATTCGGAAGGCACAGACAAAACACATACGTTTCATTTAGGCTATTTTTTGATTTCATCACGAAACTAAAACATACAGAAAATATCACAACTCTGACACATCTGGTGCAGATTATGGCTGTCAGATGGTTCACTCAAGTACAGTTTGTTTTGACAGCTGTATAAAGAAACGCACCTGAGAACAGTTTCAGAAGAAGCCTAGGTAGCCTTCAAAAGACAGCTGTGCATACAGTTCACCTGCAGGATCAGTCAGAAAAAAAACATCTCAAATGAAACCATTTCCATTATTAATGTACTCTTGTCTGTTCCCTTGCATATATTGTCCCTTACCATCTCATGAAACGCCGTCCCTTTGTAAGAGCCAACGGAGCCCAGCTGTTTTGTACAACGCAACGTCTTATCTTCCACTCTACTCTTCCACTTCACCCTGCTGCTTCCTCTGGGAATAGACGGTCAAAATAACGCTGCTCGTTCGGAAGAGTGGCAGCGGTATGAACCAATCCGACACTCCACTGAGTAGAGGAGCCAATCAGAGACGTCCGTGGGCGGGAGTTTTCTGCGGTTGCCCTGGGAAACGCCGGGACCGTTCACACCATTATTAGCATGTCTGTGAGATAATTATCACTAGTCTTGTGATAACCACGAGACAATTATGCTGCAAATGAAAGGTTGCCGTTAAATCGCATTCGGTCCACCTGTCATATTACAACTTCATTAAGATGTAGGATTTTAATAATTTAAAGCTTCAGTTAAAATAAAACGTGTAAGGATTAACACTTAAGCACGCATATAAATGCAACGCTAGATAGTTTCTTTCAGTCTGATAGCTGGGGTACATGCACTTCCTGTTTTTTTTTTAGCTCAGTCTGAGAATACCATCTAGGAAAATATTACACCGAAAGGTCGGATAAAATATTTGAGGAAGTATGCTCTGAGCTGCCAAGACACTTCCCCCGTGGGAAGACAGAACTGTTTTAAAAGGGAAATGATTATATCAATGACACTCGCAAAATAAGGAAACTTTTTATGAATTTAGAAACAAAGTGAATACACTGTAAACCCTATTTAAATATTTAAAACATTTCAGAGGGAACTTCAGTGCATTTAAAAGGATTTGTCCCAATATATATTGAAGAAAGTGCTTGCTTGGTCACCAGAACAATTTGATGTCCACTGACTTCTGTTGTAAAAAAATATATTTTATGTTCCTCAGAAAAAGTAACACGAGTAATGATAACACGAGTCAGTGATGACAGCTTTTTATTTTTGGATAAGATTAACTATAGCTGCAAGTAATGACCTCAGATCTGTGTTAAAACATCATTGTTTCGACTTCATTTGAATTGGCTTAAATTTAGAGAAGACAATATTCTAATGTTAAATATGGACAGGAAATTATGACTCTCAACCATACATGAATAAACTTAACTTCCCACAGAAGTACACATTAAACAGCACTTCTGCTATTTATCTGTGTGCCGACAAATGGAACGTATTGAACAGGCTCCAAGTTCACTAAAGAGAACATTGATCATCTTAATAGTGACACAATAACATCTGTTAAAAATTACGAAATCAAGGAGTTCATCTTTTGTGAATTCTAAGACTCTTATTTTGCATGTGTCATTCTCGTTATTGGTGCAGAAAGCATTGTTGCCTGACCTGACCTACTGATGCTCATAGATTTTTTTGAGATCCTGTGACCAGAAACTCCTCTTAATGTCACATTCCAGACTCAAGCGCAGACGTGACCATGCTTTTTCGTTAATTGGGCCTCATCTTTGGAATAATTTGCCAACTGAAATCCGAATGGCTCCTAGTCTATATTGAAATCCCTTTTAAAAACCCATCTGTTTTCACTGGCCTACTAGGCTTTTGTATGTTCATTATTATTATTATCTTTTTTTATCTATGTGCTTCTGTTTTGTTTCTTTTCTCTTGGCTATGATCATGTATTTTTATTTTATGATGATGTTTCTAAATGCACAGCTCTTTGCTCAGCCTCGTGGCTGTTGTAAATGTGCTATAGAAATATGCTAAACTTAAACCTAATTTTTTCACTCCAGTTCGTTTGAACAGTGCCCATGTACGACTTTCCATTAGCAAATGCCAGTAAAACACTGAAACCATTTGATTAACATGGTTAGACTCATAACAACATAAGTGCAAAGAAATGGTTTACTGTGTAATTGAATATTTTTCAGTGAAGCACACCAACAACACACATGAATGCAGCATACTCAAGTATTCAGGATGTTGAAGTCATCCATACAGGTTAATGGAGAGGGGTAGTGCCTGGGGGGTTGTGTCCAGTCTTTAGGCTGAAAACCCTCTTGTCTGGGTCAGTATGATGAATGGAATCTCTTAATTGTATTGACGTATGGAGACTGGATGCAGGAGATACAGGCCTAAGGTTACAGACTGCAATAAAAAGCAGCTGACAATGTTTAAAGGCTGTTTTAAGAGCTCAATCTCATAAAAAAGGAAGAGGTTAAATATTATAAATATCCAATATTTTTAGTGTATTTGCTTTTTATCTGCTGCTGATTGTTTTACATCAACAAAACCAAAAACGCTGTGTAAAAAAAGTATTTTTTGCATATACAATGTCATTGTTCAGAATTAAGTTAACCAAAAGTGGCATTCAAATCTTATCAAATAAATGCTATATTATTTTAAACTTCATCCATTAGTCATGTGAAAAATTGTTTTTTTTTTTTTTAAATGTCAGTGTTTTAACACTGATAATAATAAATGTTGCTAGAATGTTGCTTACCATATTGGAATGATTGCTGAAGAATCACGTGACACTAAAGACGGGAATAATGATGCTGAAAATTCAGCTTTGCCATTACACGAATAAGCAAACATAAAGAAAATATAGTAACTTCCATTCTTTTAATAGTTGGTCAGATTTTAAGTAGAGGTATTTGTAAAGCACCTCATGCCTAAAATGATTTATAACACGATGATCTCTCACATTTACAGTCTAATCATTGGTGCTTTATCTGACGTGGTCTCTTCTGGTTCCCCTTCATGGTATTCTTCCAATTCAGTATCATTATGTCTGAGGCTCTCAACAAAGTGCACATTTCTTGTGTCTGTTTGTCTGTTCTTGCGTTGGGTATTCTTCACTGCCTGAGCCCTGTCTGTGGAGCCATGCAGTCGGCTATTGCTAGGAAAAAAAGTGGCACTTCTGCCTGAAATGACGTGGAAGAAAGAGAATGTGTGTTCAGCATCTTCCCTGTCCGTGACATTGACAGAAGACAGAGCCGGCTCTCCATATGATGACCTGGACTCTTTAGGCGGATCTGATTTCTTCTTTTTGCTCAGTATGAAGTTGAAGAATCCAGTCACGACCAGCATAATTCCTGCAAAGAAACAACGTTTTTAAACTCATGTTAACCTTTATGTCTGCCCATCATATGTTTTTACAGACTTCCAATCAAAAACATAATAATAAATAATACATCGTAACTCACCTATAGTCCAAGTGAATAAATTTAAGTTTAGCTATGTGGTGTATTCACTGACAGAAATAAGCAGATATTTACCTATTTAAATGGTTTTACAATAATGCTTATCTTTTTTTACATGTACTATGTATTTACTTACTTTTTAGATATATAATTTATAAAAGCACCTGGTATTACAGCATGCCATACAAGCACTGGATGCAGGAAACACATCAAAGACATCATCGTGTAGTATAGAAACTTCTGAAAACCCCCAACATTGGCCATCTTTTTCCAAAGGATGAAAATCTTCCACGTGGGTGGACAACTTCAAGCAAGAAAAACAGAAGTACTATAAAGCAATTACTAAAATGGCATAACAAGTACATGGTTGTTTTATATTTTGAACATACGGAAGGCACGTTGCCAACAGAGTGTCAATGAAATAGGCAACCTCTAAAATCATGATCACCACCGAGGAGAGCCTGTAGAGAATTTAAACAGAAGTAAAGCAGTGGTTTATAAAATACCAAAATAAAACCTGTACAAATAGTTCAATAAGAGATACCAAAAAAGTAATATCGAAATCAAAACAATTTTCACAGTCTAGTCAATTCCTGACAATGAAATGAAGTTTTCTCATTTAAAATCCTAATTCTCGCCACAATACAATCTAATAGACTGTGAACATGGACTAATGTTGACTTTAATCACTGCTTTTTATTAGATATTTATTACCATTTAGTGGTTACTTGATCATAAACTTCCTGGCTGTTTATGGTTTTCTGGTGTTCAAGCATGTGAACGGCCACTTTAGGTTTAATCCCAATGGAAATATCTCCCTGTTGTTCATGCAGAACCTCTCTTGTTTGGCTGAGAGCCCGGAAAGATCAGATAATATGGGACAAGAGGCCCATTTGGATCCATCTGTGTGTAATTCCCAGGAGGCGCTACTGTATCGCCTGCTGTAGTTAGAAATGGAATGACCATGTTTCTAAGGCTGATGATCTGTGGCCTGTTTGTGTATCTAACTTAGAATGATTCCATTCGGATGCTTACACCACCCTATGAATGGCGTCAAAAGAAATGATAACCCTGTTCAAAGTCAACACTAGGACTGACCCAGATATGTGTGTGCATTATAGCTGGATTCTAACAATTACATTGTAAAAGTGTTTGAACCATTCTTGAACCTACTAGAACTAAAGCAATAAAACCATTTATGTTATTTGGAATGAATGCTTTGAAACTGAAATAAAAAACATTTCAAATTTATATTTTAAGGAAAAGAAAACTTCAGAAATTATAAAAAATAAAAACTCAGTCAAAATATTAATAAACACTGTAACTATTAATATATTCTTTTGGATGAGGAAAAAATTAAATAATAATAATTAAAAAAATTTTTTACATGAAGGTATGTCTCAGAGAATTTAATATGAACATTCAAAGTAAAAACATAAAAAAAAAGCTGTCACTGGGGTGGTGCACTTTCAAAAGGTACTAGGAAATATAACATTAAGGTAATATATACACTTTGGGTACTAATAGGTACTTTTAAGATACCAATATGCACCCTTTAGGCACAAAGATGAAAATTTTACTTCCCCGGTGACAGCTTTGATACCTTCTTCTTTTCTGAGAGTGAATAACAAGGTGCTACGCCTCCGACAGCAGCTCATTTTGATACTCACAGGAGATAGACAGCCAAGCTGTTGAACTCCCCCTGTCTCTGAGTCTCTACACCCACTGCACAAAGCACTGATGAAACAATCATACAGCACTCGCATTAAACTTAATCCGCAGATGTTCTGAACTATATGAAATTAATTGAACAAACAAAAATAATAGATTATTTATTTTTATTTTAAATATGATTTATACATACATTTTTCAACAGTTAAATAGCAAGGCAAGTTTATTTATATAGCACATTTCATACACAGTGGTAATTCAAGGTGCTTTACATAAAAGGAGTAGAATAATCATAAAAGCAATAATAAAACAAAGAAGAAAAATAGAACAATTATAAAAACAATAAGGCACAAATGCCTTGATTGACTAAAATTATTTTAAAATGATTAAAAAAATTGATTTAGCAGACAAAACCTTTGGAATTTTCACAAAAATGGAATGCAATTTTTACTGTGGCCACTAGATGTCAGATGTGCCACACGAACACACACTGCTACTGGGGAAATTAAACTAAGATCAGTATTGTTGTGCTGGTTTTAAAAACAAATCACAAGTTATTCAATATGAGAGGACTGTGCAATTGTGTAATGCAAAGACTATGGCAAAATGGAGAAATCCTTTAGCACATTTGACACATTTACTTTACATTTATTTTTTTTAACTAAATACTTAAAAAAACTAAAAAAAAAAACTAAAAGGCATTACCCTTGGTACTTTTACCATGTATTTCATAAAACATTTTAGTTGTATTCACATTATTTCACATCTTGTAAATTAGAGAGGTTTTTTAGGTAAAACAATAACGCTAGCAAAAACATTTCACATAAGCGTTCCATTAATGTGAATCTAATCTAAGAAAAGTCTCTTAAACATGTAATTATTATTTTAAAAAGCTTGGTATTTGTTTGAAACATTTGGGGAACAACTGCACTACAGTGTTTATAATCATTGGAATTGATATAGGAATTTCATTTATGTGTATTACATCCCTACATCCCTTTTTTTTTTTTGCATGTACATTTATGTTTCATTTCAAACTAAATGAGTCATCACCTAAACAACTGAACATATCAGCCATTATTTCCCTTATTTTAAAGCATTTTATGTTGTGCAATAAACAAAAAAATGCACATTTTAGAATTCTACATTTTAATTTTAATATAGCACTTTCAATAAAGCAATGGCCTAGAAAAGAACAGCAAAGATGAAGTCCTACCTGCAGCGGTTGAGATGCCAAGAACTCGACAGGCAGATTCCACTATAACCCACAAAGCTGAGCTCTTCATGGTAAAAATCTAGTTTTTTCCTTTAGAACATTTGTTGACAGTTAAATTTCTCTATTGATAGTTCATTTATTAATAGTTCCGCGACACAGTCAAAACTTGTGCAAGGACGGCAGTGCCATAGTCAGAAATCTCCTCGCCTAAACAGGAGTGCGTCCCAGTGCAGATTTTACCCTAGTAATCAGCCTAACATAGAAACTAAAACCCAAACACTGACCACCCTCTGCTTGTTCCTGGTGCATTCCACCTCTACTCAAGGTGAGGGGACCAAACAACAAAAACCTTTACAGTTAAAGATTACCTGACTAGCATAGAGCACAAATAAGGCACGTTTCCTGAGGGAAGACACACACACATAACTGCCTGTTGCAGGACGTTTACAGGTTATGAGCAGTGTGACCTTCATGAGGAGGTATTCCACCCTCCATCCCTTCTCAGCTGCTGAGGGACATATTCAAATTAAATTACCTTCAGCCAATCAGCCAATTAATCAAAAATGTCCTTGCCTAAGGTCAGATGTGTTTTTACAAAGTAAATGTACATGGAGGGAGTCTCAAACGTCTGCTCGATAAGCCCTGTCCTGAACCGGATGATTAATGGTGGAGAAAGCAGCAATACATTCATAGTCCAATCCTGACACAAGACAGATGTTAATCATTCTCAAGCAGACGCACTGAACAGACACCATCTCTTCCAGTCTTTAGTTACATGTGTCAAAGGTCAGACATTTCTCAGTCATAACAGATCACGATTGATTAGAAAAACAATGCACCGCATGACGGCATGACACAGTAAGGGTCCATCTAATTAAATGTGATCACATGTGACTACAGTATTGGCAGGATTTCAAGTCACATAACTTTGGCATTACTTCAAACAGCACACCTTTTTTCCATGCTTCATATTTTACAAAACTGAAAAATGGATGATAAATAACAATACCAGGGTGCAAATAATATTAATAACTAGAATATACTAGAGTAGTATTTTAAATAATAAGAAGAATATATTATTTTACATGTCTGACTGAAAACTAACCAAGACAGGAATGGAAAACAGGGTTAAGTTATGCATTCATTTCAGTTGTTATTGTTTATTTTATTTCAAATCAAACACAATATCAAAATATGTCATTTATTTTCTGTTAAATAACAACAGTAATATAATATCTGACATGAAAAAATGATGTGTTTTGTGTTATTGCTTTAAACGCAAGTCTTCTAAAATGCACCATATCATGGAATGTGCATATACATATACACCTGACAGCCATTACAACATAACTCAGTTGTAGAGAAATTCATGGTCTATCAAAGAGACAATCAAAATCATAACTTCCTCTGCGTATAGAGTCTCTAAGATGAAATAGCTCGCTGGCCAGCTCATCCTTTAAGAAAACATATCCTGAATGTTCATAAATAAGCAGAAATAACAGGGGATATGTGGGAGTAAGTGGGAAATAGTGCAGATGTGAAATGTAAAGCCTTAAGGTTTATGTGACATGGACATTCTGAGGACATAAGAGGGACTCTGAAACCAACAGATGAGATGACTTCAGTTCTTAGGCCCTGGAGGAGACATTATGTACTATACATCTAATACCGTCCAGAGTCAAATAGGCTATCTTGCCAAACACTTGAAGAGTTCTGCTCTAATTTACAACTCTGATATCCAAGTTGACTCCTGCTAAGAGGAAAAATGTAAATCCCCAAACATTAGAACAAGGCTACCTTTGTTTTCTGCCTGGATCAACAGTTTTCCAGATTAGCTGCACATTATTCTAGGTATGTTTGTGCATGTTTGTGCTACGTTCGTGATTCAGACTGTAAATTTACAGTAACTGGACAACAAAAACAAGTTGAATGGCTTGATTAAAAACAAACCTCTACACATATATGGGGTCGTTTAAATAATAACAAAACATAAAATCACAAGAATTACAGTCAGAGATTTTCAGTGTCTCGGACACTTAAAGGATGTATTTTTTCATCTGCCGAGGGAAAGTCCAATAAGTTAGGAAAGCCATAGCAACCTGAGTCAGAACGGACAGATGATATGTGCTGAGTTTACTGTAGTGGGTGTAGTTTGAAAGCTAGAAGACTTACATTTGGAAATAATGGTCTCTGTGGTGTTGAAAAAGCCATAACCCCAGTTGACTAGTAGTTTATTATGTTGATTTTGTTAAGACAGCATAATAGTAGTATTGTCTCGGGTTGATTGTGTCATTTGTTTGTTGCTTTGGATGAACGTGTCTGCTTAATGAATAGATGCAAATGTAAATTTATCCACTCAGTGTATCTCTAGCTATGACACTCTTTGTGCTATATGCATCTTTTGAGCTCAAAGCATTATTGTTATTCATATAAATGCATTAATTAAATGCGTGCATTTAACTTAGTATAACTGCATCACTGAAACATAATTTAACCTTTTGACAACTACAGTGCTAAACTATGATAAACAGTGAAAGAGAAAATAAATATAAACATTTGTAGCTAAAGAAAATTTAATGTTGCATGTTTTATATGCTGCAAACTAAATAATGCAAATAGGATAATACTTTTTTTGAGTATTTATAAAGAAAAGACGTGAATTTTAAACAAAAGATATTGATAAACTGAAAGACAAGAAAAGTAAATTAAACATAGGTCCAATTTGTTTTTAAATGCATGCGTGGAAGAATCATTCACAATAAAATCAACAAAATGCATCTAGAAAACAGACAGGATTTTTTTTATGCCAACCATATGCTGTCATAACAATGAGAATAAAAAAACAACAACACAACAGATAAATATCAATTAAATGTCCATTAAACCAGAAACAGTATATATGAATGCTTGGCATTTAGCTTTTGGTTTGTATTTATGGCTGCAACATGTCTAGGCATTGACATTTAATCATAATTTTAGTCAGAGCTGAACCACACTGAGCTGTGATGCTGTAAAGACTGACTGGTTACTGGCTAACACATAGACTGTTGAGTCAAAGGGACCCCTAAATCATGCACTCCAAACATTCACGTTCATCACATTAATGGGCCTTGAAATGATTTTAACTCATTTGTCCCATTCATACATAAACACACGCTGGGTGTGAATGACTCCCGAAGGGAATGATATATGAAATTTGATGGCCTTTTGTGGCGCTCGATATATTTCTTTACCTCAACAACACAAAACCTTATCTTTAGTGAAATAAAAACATCACTTATGACACAGAGCCATTTATCTTTCTGACACACAGCTGACAGACCTTTTCTACAGCAAATCTACCAGAAATCATTTAATGGCGACAATGGTGTTAAAGAGCTTGATAAGGTGTCACGGTACGGCAGTCAGTTATAGCACAACATTTTATCAGACGCCCAATGTGTAATTGTGTTAATCATATGTGAGGGATCGCTGTGAGCTGTTGGAATTTCCCAACCCGCTGTTGTAATAACAAGAGGTCAGAACTCTGTGTTATGGAAGCAGCGGTTCAATCATGATTTGCAGAAATTGAGTTAAAATATGATATTTAGATAAAAAAAAAAAAAAAAAAAAAGATCTGATTTGCAGTTTTTTTTTAAGGTATAGGAGAAATGCTGCTGTAGATGGACCTTACTGTTTAATCTGTGTTTCTGGACTCCCCCTCATTTCCCATTCTATAATGAGATCTCTGCCATGGAGCTGTTATTCATCACGGCCTACCGGGGTACATTAAATCTTGATTACAATGGCAATTTTATCTTGCTTTGTAAACATCTCATGAGATGTATTCTTGTTCAACATCAAACTTGTTGCAACATTAAGTGAAGGAAAAAGTCGTTTTTCAGAAGGTTTTGTACTTTAAGTAAATAATATCAAGATGACTGATCACTAAATACTGATGCATTTTTTCTTTTTCTTTTTTTAATGCTATACGCGACCACATGCACAAAAGCTTTGTCTGAAAGATGGAAAAGCCCTATGTGTGCCTTTTCAGCAGTTAAAATAATAATTAACATTTTTTTAAGTTCTTAAAGTCACCAAGGGTGCATTTATTTAATTCAAAATACAGCAAAATCTAAACATCGTCACATATTACTACAATTTTAAATAATTGTTCTTTATTTTAAAATGCACTTTATTCCTTTAACAAAACTGATTTTTCACCCCCTGTTGCACAGTGTTCAGTGTGACATTCCGAAATCATAATAATACGCTGATTTAGTCCAAAAATAACTTATACTTATGCATTAAAAAACACTGCAGACACTATTTGCTTAGTCATTAGTAAAGATTTGTTCAAGATCATTAGACATGATCTAAAAGGTGCATTCATCCAAAAACACAACAGTTGGTTTCAGACAGTCAACATTTAATCTTTTAAACTTTAAATCAACTTAAAACACTCGAGCTTTATGCCTTGAGACACACCATTAGTAAGGCATTTCATGCATTTAACAAATTTGATGGCAACACTGACACTATGTGGCTGCAGGGGACATTGCATTTTTGTATGTCTTTCATCAAAGCTTTTCAGACTCCACTAACAGGAATATGTTTCGTGTGACAACTCATGAGAATCACTGAGAGGATGCAGAAATAGGACTCACTGACCCTTGCCTTTTGAGGGAGATGATAAATGAGGTCAGAGGAGTGGTGGCATCAGCTGATGACAGGAGGAGCATCAGTGGAGTCTGTGTAACTTCATGCTGGAGGGAACCACAGACAGTGCTCCAGCTGTGAGTCAGAACCACCATCTCAAACTGTCCTTGTTATAGTCTATTGCTGTGATCTCCAAAACATAGATATACTCTAATAAGATGATAGAGATTATAACTGATACTGAACTAAAGAACCTGTTTCATCGCTGCCATTTCCCAGCCAAAAGGATCACTAAATAAATTACCCATGAGTCCCCTCTGGGTACAGAGGGATTCGGGAGGCTTTCGGGTGGCTTATTTGATGAGTCAGTTCATACTGGGAAAGAGAACTGATTTCTGTTATGCGTTAGTAAAGAAGTAATCTAATTACAGGAAACTGAAGTCATAGTTCATGCTGTTACGCAAATCGTGAAATACAAAAAAAAAAATTAAATAAATACACAAAAAACATCTGTTTAGCAAAATAAACCCAGCAAAATATAAAAAATCATGATGATCTATGAATATGATTACTAATGTTTGCATCTGCATCTTCCTAAAATATATGGGCTGCTATATATTTACATTGATACTCTTTGTCAAAAAAGAAAAAAAAGAAAACATACTTGTAAAAAGTGTCTATTAAGTGAGACTTATGGTTCATGCAAATCATGAAATAAAACAGAAATTAAATTAAACAAACACATGCACACACACACACACACACAACAAATAAATAAATAAATAAATGAGGATGTAAAATAAGTACCTCATATCTTAAGTGTACGGTTTAATTTAACTAAAAATTTAAAGTGTGCGTGTACAAAATTAAAGTAATATCTTAAGTGTTCACTTATGATATTATGTTTAACATGTACCATAATTACTAAAATTTGGATTGCAACCCCTTTGTGACAAAGGTGTATCAGGACTGTTTGGACACTAGATGGGCCCTGTGTTCAAATTCCCATCATTTAATCTCTGGATGATCTTTAGCTTTAGTGAGTTACTGGCCTGAGCCCCTCTCATTATTTTTGATTGCTCCAGTCTTTGTTCCTCTAAGCAGCGCTTCATAAAACTCTGTGAGAGGATATAGGGCCTGACAACCATGGTGTTTCTGTGGGGCCCTCGCTGCACTTCAGCTGGATTAGAAAGAAGCGGCAAGTGGATGACTGCAGAGCCTGCCGTGCTGATGAGTATGTCCTTGTGAAGGACACACAAGACTAATACCCTGCAGCTGGGATCTATTAGATCACCATATAAAACAAATTGGTGTTTTTTATCAGCAGTTTTGTCACAAGCAGACATTCCATGTCTACTGTACAGATCTCTGAATCTTTGCTAAACTTTCATGGGCTTTCATATTTAGAGGTTCTTAGGATCATAACAATCCATGAGAGAGCTGAGCGAGTGCTTTGGATGCACACACATGCATCTCACTGCTGATTTACTACAGTTTAAAGGAGTGCAGCACATCTCCTCCTCAACGTCCCTGTAGGTTGAGTTGAAGGACACCAGAGGAATTTTTCATAGCATTTGACATCTGAAACGTTCCCTGTCTGTAATAACAAGGGCAGCTCCTGCACCTTCTGACTTTGTGGTTATTTTTTACTCTGATTTTGAAGAGCGCAGGAAATCATTACAGTTCTTACGCAAGATGGTAAGCTCATCATTATGTCAGTCAGGGCTTTGCTTTAAAATGAAGACATCTGTTCTTCTGACAAACGGAATATAAATGATGGACTCAAATAAAGACAAGCACAATGAAAGTCATCTTAAAGTAATATCATTTTAATTTCATACATTGATGACTGCAGAAATTGAGCAATTACTAACAACCTTCATTGCACTTTAATGTAAAAAAATGATATATAATAGGGAAATTGTATATACATATACATATATATATATATAATTCAAAATATACTATTGTTACGGAAGTGGACGAGACACAGGAGGTAAGTGATAATACAAGGTATTTATTTACACAGCAGAGTGAGAACAATTGATATCACTTAGAGAAAGGTGGGTAAAAGGAAGTTGGGTGATTTGTCGTCGATCGGAGATGGAGAGTAAAGTCTTTTCTGTATCTTTGAAGAAACGTCAGAGCGGTGGAGACGCACAGAGATGGGTGATGATGATGAGGTGCAGGTGGTGCTGATTAGAACTCAGGGGAGAGGGAATGTTGTGATTGGCTGGGTGCAGAGCCTGGCAGGTCTGTAACATTACCCCCTGCACCACGGCCCTCTCCTGAAAGCCGACCTTTACGATGTCATGGTGGTCTTCCTCTTCCCCTGGGCGCAGGTCGACAAGGGTGGGTGGCATGGAATTCCTTTAACAGGACGGGATCTAAAACGTCATCTTGTGAAACTCAGGATCTCTCTGGGGTTCTACAGGGTTCCAGGACAGAGACTTGGATTTCCCTTAAGGAGGGAGGTATGTGGGCTGGATAATATGCTATAATTATTAATAAAGCTGCAGTAGAAGTTGGAGAATCCTAGGAAGCGTTGAAGTTCTTTAATTGTGAAGGTAGTGGGCCAGGAAGTGACAGCGTTCACCTTCCCCTCGTCCATGCGAACACTGGTTGGGTCAATGATCTATCCCAGAAAGTGTAATGAGGACTGGTGAAAAGAGCATTTTTCTGCCTTGAGATAGAGCTGATACTCCCGTAACCACTGGAGGACCTCCGCAACGTGCCTACGGTGTTCTTGTTCACTTCTGGAGTAGATTAGGATGTAGTCAATATAGATGACTACCAATTCATGGAGAAAATCTCGGGAATACTTTGTGCATAAAATTCTAATTCTCTCCTGGAGAGGGAGATTGGAGAAAAAGACTGGATGGCATTGTGGGCAGAACTTTAGGACTTCCCCCATCTGCAAAGAGAGGATGGGATTATGCTTCACCAACCACGGGCACCCTAACACCATTTCCGTGGTGGAACCCTCTAGAACCAGCAAATGGATCTCCTCGATGTGATACTAGCCCACTTGAAGTAGTATGGGTCCCGTCCATAGACGGACATTCTTACAGGTGAGGGGTTTTCCAGTTATGGACTGAATTTGATAGTGGATCTCAGTGGCTGTAGTTTTAAGCCCGAGTTGATGGCTGACCCAGAGTTGCGGAGAGCAGAGACTGAAATGGAGATACTGAAGGCAGTAAGCATTACTCAGGTAGTCAATGGATGGATATTTTCAAATGTAAGGTTGAATGACACTCACCATGGGCCATGTAGTTTGGGGCACTCCCGAATGAAATGCCCAGTATAACCACAATAGAGACAGAGACCCCAGGTCATGCGTCATTGACGTTCCATCTGAGACATTCGTCCTTTATCAAGTTGCATGGGTTCAGTGCTGGGTTCTGGAGGGTAGGTGATCTCCGCCCGGCGGGGAAACATAGCTGCAGACATGATTGAAGGCAGGAGGAACAGCGAATAGAATACTGCACAAACTATTTTAGTCCCACAGCGTCTTCAAACGCAGCTAATATCAAGCGAAGGTTGGGTTCCAATCCTTGTCTGTAGGTGGTCAGGAGGGATCACTCGTTCCAACCACTTGCTGTTGCAAGAGTGTGAAATTTTAGTGAATATTCTTGGATGGTCATTGGTACCTTGTGACAAATGATAGAGCTGTTCTCCCACCGACACTGTGAGCAAAGACTTGGCATTGCAGCAAGAATCCTTTGCACTCCTTCACCGAGCCGCAGTAGGGTGCTGGTCGGGCCATGCGACTGTTGCCATGGGACTGTCGCCGAAGATGATCAACAAGCTCTTGAAACGGATCCGGTGTGCTCATGCTGTGATGTCGGTTTGGTCCAGGCTTCTGTTACGAAAGCGGTTGAGACACAGGAGGTAAGTGATAATAGAAGGTATTTATTTACACATCAGAGTGAGAACAATTGATTTCACTTAGAGAAAGGTGAGTAAAAGGGAGCTGGGTGATTTGTCGTCGATCGGAGCTGGAGAGTAAAGTCTTTTCTGTATCTTTGTAGAAACGTTGGAGCGGTGGAGACGCACAGAGACCAAGGAGACATGCTGGATCGGGGAGACAACTACACACCACGTACACTGAGGATTCCTGGAACTTGGGTTGAAAACTAGAATGAAGGAGAACCAGGTAAGTACAGGGTTAGTATTTCAATGTTCATAATACGAGGAGCATACGATTTAGTCCGCTTCGTACAAACAAGCCTGGACACTGACTATGGGGTGGTGTGTGGTTTTATGGTGTGGGTGATTGCGGTGATGATGAGTGTAGGTGGTGCTGATTAGAACTTAGGGGAGAGGGAACGTTGTGATTGGCTGGTCTGTAACAACCATAGGGGTTCAAAAGTCTAAGACTACTCTTATATCTGCAAATAAACTAATTCCCTCTCCCTATACACATTATATTCACATACATACACACAATGAATGAAAACATTGATCACGTTAATAAAAACACAATTATATTAATATTATGTAACTGTAATGTTCATGCATTTTTCTATCCATTTTTTTCTTTTTTCTTTTATAAAAATGTAATGCAAAAAAAAAAATTTAAATTAAGAAATTACTAGAACTATATTACTATAACTATTTTTACTAGTGATCTAAAAAAAAAATTCCAGACTTGTCTTTACAACACAAAAGCAGAAATGAACACCACAGTAAGGTTTTAAAAATGTATGTTTTTCAAAGGTCTTCATTTTAGAAAATGTATATATTTCACCAAAGTCATTTATACGTGGCTAGCTATGTCTAAGGAAAGCCATGTGTGTCAAAGGAGTAGAATTAATCTCTCAAAAAAAGGAAATGGAGAAGAGATTCCTAACAAATAGGTTTTAAGAGCCCATAGATCTTTTCTCTCCCTGTGGTAATTTTTCTTGAGAAGAATTTTGTGGAATGCAAAACTCCACTGAGCCAGAACCTGCACTGTAACACCTATTAAAACTATACCTATGTATTTCTTAAAGAAGAGTAAATAATTTCACAGTTTAAATGAGAAACAGCACTGGTTTAGCAAGATGGAGATGCTGTACAAAATTAGGCCATCAATATCCTTCAGATACAATCTCCGTAGGTTTTTATTTGAATGTGTTTGTGAAAAGTAAGTACACTGCCATATGTTTCCGGAATAAAAGAACGATATAGTAAAAAATGACCCTTAAACTTTTTTATTTGTTCAGTAATGACTAATGGGGTTTCACGAAAGCAGATCCCGCTTTGCTTGTTGAGAAATGTGTGGTGGTTTATTTCTGAAGAACTATTGACACAGGACTTGCAATTATACATAGCAAAGAAATATTGGAACGTGTCTGCAGAATTGAATTCCATCAGACAGAATGACTTTAAAGAGATGTAGGTTGCATGTCTATTCTCCAATGCACCTCGTCTTGCACCAGTCACATTACAGATAGTGGTGATAAATGAGTCAATTAGCTGTGGGCGGATTTCTGGAGTCTTGGATTAAAAGAGAGTCATGGAAGACTGTAATGAGCCAGGTTTCTGTCACTGGACTGATTTGTCAAAGAGATTAATGAGTGTAAATGAACAGCTTTTTGTGTGGAAGAGTGTAATACAGCCCAACAGTTTAATTGGCATCAACAAATACAGCTATCAGACAAAAGAGCTGCTTCCACAAACAAAAGCGGTGATGATTAATATGCATTTATTAACTGACCCAAAAATAAAATGTAACTGTAATTTGCAGGTAAAAGCTTATTTATCTGAAAGCTTCACTGCCCCCTTTTGGAGACTTTCAAAATGCCTCTCCGGAGAGCAGCATGATATACTGTATCATTACCATTTGCAATGTAGTGTATTACTAGCTCAGCAGAAAGTTGATTAGGACCCAAGTGTACATCATCTCTTAAACCATAATTCACCTGTGACGTTGCCAAATCCCTGTCATGACAATTATAGCTGTAATCTGTAATCGTGTAACCAACTGTTGCACCACTATTATATTTTTATGCCTTAAAACGGCCAGTGCACACGAAGAGAAAACACTCTCGTAACCCACATGACCCAGAAGTGCTATACCAATGAAGTCAGAATATGAGGACACCTCCTGGCCCACTTCATTTGGCTGTATGTTGTGAATTTTATGGATCATGCATGAGCCAGACTGGAGCCTGCTAAAGTCAGCGGCAGCTGGCAGTCACCAGCACAGTTGCTCTACCCGTCTGGCTGTCTTTAGAGACTGAACATTTCTGAATAGAGCTCAGTGAATTCTGTCATGGCTCAGTGGTGGTCCAGAATTCAGATCACATGCAGCAATTAATCAGGATCTGAAAGGTAATTTACCAGACCGCTTTACTGCTTCACCTAAACAATGTATCAGCTTAATTTGCTTCCTGTAAACCTAGTGTGACTTTGCTCAAAGACAGTTTAATGGCAAACAGGATGCATTATGCTCCAAAAAAGTTATAAGACAAGTGTTTTGGGCCAGAGGTGATATTAAACAGTATGTCAGAAACACTCGTGCAAATAAATAAAAGGCCAGTTATGAATCCAAAGCATGTAGAGTTTAAGAAAAGTGAAAGGAGACCATGATGAGGCTCGCACAAGACGATGGCATCATGCCACATTTGACAGGACAATTAACTGCTAATACTCAAACATGTAACTCAAAATGGCTGCAAAGCTTTTATATTGTAAAATTACATTCTGCAGGAAAGTATTTGCTGGCTGTTTTTGTTAGAAGCCTGAAAAACAAATACTGGCTATGTATATGAACCTTTTTCCCTTAATGAAAGGAACAGTCAAAACCTACAGTGTGAGCAGTGACAAATCAATGTAAAAGAAAAATAAAGACTATGGTGCAATGAATGAAGACTTTGGTAATAAATTACAGCTTGCGCTGACAGCTGAAACATGTGTAATGAGATTAACACAGCAATGGTAGTTTTACCATCCTAAATTACCACAAGCCTAAAGTATGGTTAACTGGCTAAGTGACAAAATCTAAACTAAAGACAGCGATAACCAGAACTTTTTCATCTTAGGTTCTTAAGTTACAGATGAGATTACGCAAGCATTCATGTGAAAATAACGGAAAACACCAGGCTCATAAAAGGTGTTTGGGCACAGACCAAAAGTTCTGCATGGCCTTCATTACCCATTTCTCTTCAACAGAAACCTTTGAAAACGAACCGAAAGAAAAAGAATCAGAAGAGAATGAATTTTGCCTTTGAGTTTATGTTTGGAAGCAACCCCAGACTCTTGATCTAACCATTGCAGATCTTTTGTTCTCTATGACGAGGTCATCTAATAAGATTTCATATATATAAAACGGAGAGCTTTACTTTACATTTAGTGGAACACAGCTGAATTAAAGCAGTAGCCTATTGTAGAGATATTTTCATTGTTTCACATGAATTTGTAATAAATACCAAATGTTTTAGAGATTTATTTGCAATATATCCTAATATTTTAAGTTCTGAGCCGGGTTTGTAGAAGTTTGCAGGGTGTTACTCTGAAAATGTTATAGTTCTGCACATGCAAGAGACGACACTGCATAAGCATTACATGAGACAGAATCCATTACGTCTATCAAGCACTGATGCTTTATTTACTCAACCCTGTTACAAATACTGTAAGCGACCGTGACCTGGGTTTGCTGAATGGAGAGTGAATTATGTCTGCTTATTCTTCTAGATTATACTTTATCATTTTTCTGTTGTGTTTCCTTTCATTGCAATCATTGTATGAATACCATGTCAAAGACTTGTGAAGTCATCATTCTTAAAGTGCTACATTGTTTTTGGGAAAAACAAAACCCCCAAAGGTCTATAACACTGTGTGCCATGAACACTGAAGACCTAGGCATAAAACATAATCATTCTTACAATCAAAACAGGAAACTAAAAATGAATGACTTTACAATAGAGGTGAGCGGCTTTCCCTAAAGAATCTTTCTGACCCTGAAAAGGCAGTGAACTCTGATCACGGACATTGTGACGGTCGTCAACATTTGCTTATGGTGGAGTAAACTGAAAATGTTTCCACAAAATAAGGTTGCTTCGAACCCATACTCCAAAAAGATCATTATTCACAGATTTTGATTTGATGCCCAGGATTACAAAATTAAACAAACAAACAAATATACAAGCAAATAAAAAAAAAGACTGTCTGGCATGCAAAGCTCATTTAAACTCAGTCAAGCAAACATAAGGCAATGACTAAGGAGACCCCTGAGATATTTTTAGCCATTGATAATGTGTTTTTTGGAAAGCACGCTGAGCACCCTATAAAACATCCATTTTTAAATTGTTATTTGATTAGCAAACACTCTTATGACTTCTGAGTGTTGCAATTTATAGTCCTAAATGACCTTATTAACCACAAGTATTTACACTTTTATAGAACATAAATACATTTTTAATCCGTTCCTTTTCCTTCAGTTGATTTTGAACTTTAATTATTAAACGTACTGTACTGGTGAACCAGTAATGTCCCACAGGATAGCCAACACCTACAGTTAAACTCTTGTTTTAACAGACGGAGGACTGAACGTGCCAAAAAGAACTCCCACCTGCAATATAAGTTTGAATACACAGATTTAAACACCGGCAGGATAAATGGACGGGGAGCCAAAGGAAACAAACAGACAAGAACAAGCGTATGGAGCCAAGGCAGTGGCGTGGCCATCCGCAGCTCATCTCTCACACTGCTGCAGAGCCCAGCTGAGCAGAATGACAAACAAAAGCTCTCAAAGATGAGCCACTGGGGCATTAAACCCTATTATTACACATGGTATAGATAAACATTGGCCATGTTCTGCTGTTATTTCAATGTCAAAGTAAAGGTTTATTCCTGCAGCCTATAGACGGTGGTTTTAATGTTACCACAGGAGCCAATGTCTTCCCACAGAGGAACAGAAGTCCTGCAAGGCTGTGTGGTCATGTCAGCAAAGCTTTGATTAAGATTAAATGGTGTCTTCAGGTGATAATTTGTATGTATTGATTGAAACCAGATGAATTT
The DNA here is from genome assembly GCA_032361065.1 of Enteromius trimaculatus. Taxonomy (NCBI): domain Eukaryota; kingdom Metazoa; phylum Chordata; class Actinopteri; order Cypriniformes; family Cyprinidae; genus Enteromius; species Enteromius trimaculatus. The sequence goes on from JAUMHP010000063.1 coordinate 13,615,640, forward strand.
TAAACCACATTTAACAGCTGTGAGTGTTTTAAATCACATCTGAGCTGCCACATCATAGTTATCAAAGTCTAAATGATTTATTCACAGTACCTATTGGGATATAAAAGCGCAATTAATAGCATATTTATAGAGTCTAGTCACTTTTTATATCCATAAGCCAAAATAGTTACAGGAAATATGCAAAATGCGTTTCAGTTAATATTATTTTGTGTTTACGTTATTCCAGATGTGATAAACTGTTGTGTTAGTACACCATGTGTGTGCTGATTCTGTCATTAAATGCTAAATGACTATAAAAACGTTTGTAAACCGAAGAAACACTGCAGACATTTCCATATTAAGTCTCTCTGACAAATGTTCTCCATCTGTCTTATCTGGGATGTCTGCTGACGCATTTATGCCAAATACATCTCAGACAAATCCGAAGGAGTTTTGTCTCCTTCATGGGAAAACTACTCTCTTTTCAGCCATGAATTCTGCTGTACTGTGATAATGTAATAATCAGCCTGTCACACGCTATGGATGTAAAAACAAAGGGCTTCAAACTTACAATATTTAAACAAACCTTTAGATTGACAAGGCACTGTATCTTATTCCTCTCCAATATTTCATACATGATCTGGACTGCTTCAAGACTGTAAAGACACTTTAAAAAAGGACATACAAGAGCATTTAAAAAAAAAAAAGCATGACACTCCTATCCATCTCATCTGAATGTATGGGAAAGGTTCCCAGATCTGCAGTTTTAAATCCAACCTAGTCTCATTGGAAAAATGTGGTTCTACCTAAATTTTCCAAAAACAAACACAATTCTCCGCAGTGTTCATATGAAATGAACACCAGAAGCAGTAAAATGCCAACAGTTTCAACTCTATGTCACACAAATTGGTTATGGGGTAGATACTTGTGCTCCTACCTAGATTTTCCACCAAAATACACAATTCTCTGCAGTGTCAAGACAAAATGACCAGTGGAAGCAGCTTTTTATTCCTAACTAATTATGGAGTAGATGACGAACTTTCACCATAATGCATCACATAACCAGCTCCACATGTAAACTTGTTTGGTAGCTCACCTGGTAGAGCATTGCACTTGCAATGTGGAATGCTTGTGTCCTGTGAAACTTGAGTCAGGGTAATAAAAAAGGTCAAAGACTTGGAGAAGCAAGCAAAAATCGGAAAAGTGTTTTTAGCTCACATTTGCTTTTGTGAACACTATTGGTCAGGTTTAGGTTAGGGTTTAGTAGGTGTTGTGATTTTATTTTTCTAAATGTGATAAGCTTTAGCCTTTTACCATGACTCTTGAGACATTTCACTTCACTTTTATACATATATCAACCAGCTTTATAAACACTGCTTAACACTTTAAGAAAAGACTGAATGCTCAACTGAATATTTTACTTCCAAAGTCTTGAAAAAAATGAAAAAAGCAACATATCATATTTTTTCAAAAGAACAACACAGGCATGTATTTCCAATAAGCCTTGAAATCTAAAAGATAGGATCCACTCATAGCACAGCTTTAAATTAAATTTGAACCTGAATCTGGTGTGCACTTAAACACAGTACAGTATTTACTTTCCAAATGACACATTTTAGGTTTAAAGATGCACCAAACAAAAACGTGCTGATATTTGACTTGTAGTCACTTTCTATCAGTGCTCACCTTACCAATGCACCAGGAGGCCCCTGACCTGTGTCCTGGCCCTGTGGCCCTTCAACCCCTTTGAATAATGGCCAGGGATCCCTGGAGGATGTGAGATCACAGCCTGCAGGATGTTAGCCATTAACAAAGACCCAGTGCTCCACTCGGAGACCAGGCCTAATTGTTTTTCTCTCACCCAGGTTAAGAAAGGCACAGCTGGTCCATGCAGATACATAATAATTTATGGTTATATGAATGCTGATTGCAGTTTGGAATCTTTATTGCTCTCATTGGTATTTAAAGTTGTGTCGACCTGTTCAAGAATGTAAATTTATCTATCTATCTTTCTATCTATCAGCATTAAAACAATCAATTATATTTTGTTATGAAGATAAAATATTGTTTTGGTTATAAACCATAACATTTAGCCTAGATAAAACTTCTGAAAACCATAAAAATAATCTATCAAAATGGTTTGTTCAAATGTGGTCGGCCCACAATAACATCGCTTTAATCTTTGAGATCCACAATGATCCTTTGTACAAATGAGTGAACCTCAACACACAAGAAAGATGACAGTTCTGCCCATTAATGAGGTTTATTTATACATGTGGTTTTTATATGACTATAAAACAGCCAGCAGCCATGCTCATCCCACCCTGATGTGATGAAGTGCTCAACCTCTTCCCATGGTGCCTGTTTCAAAGCCACACTTTCTGTGCTCGGAAACTTTATATAGGCTATATAGTCTCCAATAGGCCCCTAAATGTTGCTTATAAACCACTGACTGACATCTATACTTGAAGTGACAAGTTATTGATCACTTTTAATGTCTTTTAAATGGTGTGCTGAGTTGTGAAGGACTAGAAACAACGAACGATGGCAAATGAAGCACACATTGGCATACTCCTACGGGAGATAAATCAAGAGAATGTTGTCAAGGATGCCTGGTTGTTTAAAAAAAACACAAAAAAACATGGCATTAACCATTCGGCGATGAGATGAACCCTCAGGATCTGGTTCACTGACTGACAAGACGCAAAGCAGTTGTGGTGTTAAAAGCTTGTCTCGTTCTCCGAGCTGTAAAACGATCAGATTCCGACAGATCCACTCGAAGTCAAAGACAGGAGAATGTTAACATCTCTAAGTCTCTTAGCATTCCTTTCCTCTTTAAATGTGGTTTAATGGCTGACCCCGCTGACTGCTTCGGCTGCCAGAGTTTACGGAGGAAATTGAAGCCTCGCCGAGGTTCACAAACAGAGGCTTCTCTCTGTGACACCAACAGTTAGGGATCTCCTTTTTCAAGCCGTGGTGGAGTCCAAACACCTCTCCAATTGCTTGGTAAGTTCACTCAGCCAGCCAGTATTGCAAACCACAAAATCTTGGAAATGTTGAACATTCATTTCGGATGTTCATCACTGTGTCTGTTAAGTCGAACGATTTTCATACTGAACATTCATCATCTTCTCTTGCTAGCAGTTTAAAAGTCCATGAAAATGTCTGGCAGGTGACAAAAGAAAAGTTGCATATTTAGTGATTTTCTGTGCAATTATATGCTGAAAATCTAAATATATAGCACTGATGCATACCTCTTTACCAAGCCAGACATTCAATTCAGCTAACTTGATTATTGAGCATATTATATATAAAGAAATAAAGATAAAGATATGAATAAATTATTTATAAAGCACGCAAATTTTACATCATATGCACAAAAATCTTAAACTGTCAAACAATAATAATTGTATGTATATATATATATATAAGCATTCTTAAAAATTATTCAATTAATAAATGTTTTATGTTAAAAAATTCAATACATTCTTAACTAACTTCACACATAATCTATCAATATATATGAAGAAACAAATCGACAAACAATCAGGTATTTTGCTTTTCTTTTGGTCTTTGAGTAAAAGAGAACACACATGAACAACAGTTGTTTCTGGAGAGGTGAAATGTTCCTCCATAATTTTACCACACTTAAATGTACATTGGTTTTCATTTGCACTGCTGAACAAACACTCATAACATATTCCATCATCCTCTTGCCAGCTGCACAAATATGAATTGGTGGACCTTAAGGGAATATGAATTTCATTTCATGCAGAGTCATAGCATCAGCCACGGGTCAGAGGTCTTAACCCAGCCAAATGACCGCTTTCAAGTCTCTAAACGGCAAGAAGGGCTTTCTCAACTACTTCTGGTAAATTTTGGTTCTCGGATGAAATGCATGGAAAAGGAATGTTTTTCTTGGATTTGAATGACTAAGTTGTAAATCACTCAAACAGTTACACTACCGTTGTTTTTAGGTTAAGTGATAACAGTAAAGTTTATTCAGTGCGTTGTCTCAGCAGTTATTTATATAACTGTTTGTGAAACCATAACTCTCGCCAGCATCAACAGAGAAATAAACCACTGCATGAACTGCTCATAAAACCGAGTTTCTAATGGAGCTCACTTTAGTATAGCATCTTTAATCACATCTGACAATACGACAGGTTTTAAAAATGTGTGAGATGCATAAAAACTGTACGATAAAATCTAAAGGTTAAAATCACACATGAAACATCAGCCACGAAGGCATTTGTTTTCTCTCTATTTTACATTAGGCTGTGAAAAGTATGTTATATTAACAATCCAGTATTCACTTGCACAGTAAATTCAGAATTCCCTTAGGGATAAAAACAACCTTTTCCTGGATTAACAATCTCTGCCATCAGCGCTCATCTCCTTAAAGCCTTGTCATCAATAGCTGTGTTTATGAAGGTGTACGAAAGACCAGTCTTATACCATAGCACTTGTCAGTTGCCTGTCACCAGGTGGAAAGTTTATCTGAGATGCATCTGGAGATAGAGCTCAGGCTGTCACTGTGCCCCGAGCACATGTCATTCTGCAGCTCTTGCCCACAGCTTGGTTGTGAGCGCGAGAAAAGGGTTGTTGGGTTAGTGAGCTTTCACAGGCCTGAACAGCAGGGAGGCTCGCAGACACACAGACACTCAGCTGCTGCTCATAAAGGCCTAAATAACCCGTGCTGTTAAAATTAAACTCATAACAAAAGATAATTATAAATGCAAAAAAAGGATTTCCAAAACCATGCCAGCTCTTAAATGGTAAACAACAATCTGTCTCGTGAAAACTTTGATAGGTCAATGGCTTTGTTGGAAAACGTGAAATGTTGAAACTAGTGAGCTATATAAACAAATTTAAACATTTAATTTAAAACATTAAACATTTATCTGAGAAGCAAAACAGATGTTTTTTTCTCCTCAAAATAAATGATTTTATTTTACTCACTAAATTTATTTATGTTTGACCTAAATTTGAAAAAAAAAAAAAGGATTAGAATTATTAATAAAAAAAAAACATCTAATATAATGTACATTGTATAAATAAATGTTGATTTATATTGTTTAAACATGTTGTCAAACTTATATCTAAAGAAATATATACATCCAAAACTCCTTGAATCTTTTCAAAAAATATCTCTTAATAATAACGATAATATATATATAATATATTACATATTTAACACAGCTGCTCCTATTAATAAGCAAATGTTTTTGTTGTTTTTTTGTTTTTGTCTTAGATGAGGCTGCACAATATAAAGCACTTACAGTATTTAAATACAGATTACTGGCCGGTAAAAATTTTACTTAAACTAAAAATAGAAACAAACAGATACAACATGACTAATTTGTGTGTACTCCAAATCAGTAACGATGTATATAATGAGTTGTTGTAAATGTAAACATGGAAAACTAATGATAAATAATAAATTGTTTGTTTCATGTGGTTATTTTAAACAGAAACCAAAATGAATGGAACTGACAAAAAGGAGAGAAATTTAAATAAAGTTTACCCTTAAATTAATAAACATATCATTTGTGTGTGTATGTGTGTGTGTGTTTAGAGATGATACAGCCACATTACCACTCTTGTGCAGCCACCACTTGGGCCGTAACAGTCCTGTTGGATCTCAGAAATTGGATACATAATTTAGAGCTGGACCTTTGTTTCATCCATGAACACTGTGCCTTTGAGTACTGTGTATTAGAGTATTTTCAGGGGCTGTGATCCAATACAAACACATTTATGCATGTTTATCATGTGTTAATGGGATTCAAGTCAGCGCAGCTGAAAACCAGGCCTGCTTTTCAAAGGCAGACCTGCAACTGAAAACAGCAGATTATTTCAGAAGTACTTGACCATTATAACACGCTTCAATAGAATTGAATCAGAGGTAAATTGAATCTAAAGATCTGTGTGAAATAAAAGAGGGGGGGGGGTGAAAGAAATGCCAAAAGGAAGAAAAGGAGACGGCTTATTTTACATTCACCCGAAGCGCCCCAAAAACGCACATCCAGCCTACTGCTACAATGGACGCTTTTGTGACGCAAGTCAAGGGTTAACAGAATTCTGTCAGCATCCGGAGACGACCCCTCTCGATGCAGTGGAGTGCTTTCCCTGCATTTCACTCCGGTGTTCTTTATTCAAACCTAACAAGCACGGGTCTTTTTGTGTGAGGCAGGCCAACACCAACACCCTTTTCAACAAAGCCTCGCCAGACAGACACATTTCGCCTGCTTTCTAAGGAATTAGAGAGCTAAAAAGGCATCGTTCTTATTTAAATCCTTTAATATACATACATTTGCTAGAAGAGGATTTTGGAAAATCTTTGCGCCCAGTTTTTGTTGGGTTTGAACACCATGAACATTCACAACGTGAAATCTCTAAAGTTTGTGTGATTGTTATTACACATCACGTTTAAGCACATGCTAGCCTTTTAAGCATAAAACATACGCAATGTATGATAGGCGTACGTTTTGCTGAGGCGAGTGGTCTTTCTCATTGAAAAGGAAAGCCTTTGTCAACACCCTCTGCTTGCCAACTGGCACTATAATCCTTTCAAGACATGGGAACATGACGGGATTTTTAAGTTCCTTCTAAAGCAAGAGGGGCACTGATTGCACTGGAACGCTAAGCTCTTTGTAGACAGTTTTGCTCTGCATGCTTCATTGGTGGCAGGAACTGCTGAAAGCTCTCACCATTGATTGAGGAATTTTGTCATTGTGAACATGTGCAATGTTTTAGTATTTATTTGCTCGTTATTTGCTTGGCCTGTTGCACACAGCATATGACATTTCACATTTTTTAAATAAAATAAATATATTAAATTTCAATTAAATGTAGAAATACATGGAAGTATAAAATATGTGAATAATAAAAAAAAAAAATGAAATATATGGATTTATAATAAATCATATGAATAAATATACAAATCTCTGGAATGATGTATAATTTGATGTAATTAAAGTGTGAACATTGTATATTAAGACTTACTATCGTAAAACGGTTGAAAAATTCCATGTATGTGTCATAGCTAGTCAGACTTAGTGTGTGGTGAAGTTTCCTCTGCTTCATGGTCCTGTTTGTGTAGCCTGTGGTGGGTTTACGACCTCTGGACCGGAAAGGTTGCCGAGTCCGGTCCATGTGGCCGTGTAATGATGGGGTAACTTAGAAAGTTCACTTATTTATGGCTCCCTCCCTCTTTCCTATGATGGCCACATCAAAGAGCACCTGCAGGGAGGCAAATTGGTGTTAAGTGGAGGACCTCCTGTGGATGCCTGCCCTCTCCATCATGATAAGAACACGGAGAAATCTGGATAGGATTTTATGGAGACCTGCCACACAGGAGCAGGAAAGTCTCAGCTCATGCCAGAACACTGATTCACCCCGAGCTGCACTCACAGCTGGACACCCTACAGATACGCCTGCAGGAACACTAGTGCCCTAACTCTTAACTAGAAGAATTAAAGGCCTTTCCCTCCTCTAAACCCTTAATACATCCAATCAAAGGATCTAGAGAGCAGATAAAGCTCCAGTGTTGAGCAGTGCAGCAATTCATGCTAAATTACAATGTGATCATTTAATGGAACATTGAGCAATGAATGAATGTTTTGTAACTTTAATGAATAAGGATATATATATAAATATTTAAAATATGTGTCTATTATTATGATTTTAAATATTTTGTAATTATTTTAATAATATTTTTATTATTTTTTATTAAATATATATTATATATTATTAAGAAGTATAAATACATATAGGCTTATTTAAATAAAGTAGTTTAAACAATATATATAATATATATAAATATAGACTATAGATTTTTTGTGCTGGGCAATGATTAATCATTAATAAATCATGATAAACACATGCATGTATATATTAAAGAAAATATGTTAAATATTAAACCTAAATTACTGTATATAAACAAATATACACGTGAATACATTTAAATATTTGTAAAATATATAGTAGATATTGTATATTAAAGTTGTAATTACTCACACACACACACAAAAAAAGAATTTTAAAATTTGTTTTATTATAACTCTTAAATATAAATTCTTATTAAATCTTTTTTTAATAATGGTATAAATTAAAATATTAAAATGCATATAGTGTATAAATTAAAATCACTATGTCCCTATAAGCTCTGAACAACAGTAAAGATAAAATAAAGTTGTAATCTAATCCAACCTTACTTTGTTATTAAAGGCAAAAAAATGTATTAATGAGGCTGTAATTTAGTTTTTGTCTGTATGAGCGATCTTTCACCCTGATTGTTTTCAAAGCCGACTGTTTTACAGGAAACCCAATTTTACTTGCTAATTTTGGATACTAAAATGCCATTTCAGAACATGTTATGCAAGTACATCCAAAAATTCATGCTTTAATTTTGCACAGCAAATTTGTTGATCTGCTGATAAAGTATACAATAACACAAGCGCTCCGAAACCTGAGCGTGTTCACGTCAGCAAGACAATTACACACTTTTACTGCCTCTCTGGAGGCTGAGAATATATGCTGGGTGGTTGATAGTCCCTCATGCGTCTTTCTAAGCCACCCAGAATAAAGACTCCTCAAAGAAAGAAGAAAAGAAATGACTGCAGAGTTAATTGAAAACAGGAGCGGCTAATCAAACACAGCTCTGGCAACAACCTTCGCTCAGCTGAGTCCGAAACCTTCTTTGCCACTCTTTCTCTTTTAGAGTTCAGCCCGTCATAAAGCTGGCCAAGCATCTGTTGAGTATTGCAACCAGAGAAAATTTGTGCAGACTGCGGAGAAACAAGCTGAGTAACATCCTCAAGCTTATTATACGTATTATTGCCATAAAAAAACAAGCAGTGCTCCTGTATGAGGCACCTGTGTCCTCTACGAAAATCCAAAAAAAAAAACTGAGGGGGACATTAACTCACAATCACTCAGATTATATAAACACCAGTCACCAAAAGTCACATGGCAAAGGCCAATGAATCATAACAGCCATTAAGAAACAAAGGCCATTAAGGCAACAAAGGTCAAGCAACTGAAAATTGAAGTCACATACTATAATTTAACATCTGCTCTCCGTCAAAACGTTCACCAGAGAATATTTCACCTTTGCATAATTAATCAATTCAGACTTCAACAGGACTTGGTTGACTTTTTTTGTTTTTGTAATCGTGTGCTGTTATATACACATTGAGGTCATTCTTGCACAATGAGCTTCCTGCTCGGCGTGACTGACAGCTAATGCCTGGACGCTGCAGCATCTGCAATCCTTCTTAAACGCGTCTTCTCCGTTTGAATCTTTGAAATCAAGACGAAAATGTTGTAAAGTGTGAACAGATGTAGATTTATGGTGCAGACGGGGCTTGTAAATAAAGTTTAAGTGTCAGCTCTGAGAAAGAAAAGTTTGATGGACAGCGGCATGTCTTTAGTGATGGCCACTGTGGTGTGCTCTATACGAGAGTCTTTTACCTCTTCACTTCTACTGAGTTTGCGCTGACACATGCTGATCCCATTCACAGAGTAAACAAGAACTCTCTTAGGCATTAGTCACGCTCTTTTACCAACAGATGACTGAATTCATTAAAGTTTCTCGCCTGAGGAGCTTTAGGATTGCGTCTTTGATTGTTTCAACTATTCCTATTACTATTACGTTGAATCACATATTTTAATATTTGAGGGGAAAAGGCACCAAAGGAAGATAATTAGGTTGCAGATGATTAAATATTTGAATGTACATAACAAAAAGTGTCCTTAGCAGTCACTTCTTTTTGATTTTCATACAGTTCAAAGCAGGTCTTTTTGCTATGGAGTTTGTCAGTGTGTTCAATGTAGACTAGAGACAACAAAAAAATCAAGTATTAATTTTGCAGAATACAAAAGAAAATTGTAAATGTCTTCAACATTTCAAATAACTTTTTTTTGTGGTAAATGTATAGTTTAGAAACAATTCTCTGCTTAACAGCTGCTATGTTACCTATTAATAAGCAACAAATTAAGAGTTTATTAAGGCAAAAATCCTAATTGTGAGAATTGGTGCCCAAACTACCCATATAATAAAATTCAATGCATCAAAAACAACAATGGTTACCACTGATCTTTTTCCAATATGAACAAATAATAATACATTAAATCAAATAAATATGGAACGGATCCAAGAAGCATTCATACCTTTTCTTAAATAAAATATACACAATAGAATTTAAATAATTTATATTTATATAATTGATTAAATAAATGTAAATTTAATAGTCCTAATTGTTGTAATTATAAATTTTAAAAAAACTTTTTTTTTAGATTGATACATTTAATCTAAAAGCAAGCACTCAAACAAAACTCTTTTTTTTTGTTTTAAAGCATTTCAAAGTGATCTAATCTGCTAAATGTAACTACAAGGCATGACAAAATTAACATATAAACATTGTCATTTCCCTTAAAACTGTTTTAAAACACTTTATTGCGAAAAAATGCTATACAAATGAAACCTGAGCTGACTTGTCTATAGAGAAGCCGAGAAGAAAAGCATTACAGATAGATAAACTATATACTCAGCCCACAAAATGAATATTTTGATTCATAAATTGTGGCAGATGAGGAAGCTCGCTTACTGATTGATAGATATCAAAATCTCTCATAGGAAATCATCTCTAAAAGCAAGCCAGAGAGCTGAGCGGGAAGCTGTAAGGGATCGCAAAGCAAACATTTACATTACATTTATTCATTAAGCGGATGCTTTTGTTCAATCCAAAGAGACTTCCAAATGAGGAATGCTACAAACACGTAGTATGGATCCTTTCAGAGGGCAGCCACTCCATAAAGACATTTTTGTCATTTTCCAACTCTTTGTGGCTCACGGATGCATGAAGAGAGAAACTTAAGAGCTTGCCGCAGTACAGCGGCACTCTGTCTACATGTCTGGGTCACACTTCACCTAGACTCGCTCCGCTGCCTCTGTAGTGCCACTGCCTCAATCTAACAGTCAGCAGCTTTTTAAAGAAGTCACAGACTGATCCGTGATCCCGAAACATCCTTGCAAGTAACTGCTGTGACCTTCTCTCAAACAAATAAAAGAGCTGTCTAGTCGTAACCTTTTTTCCTGCTCTTAGAAGCCAGGGGATTTTAAGCAAGAACTGTTCTTGTTCACTCCGCTGCTTGAGGCACATGTTGGGCTTTGTGGTTTTAAGTTTCAGTGTCAAAATAAACTTGTCTGCACTGTCTGAGCACGCTTAATATTTATGAATGAGCACGCCTGTAGTTTGTGTTCTTTGCTGTGACTGTTGTTTCTCGCTGTCAGCCGTGCAGCATTATTTATAAAAAATAATGTTTAAACTTTCAGTATGAGTTCTGACTCATTGCAAATAACTTATCAATAACATGCTGGGAGCGATCAAAATACGTTTCAACATTTTTATTGCTTTTCTGGCAAGTGCACAAGCTTTGTGTTGTAACCCATGATGTCTTTTCATTTTGACTGCTCTCAGGCCATGGCTCTGTCCTGTTCTTAACCCCTGCAAGCAACCCTGTGCATTCCACTGTTTGATTTAGAGGAAATTAGGAATCGGGTCTCATATAACAGGATGCATCGCTTCATGATGGTAGCGGACAGCCTTTCAGGGCAATGGGGCAATCAGTGTCCTCTCTGCAGGCAGGTCCTCTGGGTTCTGTGTTGTTGATTGATGTGTGCAAAAGATCCCTCTGCTCTGATCTACTCCCACAAAATGATCTCACACCCCACTGAGTGTCCACAACCTGCTGACTGTCTCTGTCATCGCTCTGACAAAATCCAGCTTTAACACAATGTAAAACTGGAAACAAATAAATTCTAATGTCGCAATATTTTAATGACAACCAATTTGTGAAAATTTATCTGATGCTATTGAAGCACTGTTTATTCATAAACACATAAACAGGTTGTTTATTTAGAAGCCTGCCATGTCTTAAAGCATTGTTGGCAATTATGGCAGTCATATGAAAGATACTTCAGTGCCTGCTTTAGCTTCATTGTAGTGCAGGTGGCAGGTTTGGCCAAAATTCAGGCTTTTACGGGAATTCTAATTCTACACCAGCCCTCAGTGTTGGGCAACCACTTATAAAAAAAAGAAAAAAGAGACAAAGCGAACGAAGACAAATGAAGACTCGCGGAGAAAGGAATGAAGGCAGGATGAAAGCAGTATTCTGTAAGTCTCACAATATTCATGAAAAACAAAGAATATACAAATAAATATTATATCAAATATATATATATACACATACATATACACGCTACTGTGCATTTAAAGGAACAGTTCACCCAAAAAATCCTAGCACAAACCTTTAAACATATATAAGGCACTGGTTATAGATAGATGGCCATACTATTTTTCCAAAATAAAACCAGTTCAGACAATTCAATGCACAATTCAGTGCAAAGTGAATATTAACATCACAAATTTATTAAACAATTTATTTAATTTATTATAATACATTTCTTTTACATAGAATTTTACACCAATTACTGATTTGGAACAGTATTTAATTCTAATTTAATTCAGATTTAATTCTTCTTTCCATAAGAATTAAATCATTTTAAAGTCCTAAAAGGTACATTTACAGTAAATGACTTCCGAGAGCTCTTTTTTCTTTTGAAATTCCACCAATCAAAACTGAGGTTCTCCAGATATTCCCATGGGTTACTGATGTCGAGAACTATTGGAGCACTGCATTGTCTTCACTATCAAGTGAAGAATTGATGTTTTCTGTGTGTCAGCAGTGAAAGGCTGTCACTATTTTTCGTGTTGTTCTGCTCCATCTGTTGACTGGCCCAATCAGTGGTCAAAAAAGGAAAAAGTTTGTGACACAACAGAGGAGGTAAAGGAGCAGGCACAAAGGCACAGCCGGTTGGTCCCTTGCCACTTCAGACCCACAATGAACCAGCAGAAGTGCCCCCCGCTGGGCTCGATACCTCAATGGCTCCCTCACCCCAGGATGAGTCGTGCATGTGAGCCCTAATCTTGGACTTTGAAGCCGTGTGTTCTCATAAAGTGTTCAGCCAATCCGTTTTCTCAAAGGACACATTGGTAGGTTGTCTCGCATGCTTCTTAAGATGTTGAATAAATATTGGAAATGTGTATACATCTACAGATCTGGGGGTGTAAACTTTTGAACAAAATAAGTACAACCATCCATTTCAAAATGTTTACAGCCCCCGGCTCTTAATGCATCATTTCGCCATCTTGAGCATCAGTGAATGGGTACACCTTTTGTAACAGTGTTTGAGTCCTTTAGTTGCCCTCAGTGTAAAATAGGACCTCAAAATCAAATAGTCAGTGTTGAAATGAGTTCAAACATGCAGAAGATGCTACAAAACCAGGTTACATATGGATATGTACTTAGTAGGTGTTATGCAACTACTTGTTCTGCAAAGTGCTAAATGAACAGTAAGGTCATTTTTATGAGCTCTCATTTTGTTCAAGCTTATGACCTTCTCTTTTTCTCTTTAAATTAATTTTGCATATTCGACAATGTGAACTTTTGAGCAAAACTGTTTATAAAAAAATTACTAATTTATAGCATATCTAATTAAAAAATAACAACAGCAACACCAATATGACAGTAGGAATCTGAAGGAATCAAACTACGAAAGTAAAAAAAAAAAAACATTATAAAACAGAACAAGTTGTAGATATTACCATGTATGGAAATTTTGGCCAACCAGAATTAAACCAAGAAGGATTCTGCCAGATACTGAATCCGATCTACCAAAGAAATGTGAGAATGTTATGGCACTTTGGTCTGTTTGATGTGCAGTGGTGTCTGACTGTGTCCGATTGTATCGTATTGAAGATTTATGATTCGGCCAAGCATCTGAGTGTGGTTGAACAGTTGTGAACGATTATGGTGAACAGTAAATCTCAGTGCCGCGCTCATGCTTCAGGGGAACAGAGCAGGTTTGTCATGTTTTTAAGCAAAGTGTAGCAAATGCATTGCACAGAGAGGGTAAACTGAGATCAGCTAACACAGACCAACACGGTCAGTTCAACAGAATCTGTCAGCGCTACACCAAATCTAGCCTGCTAAATCAGATCAGCAGCAGAGCTGCTTGATAAATATTCTTCTGACATTAGATAAATATACTTGTGATTGTTCTTGGGGGTTTTTGTCGCGCCCTTTAAACACTGTGTTCTTAGATAACCAATAGCTTCTCTAAACCTTACTTACTCTCTTGAATTGTGCAATACGTTTACATAATAAAGTTGGCAATGCATCAGAACCTGCTGGATGAATCTCCACTTAGAGATCATACAAGGCCATTTATCTCTGACAATTCTGTACTAACAGGATATGATAGGTCGAAGAAAATGGCAGGGACATTACTTTCAGATTGAGCAATGCTTGAGAACAATGTTTACTGGCATTAGCATGAGAGCCCTGCATGTTTTGATTAGCTTTCTAGCTTAAACCACAAGCTTGTTAGAGCAAAGACAGAATGTTAACAATGGAGATCACATCATTGAGTCAAAATGCTTTACGTAAGCTGAAATATTCCATTGATATTGGGAGATTAAATAAATCCACTGGTTTTAAGGGAGATAAATTATTGTTTCAAACATGTTTCATTATATAAAAGTATTGATGTGACACCATATCCTGTTGGCTTTATACATTAGCCTCAAATTTAAAGTATCAAGTTTGATCCTGACACCAATACACAGAAAGCTCTTTTACAGGAACAGCTCACCCAAAAAGAAATATTCCGTTGTCATTTACTCACCTTCCTGTGAACATGGATTTTTGTTCCATGGAACGGGAAAGGTCAAGGTCTTTTTTATAGAATACTCCCACAATTCAGTATAACGAAAGTGAATGAATACTGAGCTTTCAACATCCAAAATGAAAAAAAGCTCCTTAAATGTTATAGAATTAAACTACTGTTAAAACATTTACAGGTGGTAAGAGTCATTGATTGCTGATATGATTCTTTAATGATTCTTTTAAGGGTCTTTAATGAAAATTCTATTTTGGTAGTGTAAAAAACACCTTTACCCTGTCAAAATATTTTCTTTTTTTTCATCAAGCCATTCTAGTCCATGTTGCTTTAAATGCTAATGAGCTCTGCTAACCCCACCCCTCTCCTCCATGGAGTAATAAACAGAATGTAAACATCAGCTGCAAAACTGGCTAGCTAGCAAGTTATTAGGTGATTTGCAAAGATTCATACCCTTATAATAACTTCTTCTGTAGATAAAGCTGGATCACAAATGATTTCGCTTGAACGCATGTACATCGGGGATCAGCGCATTGCCTTAAAAATTAAAGTAATAGTAATTCTCTGCATCTTCAGCAGCTCAGATGTCAGGAGTAAATGACGATTGCTATATGTAGTATTACATTCTACAACTAAATAGTTCAATCACTTAATCAGGGACATCTCGTCTTCCCCTGTCTTTGACACAATGGCGGACTGATGACAGCTAATTTAGGGCAGGTTTAAGATGACCTTGTCAATCATCAATCATAAGAGGGGCTATGAACTGTGTCATTCTGACAGGAATCTCAGAACTGATTTGAGAAAGGGGATTTTAAAACAGGGATTTAAAAAACAAACAAAAAAAACACTGGGTGGAATTTTATCATTATAGGATGGTACACAAACTTCCAAAACACATTCATGTTCAAACTTAAATGAAAACTTAAATTAATTGGTTAGTTCAACCAAAAGATTTAAATTCTGTCATTAATTGTCGTTTCAAACCCATAAAACCTTCATTCATCTTCAGAACACAAATTAAGATATTTTTGATGACATCAGAGAGCCATCCAACCCTACATAGACAGCAACACAACTGAAATTATCCCAGATCCAGAAACATAGTAAAAACAGTAAACAGTAAAACATAATTTTTTTTGTGACGCTAGCAGAATACTTTTTTTATTCAAAGAACACAAAATTAGCATATCATCATACCATTCTTCTCCCCTGACTTACGTCTTCCGGCATTTTAGAAAGTATCACAATGTAAGCGTACGCCTTCCACTAGGCGCCTGGATCATTTCAGTTGTGTTGCTGTCTATGGAGGGACAGATGGCTCTCTGATATCATCAGAAATATCTTAATTTGTGTTCTGAAGATGAAAGAAGGTCTTATGGGTTTGGAATGACATGAGGGTGAGTAATTAATGACATAATTTTTTGGGTTGAACTAATGAATTAAATTGATCAAAAGTGACAAAGAATCTTAGAAATAAATGCTGTTCTAATGAAATTTTTATTATTCAAAGAATGCTGAAAGAAAAGTTTTAATAGATAATAAATAAGAAACAGTTTTGAGCACTAAATCAACATATTAGAATGATTTTTGAAGAAATAAACTTTGCCTCACAGGAATAAATTTGCTACATTCAAGCCATCTGATGCCATTCAGAAAGGAGCCTTTTCGGTTTAAAAATCTGGAATACATGAGTGAGTAAATGATGACATTTACATTTATTCTGGTGAACTATCCCTTTAAGCATAAACCTAATCAGACATGACCCAGTTCAATTGCAGGACTGTGAAATGGGAGGAAAATGGAATGTAAAATGTGACAAACACTGCAATTAACTGAAAACTTATTTTTAACAAAGAAAAAAAAGACACATAAGATTTCTTGAAAGTGTGGTAAGCATACAGGCTACATTATTTTACTTCTGGGAGCAGAGACCTTTTCGCAAGGGATGATACCAAAGAAATTTTGTAAGTGAATCACAGACCGCAGCCAAGAAACAATATCTCTCTACATTAACCATCAATGATGAGAAAACAGTGGAAAACAGCCCTCCGCACACCCCAAGCTTTAAAATATCTGCTCTTCTGCCATTATTTTGTGACTGTGTATGACATAGTTGTCCTTTCAAAGCTCCATAGTCATTTTTGCGGCAGCGGTTAAACATAAAAATGCTACATGCAGATTCTAGACGGTATTGTGTCCTGTGGGACAGCGTTTCCCGCTCGACCCCCTTGCTAGATGCAGATGTTGCCTAGATTACATTCTGATTACATCCATTGAACAGAATCGGCATGGGGTTTAATTGCAATCTCTGCAATTAAACCGCATTCAGGTGGACACATTCAAGTCTGAATAAAGAGTGGGATAAATTGCATTTGTTGTTTTAATCATCTTTGATTTAACCCTGTTAGAGACTCTAGCATGTTAACGTCATGTGACCACGTTTGAATACCACGTTATTTTAACTCATTCCTCATTTTAAAAAAAAGAAGAATAAAGAGAAGAAAACGCGGTTAACTTTTAAAGAATTTAAAAGCAGAAATGTGAAGTTTATACACACTTACAATATTTGTTGTTACTTGTGCGTTACTCGAGCTGTAAAACTGTTCACTAATCACATAAGGTTTATGGCGATCTGTTTGTCATGACCACAAAGCTGTAAAATGGAAAACTTTACGAGAAAAGGGTGATTTAGGGAGTCACTGTGGCTGTACAGTTTACAGATTGGCCCCATGTTTATAAAGAAAATAAGGGTCAAGAGGAAATCAAATTTTGTGGTAATCAGCATTATGGCACAACTGCTGTCAACTGAGCTTTAACTCGTACCAAGCCCCGAACATTTCTTTAGGTGATCCCTGCTGGAAGATTGTCTGCACAAACACTGGCTGTGAGATAAGTAAATATGTGTGAACCATCTGCTCTCTCTTCGCTTGCTCTCATTCCCCTCGATCAGCTGATTTTATTCCTCCCAACTTATCTTCATCAACTATAGTTGCCATAGAGCCAACGACAAAGACACGTAATTTGATTTCGCCTCTCTCAGCACAAGAGCTATAGCAGATGTTGTGCACACAGTCCCACCCATAGTTTATACAGCTACTGAAAGTATAACGGGATTGATCTAATCCTATAAAATAACAGAAATGGGAAAAGGGCACAGATTAAGGAAGAGTAAGAATCTCATTCATGAAACTGCTCTTATGTGATTCCTGTGGTAGGCTGTTTAACTATCAGCCATCAGCGTTTCGAGTCGTCTAGTCCCACTCAGAGGTGCATATCTGCAGCCAACCCCCTCATTTCCATCTCAGTCTGACAGTCAGAGATCTGTCCGAGGTGTACAGGACAAACAGCGCAGAGGCATCCTGCCGAGAATCCATTCATGAGACTACCCTGTGACTCATTACCAACATAAAGGAAGAAAATCATGGGGCACATTTACAATCTGTCTCCCATAGAGGGAAGACCAGGGTTAGTTGTCACATGGAGAAGCTGTATCTTAGTAACTATAAAGTTTGAATAAAGAGTCCAAATTCTTTTTCAGTCATTTTGTCTTGGTTCTAATAGATTTTCTTGTCTTTTCAAACACCAAAACAAACAAAAAAACATTTTAGCTGAATAAAATAAGAAGTGAACACCAAACACCAAATCTGAGATTTTAACCAAAAGGTTAAACAGCGTTCTAATAAACAGCTTGTGTTTAAAGTAGTCAATTTTAGGGAGAAATTCTTGTGATGAAATAAATGTTTTTCTCCAATACTTGTTGACCAAAATGATTGGCACCCCTAGGATGTTTTATGAGTAAAATATCTCTTAAGTACATTCCTATTCATATTCACAATTTTGAGCACTCCAGGTGATTATGGACATGAAATTATCCAGCCATGGTTTCTTGTTTCACAGAAATAAAGGAGGGAAAACAAAGCCCAAATTCTCTTAATCATCAGCACAATGAGAAAAACTAATAATATATTTATTATGTGCAGCAAAGGATAATTGAGCTTCACCAATTAGTGAAGGGGCTTTAAGAAAAGAGCTAGAGCAGGGAATATTACCATTTCAGGGAAACAAAGAATTTTCAATCAACATAAAATGTTCTGAAGCTGCCTGATAGAGGACGTGTGTCTCTATCCTCCTAATACACGGCGAGGAGTGGAGTTTGAGTGGCTAAAGACGCAAAGGAGAATTGCAGAAAATAGTTGAGTCTCAGGGTCAGAAAACCTTCAAAAAATTGTCAAACAGCTTCTGTTGTTCAGAAGGGTTTACGAAAAACTCTCCTCGCTCATCCAAAAAACAATCACCAGCATGTTCAGTTGTCAGACAGGACTGGAACTACAAATGAAACTGGCTTCTATGATCAGATGAAACTAAAAAAATGAACTTTTTAGCAGCAAACACTCAAGATGGGTTTGGTGAACACAGGGTTTCCACTGGTCCAAAACAAACATCAAAATAAACACAAGAATTAGTCACTGAGCATAAAATGAAGCTTTTGCAATGGCTGCCCCACTCCTCTGACCTGAACCCTGTAGAAAATGAGTGAGGTGAACTAAAGAGGAGAAGCACCATCATGGAGCTGGTTTCTGAAGGATCTGAAGAGATTCTGCATGAAGGAATGGTCTCTTTTCTCTTATCAGGTGTTCTCCAAACTCTTCAGGGGTTACAGGAGAAAACTCAGAGCTGCTGTCTTGGGAAAAAGACATAGCGATAATTGGGTGCCAATAATTGTGGCTAACAAGTATTGGAGAAAAACATTTATTTCATCATGAGAATTTCTCCCCAATATTTGTACTTCAATGATAGGTTAGAATTGTGTTATTTTTTTTAATGAAAGATCAAAAGGATAAACAATGCAGATTTATTTTCACTGCCACCTTTGCTCAGATTTACCAAGGGTGCCAATATTAGTGGAGGGCACTGTATATATATTTATTTATTTTTTGGCCAGACTGATGGAACAAAACAAAATTATAATCCATAAAGAAATAGATTAACACATTAAAAACAAAAAGTCTTTTAGGCAAAAAAAAATATTATGAGGCTGAATTACAACTACAAAACTCCAGAGGTTCACAACTTAGATTGGGTCAATTGTTTCAATACAAACAAATTATGTTAAACACAACATTGACATGGATATGGTGGCTCTGGTGGTCGGTATGTCTGGGAGGGACTCTTTCACTGTGCAGGCATATGGGGGGCATGGAGTCTGCAGGGCTGGATTTAGACCCTAGAAGACTCTTCTCGTGTCAATGATAACACTTCTGGTTTCCCCTGTTGGCTGCATGTTTACTTAACTCAGGGGTGCTCCACAGCAAGAGCCCCAATGCTCCATGTGGGGGCCGACTAGGACGGGGCAAGATCTGAGGATGACTTGACACCTCTTGTAAATGGAACTTCCCTCATTACAGTCAGATGATAATCAAAAGGGTTAATGAGCTTTAATCCAAAATTGCTTAATGAACATTGCTATTCCATGGCTTTGAAATGCTCTATTGTGAGTAATGAGGTCCTAATAGTTTAAGATGATTTTTTTTAAACATTTAGCTTTTTACAAATGAAATCTAGAAGACACAATGCTTGTTAATAACACATTCAGAGAACGAAGAGATCATTCTGGTGACCCACTTCAGTACTATCACTTCATTCCTCACGAGCTCTGCACCGTAAAAAAAGTTATTGTTTCTATGCAAACTAAACCAGAATATTACCATTGCAAAGCAAATCCATCTGCTGTTATTCAGAAAACATATGGCTGGTCTATAAACCATAGAACTAAACACACCAATGCTTTAAACAATTCTGATGGCTTTCTTAAAATATGTGTAAATTATATACACATTTAGAAATGTTGAAAATGTATTATTTATGGAGTGTACTATGCTGTAATATTTTTAACTTTGTAAATAAAATATTAGTGGAATAGCTACATTTTACAAAAAACATACTATTTCAGTTTATCTGCAATCAAAAAATTTTATTCAGCGTACTTCCAATTAATTTTTTTACTAGCATTTTCTGAGTTAAATTTTTGGTTCACCTTTTTTTAATTAAAAAAAACTACACTACACTACACTACACTACATATACATCCTTATCAAACTGATTATAATAATTAAAACATTATACTAGATGTTATGGGCCAAACTGTTTCAAGACACAATTAGGACTGATTTACAAGCACAAAAAGCATACAAACAAACTAGACTAGGCTAGGGAAACTACGCAGGCTATATCAGATGCTGCCTGAGCATTTAGAAAGTGATATAAATACAGGGCCCCTGATCTGATGAGGCTTTAGAAATAAAGTGACAACTATAGAACTTCCTGCTTCCATCTCTCGTTATCCATTGGCCAACTGGGAATGTGCCTGCAGAATCTCAGGGTGGGTGTGAACTCTCCCGCCGGTGGCACCTTGTAAAATGACATCTGCATTCACCTCCGGGCTTTTGAAGAGAAGAAAGCTAAGCACTCAAACACTTTAAAAGGCATTAAAAAGTTAGTTTAAACACACAGTAACTAAAACTTAGAATGACAGTAAGAAAATAGAGACAGCATTTGAAACCTTCAAACTAATATCTATGTTTATTCCTATTTTTCCAGATTTTTTTATAAAATAAGATATACAAGCTAAAAGATCTTAAGGCCAAAACAAAAGTCAGTCTGACATCAAATCTGGACCGCCCCATCACTTACTAATGTGTCAGTGTAATTGAGTGTGAGTGTGATTAAATGCATGCCAGCACTTGTACCCCTCACTAGACTGGCACACATGGGTCACTGAGCAGCAGGTTTGACCCGGTGAGCTGGGTCTGTTTAGAGTCCTGTTACACGAGAACTCAGCCCTCTCCTCTGAAGCTTCGTTACAGGACAAAAGTCTAGCGCGGCATAGCTATATCCTTGGAAACTGAGAACACATCTGTGTCCTGTTATACAAACTAATACACCCCCTCCCCATCAACGTCACCCCACTCTGATTTAACTGGAAGGCTTTGGTGGAAAGTTCTGG
Organism: Enteromius trimaculatus; assembly: GCA_032361065.1. NCBI lineage: Eukaryota > Metazoa > Chordata > Actinopteri > Cypriniformes > Cyprinidae > Enteromius > Enteromius trimaculatus. Next base: position 13,637,374 of record JAUMHP010000063.1, read on the forward strand.
CCCAATATAAAACTAATTGTTCGCTCTGCCTTTTTCACTTGCTCTCTGTTTCCTGTTAGGAGCAAGATGAAACATTAACACCGATTTATTTATTTATTTAAATTGCATTTTGTGCGACTATTTGTTTATTTTGCTAATTCAAGTGATGCAATTTATTCATTTCCAAAACAGTCATTATAAACATAAGCTGCTAATCAGTATTCATGTACACTCGACTATTTTAGTCTATAGAACTTGGAGAAGCCAGCGGTCTGCATCTGTTTGGCTTTAGTCATGGTAAGATCTGTGAATAATCTGGTGGGTTCTGTGGCTGAATTTGAGAAAATAAAGAAATATACAATAATAAAACTTTGAAAAGACAATGTAAATAGATAAAGACTTGAGAAATGTAAAGGTCAATGACGTGACTAATCTAGCAAGTAAAACACATTAAGAAATGCAATGCATATGAATGGTTGTCATTTTAGGGTGAATATGTTTCCGATTTCTTAATTTTTTTTTGTGAGGTTTACATAAAAATGTCTAGACAGTGTAAAGCAGAGGCTGTAAAAAAAAGTCTATTAAAAGAATAAATTCTTTCTTTCTTTTTTAATTGGCATAACTAATGTGACAATGTTTTATCTTCATGGAAAAATAAGCACGGAAGCAATACTGCTTAAAAATATTATTAAATATCACTCGTGATGTTAAATCAACATTTCCTTGAGATTATATAAATGTTACACTTCTAAAAACATGACATTTTTTGAACTATGTTTATAAAATGCTTTATAAATTATAAATACACGCTCAATATTCACCACTTAACTCCAAATATAACATAAGCCATGAATAAAAAAAAAAAAACAGTTCCACTGAAAAAATGAATACTCTAATTTGGTGCCTGAAATGTAATAGAGGCTATCTGATGTGCCAATAGCTGACAAATCATCGTGGGAACACCCACTTTTCCTTTTGAAGGTGGGGGATCTGTGGGGGCGTCTGGAGTAGAGCCCGTGCGCGGATTTAACTCAGAGACGCGGTTGGTGCTGTCACAGTTGCTCCTGGATTCTACATTGCGCGGATCTCTTCTTCACGCTGCGAACATGGATGTGAAAGTGATCGTAATATTCGCTCTGATGGCGGTCGTCATTCACGCACCGATTTCAAATGGTGAGCTACTGTTTAACAGATACCTTGCAAATGTTAACATTATTTAGTCTAATTGCATGTTTGTACGCTATTTTGCAATATGTTTATTAAAACATTCGATGCAAACTCGCAAACTTCAAAAGTATTAAAGTTTTTTTTTAAACGTGCACCTGGGTAAAAATGGACGCGTAGACTATTTCATTGCATTTACATTAAATTTTTTTTTTTAAGTTAAAAAAAAGGATTTTTGTTTTCTAACACTCGTAGAAAACGTCTCTATATTTTAATTTAATAAAATATTTCATTAATAATTTAATGATTTTACACATTTTCGGGATTGCAAACTGACTCCGATGCGGTCAGGAGAGCAGAGAAGCCACTGGCACGGCGTTGATTAATGTGTGTATTTGTCGCCCTCTTTGTTTTCTCTTAATTACCCACAAATTAGAGGATAAAACAGAACCGCAGAGATAGCGCCAGTCTTTACTTCAATCGAGTCAGTGCGCGCGGCTCTAACTATGGCTTGCGCGTTTACATGACAATAAGAATAGATTACTAGAGATGTCATTAGCATTTTACAAGTGGACTAACGTGGATAGAGCTCCGTTATGTCGCAGGTACTTCACACCTTTGCCCTCTTGTGAGTGGGCAATGTCCGTTAAAGTATTTGCGTACGTGAGCTGCGCGGTCTTCACATACAATGTAAAGCTGCTCGAGCTGTGAAGTCTCTGCTTCCTTGAGCGTGTAACAGGTCTGAGCCAAATGGAACAATAATCCCCGCGCTGCCATACAACTCGCTCGCTTTAATGTGCAAAAATGTGAAAGAAATTCAAAGTATACGTGCGCGCCCGCTCCAATTAATATAGCCATTTTATCTGCATTTAGCTCATTTAAAAATAAAGTGTCACTGCACTAAGCATTTTTCATCAAATGTACTGACTTGAATTGCTTTATAAATGCACGCTGCAAATGTTTAAGCATATATCATAAAGTTACCTCAGTATATGCTTTATTATAAACTAAATTTAGTAAGCATTTTCACATTTACACTCTGCTCAACAATTAAAAAAGCCATTAGAGGAAAATGTACCCTCAGTGTGTCTGATAATTGTGCTGGATGTTATTAGAGAGTGTTGCAATAGTAAGTTTGGCACACTAGAATGGTTGCATAATGGATTTTGAAAATTAAATCTTTTAAGTTTCATTTTTAGTCAAGGATGCTATTTTCTTTTATGAAGTGCATATGTGGTGTGAGCCCAATTAAGATACCAGGCAAAAGTGATTTGCATTTGTCTACTTTCTCATCAAACTTCATTATTCATCATGATTTCGTCCAACACTCATATGCAGTGAATTAAAAACATCACAGCAACAGCTGAATTGAGTTTTTCATCCTTTTTTTCTCTTAATTCTCCAGCCAAGCCTATCAGCCTGGTAGAGAGATGCTGGTGCCGTTCCACAATCAACACAGTCCCACAGAGAAGCATTCGTGAGCTCAAGTTCCTCCACACACCCAACTGCCCCTTCCAAGTCATGTGAGTATCTGCACGACACTGTCTCTTTCCGACTTCTGATGAGGTGCTTGCCTGACCTAGAAACACATCACTTCACCCCATCAATCTCCAAATACTGAAGGGGCACTGAATGGGGCAGGAATTGGCCTCCCCTGTCTTGCATTATACTGTTGGACAGACTCTCACAATTGCACACATCCAGAGGGAAATGCTATAGGAGGGGGTAGGACCTTTAAGCATGGATGCATTCGTATTTTGTACAGGAAAACAGCATCATAGGGGTCCCAAAGAGTTCCTCTTCAAGCTCTTTCTCACAAATGTAAAGGACTTGAATGATGTGCTTAGTCACACGCCATAGCCTTGCATGCTGATGAGAACTATCCTCCCTGTATGTTTTCACCTCTGTTGAGTGAAGTGTTCAAAACAGTTGCTTTATTTAGATTTTTAACAAAGATTAATGGGAGGGCAGTGTCAAACTCCATTACTAAACTCACTTATTTTCCATACCATAAATGCTCACCAAGGTGTAAACAAAGACTTAAACTGTGTCAAAGGGTCAGCGAGATAAAAACAGCTGCTCATGCTCAAAATTCACAAACCCACCAACAACTGACACAAAAGCCAAAGGCAAAGCCCTGGAGAGCATATCAGAAACTGATTCCCAAAGCTCAAGAGCCCTTGATACTTCAAATCTGCATTGATGAGTGATGCTGGTAACACTATCTACCAGTGTTTGCTGTTGGCCTTGGCTTGCTGTGAAGTAATTACTACCTGCTGTTTGCAGCCCAGACCCTCTCAAACTCCTGCTGACTAGATCGAGATAGAGCAACAAATGCCAGGCCCTGATAAACCGCAGCTACTTCAAAAGAGTCGGCTAACCAAATTAGGGAAGATCCGTGAAATGAAGATAAGAAATGATTACTTTAAACGATACAGATATGATGACGGTGGACGCATATTTTAGAGCTAATCCTATCTCTGAAGAATGCGTCTTCCTCATGAAATTATCAAGGATTTATATTATGTAGCGCCATTCATTTGCGGGACGTTTAGGAATGCGTTACTCACAGGATTACGAGAAGGACAACAACTAACAGCTGCAAGTTCAGCGGACCGTTTGAATGTGTGACGAACTGTAATGTTTGCCAGAAACCCAGAAAGTTTACAAAGATTAAAGAACATTTCTTAGAAAGTATTTATAGCATCAATACACATAACCAAAGCAGAGCCAAGTTATATTAAAATACTATTATCATCATCAGTTATAATGCTGTAATACAAATGCATTACCATATTATTCAAATGTTACTTTTTCTTGATTTGTCCTTGTATTGCTAAAATATTTGCATCAAAATTCAAAAGTGACATTTTAAGCTGATTGGGTTTTACTTTACATCGGAAAGAGAGTTTAATGATTTGTTTGTGTCAGTTGTAGTCAATTGAAAACAAATGGTTCACCTGTGCTGACAAGACACCTATAATCTAATCTCTTTGCTAAAAGGAAGAGTGAGATAACAATCTGGCAATCTGTTAAGACCTGTAGGGAAGACGGGAACACAGATGCAGAAAAAGAATACTCAGGGTGATGAGAGACTGCGGTGTAATATCACTTACTAGAGAGAGGAGTGACTGAGAACCAACTGCTTGGCTGAGCCTGAATGCATGACTGTTCTGCTATTGTATAGCTGATGCTGACTATGGGGTTTCCATTGTACTGCATTCAAAATCTACTCACAATGGGCCCTTGTAGCTTTACACTTAGCAATGATTGATTGCTTATACTGCAGTGTGAATGTCTAAAAAGTTCAAATTTCAGATATCTATATATTCAAACAGCATGTAATGAAAACTTGCACTTTTCCCCTGCAGTGCCAAACTGAAGAACAACAAGGAGGTGTGCATTAACCCAGACACCAAATGGCTGCAACAGTACCTGAGAAACGCCATGAACAAGTAAGGAAACGCTTTTGACAAATTAGAGCAGAGAAATAGGAGAAACGAGATAGGAAATCCAGGGCCACACACAATGTGTCATTTATATTACAGCCTTGTTCTCACTATAAATGGCCTTACAAAGTCACTTTATTTTACTTAACCAAATTATATTTACTTATGTACTGCGTCAAATATCGTAAATATTGTAATAGTTTACGTAAAATTCCTGCACATTAAAACACTGGTCTTTCCCGTTTCTCCAATATGCTCATTCCCAGTTTGTTTCTCAGATTTCTTTAGTTTGTTTCTGTCCGTTTAAAGTGCTCTGAAATATTTATCTTAAGTTGATGTGCAAGATTAGCAGCTACTGCCTAGCAAATGAAAAACATGTTCGGGCTTTGCGGCCTTGCCTTAATAGCTCCTCCGCTGATGGTTATCTTAAAACGTTTAAACAAAGCAAAACAAGCTTTTGTTGTACTGAATCATGAGAAGAAAGCCATTTTCCCACATCTGATCAGGGGACTGGTTGCTTTCGTCTTTTATTTCACTGCCAGCTGTAAGATTGTCATGCACGCTCAATGAATTTGGTGATTGAGTGAATCTTAAAACACTTATAGATGCACGGCGACCAGCAGACGCTACCTTCATTGGTGTGTTTGTACCGGTTAAACAATAATCATTGTATGAGGGACGGAAACGTGTGAACTGTCCGGTCTGCACAACAAAACACTCATAGCCGAGATGAACGATGGCTCCTTGGGGCTGAACACCCATGAATGGCCGCTAGACGCTAATGAGCACATACTGTGCGATCATTAGTACAGCTCAATAAGGGAAAAAGGAAGTTGTACATCTGCAGGTAGTGAGGGAGGTTTCTGCCATCTGCAACACCTCCGGTCAATGTGCTACTAAACAGATCCATCAGCTGAGACATTTTGGTCATGTGACTCGTATAAACTTCAAAAAAGCTGAGGCGTGTAACTAAAAAAAAATCTTTTAAACACACATCAAACCTAATATACTTCGATAACCTTAAGTAAACCCTTATAGGCCAAATTTCCAAATAAATTAAAAGTCATTATTAATAGGTTTGGCCATGTTAGTAGCTTAAACATTACACACTCGTGATTGAAAATATACTTTTTTTAAACAGCTTTAGCACAATTAAAACTAGCAGCATACAGTTACACATACAAACCGCCTATAAAAGGTATTAAGATGTGTGTTACATTCTTGCCAGAAGCAGAATTTAGGTTTATTGTTGTAACCACTGTGGAGATTCAGGCTATTTAAAAATGCCCTGCTTCTTTTAACAAGTCGTGAACACATTTAGGTAAAATAAACCGTTAAATAATTCTTCAGCATTACCGTTTTCTCATTCTAATGTTTTGCTTCTCTTCATTGCAGAATGAAAAAAGCCCAACAACAGCAGAGCTAAGAAGTCTGCCAGATGACAAGAGAATCTGACAGCCCACCGTCACAGATATGTACCATATAGTCCTCTGGCATGCTTGCTGACCCAGCACTTAACCTGCCAAATATGCATCCCCAGTAAATGCCTCAGCAAAAGACCATCGTCGCCACCCATGTAGTCTTCTCTGTTAGCGCCAAGTGCAATTATATATGTATGACTGTGTTTTTTTTTTACGTTATGATATGTATATACAATGTTTTTTTATATATCGTCTTAAAAACAGTAAAGAGATATTTTTGGAGTCGTGTTTGCTCCTTGTTTGTTGTGTTATGTTGGGTTAGGCAGAACGGCATTGAAGTAATGAGGCATTTTGGAGCAAACATTCAAAACTCAAATATATATTTTAATCTTAGATGTAACAATATCTGACTTCACAATGGCAGGACTGACATTGTGACAATGCATGCAGGTGCTTTGACACAAAAAGAAGGGCATTGATTTTCAACTATTTCATTATGTATTTTACTAGTTCATAACTTAGATATCTGTAACAGCATAAACTGCATGTAAACGTTATATGGCATATATGAAAAAAAGAGTCACTTGTTTTTGTTCTTGGAAAGGCAGGGTTACTTAGCCAAACAAACATGAACAATTTAGTACAACCCAAACAATTTCTGAATGACTTTGGGGAATGTAATCTGTTTTACTGGAAGGCATCTGAGCACAGACAGAGTGTCCTTTGCCACATTTTGTAGATACCAAAACATCTGTGCTTGCAAATGTTAATTGATCGATCAGAGTGTGCGTGAGGAGTAAATGTTTCTTCACACTCAGCAAAATTATGTCATGAACAGAGACAGTTGTGCGTCAGTCAACAAAACAAAAGTAGAGGTTAGAGAATTTACTGCAAGTACTAATGAGATAATTCATACATTCAGTGATGAAAACTAAATCGTGAAAATCTTTATAAAACAGCAGTGTTAGTGGAACATCTGAGGTAGACCTTGAGGCAGAACTAATTGACGTAATGACTACCTATATATAACAATGCACTTTATAACCCCTTGTGACTTCTAAGGAAAACAAAACAGATTCTGAATGACGCCCATTACGTAGTGAATAGTTCTAGTGCCTAATGTTTTCTTTGTTTAGATGTAGTTATGTTTGTATTGCCAAATTTATTAAACATTTGTATCTTCAGCATCATATTTTAGAATTTTGAGTGGGTTTATTTGATATTTTTGTGGAATATCTGACAACTGTTTAAGAACAGTCAAGATTATTCAACAGCAGCTGAATAACTGACATGTACATAAAAATACATGTCAATAAATACATAAAGAAAAACTGAACTAAAACGAGTTACAAATATCTGACTGTTGAAACAGAGGCACAAAAATATTTTACCACAAAAAAAAAAAAAGAAATCTCAAATTCCTCCCAGTGGAAAATAAATCAACAACTTTGAACTTTTCTCTTGGACAACTGTTTTGTCTAGGAATACACGTAATGTGAAGACAAAACATATAGCAAAGTATGCCAACGCCTTGTACCTCTCCAAAGAAAATTTGCGTATGGAAGTTGTGCTATATTACTGCCAATTTCATAACGCTGAGCCATTAAAAAACACAGACCTCACAAACTCAACCCTCAGGCAGAAAAGAAATATGGGAACATATTGCCTCTACATACTCTGTGCCTCTACAGGAGTCTGTGTACAGGATGAGGGTTTGAACCCCCTGCCAGTACATTACATCTTGGAAAAATATTATGCACTCTTTGAAAAGGGCCATTCAGAATGTGGTTAAAGCCATATTACTAATGAACATTTTTCAAAATTAGAAAATGAAAACTGACTCAAAGCTTTTCTCATTCAAAACGCCCCAGTGCATTGATGCCAATTTCCAGGACTAAATGGAAAAGTAAGGGTAGCTTTTCATA
>JAUMHP010000063.1:13651667-13669681 GCA_032361065.1 Enteromius trimaculatus
AACCCACAGCCTCTTTCTGTCTCGCTCGCTCTCTTTCTGTCTTTTCCACGCTCTCTTTTTGCGGATAATCCATGCTATTTTTTTTTCTTTCCAGTAATATGCTTTCAAGTCTGCCCTGCAGTATTTCACACTTTAAATTCCTGAGATGAATTCCATTCTCATTCACATTTAACTTTCTCTTTAAAAAAAGAAGGCACAGGGCAGCACGTTTTTAAAAGTTTTATTTTTAACATTTGAAATGTAGTAGCACATGCAGATATTAACATTGAAAGTATTTTTAATAGCCCTTCACAATACCTCATTAATTTTAACAAATTAATCCTTAAATATTATTAAAGATACTGATAAAGAGCCAAACAGCTAGAATGTGGCCCAAAATTGCAATAGTCTGAAGGCTTATTGTCTATATAAATGTTTGCATTAGTTCACAAACGCACTGAAATGGAAATACTGTAGTATTGACACTTAATCACAACCAAGCTTTTCTAAATATATGCTGCAGACAACGGGACAGCACAATAAACACAAAGGCCAAAGGATATTAACGGTCTTATCCAAGTTAAACATAAACTTCTGCACAACCAGCCGGAATCAAATTTTCGATTCCCTCAGGTTCTGAAAGAAAGGCCTGGAAACTGGGACAGCGGGGACATCAAAACACAGAATACAATGTTCAACCCATTTAAAATGGCTGGGGATTACTGCACATGGAATTAAATTAAGATTACAGATGAGCAACATAGGAACATGATATACTGGAACATTAGTTTCATAATAAAACTAATCATATATATATCATTAGTTTCATTATTATACTTATCAGTCTTTATAACAGTAGAGACTGCAGCTGAGGAGATGTACGAGTGTTTGGTTTTTCTTACTGGAATAGTTGAACAGTGTTGAGTTTCTTTATTTTGGAGTGATAATAAATCAAAAACATCTGAGAAGCAAAGTTGGGTCAGGGCTGTACTGGCACAAACATACTTATGTAATCATGCATATGGCTGCTGATCAGCTCCTCTATGCAGGTATCAGTTGTGAAAGAGTAACTCTGGGCTGATCCGAACGCAATTCCTCTGGATCAACAAAACAGTTAAATCCACAAAAGAAACTTTACAGGAATAAAAGCACTGACACAGCTGGGAAATGTCTGAATGGCAGACAGTTGGAAGGGCCAGTGATAATTTGTAGTTTTATGGAAGTGAACTATTCTGGGAAGAAATGGTAATGGGCTGCTGTACACAGTCTTGCTTTACACATGTAAAGGATTATAAGAGAGAGAGAAAAGTAAATGTAAAAAGTATTGAAAGAAATGCAAAACCACAAAGGCTAACTTATAAACTCTTACCAACCTTGACCCTTGGTAAACTTGGTTCTGTAAATAAATACGGTACCTTGATATATCTTAACATCTTTTACAATTAAAATGTCTTTCATAGCGTAACAGAGTTGTACTGTTGAGGACATAAAACGTTACGTATGGAGTGTTTTCAACAGAACACCACCCTGATCCCACCGTTATTATGACCTAAACCGATTGTATAACTAATAGCTAGAAACAAGCTGCTGGTACACCTTTTACGTCATTCACTTTTGGCTATCATTCATGCTCTACTGTGCATTCAGCACTTTAACAGACACACTGATTACCTTCCAGATTCACTATGTATTCATTAAAGACACAAGCCAAACGGATTACGCAATCGAGCATTATAATACGCTGGACCGCTTTCTTCAAGATGCATTTGTCTTTTTATGCTGAAGCCAAAGACAACAAAATTGATTCCTCAAGAAGGCGTGGAACTGCGTAATAAAACCAGTTTTTGAGGTACAGAACAGCATGAATTTATAAGATGGAACAGATAAGAAGGCCTTCTTTTAGGTACTTTGCACGTTCGCAAGTTTTCAGGTGGTATCGTTTCTTTTTTGTGCCACAATATTTAAAATGATATGCCTTAACGGTTCGTCTTACGTAAGGTTGCAGGTTTGATTTTGTACCTTGATTTCTTGTTTCTATATTTCAGTTTTATGACCTTACCCTTCATTGCATACCTTATTGACTATAAAAGACCTTTGACACTGCAGTTTGCTGTACCAATTACTTTGCCAATTGTAGATTGACCATAATTATCTGGTTTTGTCTCTACATACTAAAAAGATGTGGGGTCAATCGGCGCATAAAAATCCCCCAGATGGCTGTCCACATAATGAAACCCCTATGCATGTCAGTCTCTCAATGAAAAAAAACCCTGACATTTTTACATTGAATCTGACAATGTCGACTAATGGCATAGGTTCAAACAGAATACACTGGCAACACTGCTGTAAAGACATGCACTCCTTTTTTTAGCATTTCAATAACAGTGAAAATGTTTTATAAGGCTGCAGAAACTGTTCTTTCTCAGCACATTCTCATTGCTAAGAAACCCCATGAGGCTTATAGCAAGTCAATGAGAACCAAACTTTGCCTTACAAGCTGTCAAATATTCCAAGGAAATCCTATTTGTTATCACAAATCAATGGTAAAGCCAAACCACACAACTAAACAGTTTGTTTGAATGAGCAACAGGCAGAAACAATTGTCCAGATGAACAGTGTTTTGAAGTGGAACATCCCAAAGAAGGCCAATCAAAACACTAAATCAAATACATTTTCATTAGTCCTACAAATATAAGGCAGACCATAGTGTTGTTTCAACATGGCACGATCACAAACATTGTGCATTATGCTTCTCATGCACAAATATTGGTCAAATCATTAGGGATTTTGGATGTACAAATGTAACATGCTTTAGCACTTTTTTTCTATTTGCACAACTAAGCATGCACATGCAAAACACACTCATGCAAAAACATGAGCGTCTGAAGAAACAGCCTGCAGATGTTTTAGTCCTTCATCTCTTCCTGCCCCATTGAGACGCCACCAGGTTTCCAGGCCCTAATTAAAAGGTAATTGAGTTGGACCGGTTAAGATCTATCTAACCACTAGCACACATTCCAGACATTGGCATGTTTCACCTTTTGAAGAAACAACAAAAATTACTTTGATATTTAAAGGCGTGCTGTTTTGTCTTGGGTGGCATTACTTCAACAAACAACAATAAACTGCAGGGTCATTTTGTTATTGAAAAGAAGTCCAGGAATATTACTTGGTGTGAATCTCATAGCATGAAGAATGCATTCTGAATGTGCTCAAAAGTATTTTTGCAATTAAAGACAGGGAATGTTTCATCCACTTTGACAGATATCACAGCTGAGAACACTTAATATAATGTTAGGAGTCACGATATTCACCAAAATCTTCTGACTCAAGCCCTCAGGGGTTCTGGTAAATGTGGATTTGGACACAGGTTTTGTGCAAAGTGGAACTGGAAAGTTAAGTCAAACTTTCATTGTGGACATTTGAATTCTCTTGGATTCACACAAGTTCAGTCTTAGATAATGTCTCAAAGGAAAGCATAAACACTATTACCAAACTTGAACTGAAAGAGAATGTGCTGTTCAGAGCAAACAAAAAACGTCTGCATTGAAAAAATAATAACAAAAGGAAATTGAAAGAGTGGATGAAGCAAAAAAAGAAAGACAAAAAAACAATTGAAATGACAGGACAAGAAAAGGACCAGATATGATGCATACAAAAAATAACACTGAATCAAGATGGAAAGCAAAGACCTAACTTGGCAAAGACTCCTGGGAATTAAGGAAACTAGAAAGACTGGAAGAAGTCAAAAAAGGTTCAAGGGTGTCCTAAAGACACATTTAAGGGGATAGATACAAATGACCTGTTACCATGAACATTCGCAGGTCAGTTTCACCCCAACAAGAGAAATGAATTCCAAGAACTTTTATTGTCTGATGTTCTCCAGCAGTAAATCAACACACTCTCCCTTTTTAAAGTTTTTCATATTTTCAGACATTAACTCAAAGTGCACTCGCAAAGGTCAAATAATTTATACCCTTTCACACTAGACAGCTATTTAAAAATTATTAATGGCCAGTTTAAATTTCCTCCTAAAATGCTTGTCCCATGTTGAAACACCTGCAGTTCTTTAGCCCCAGATTTCAGAAGCTGTCTGTGACTTTAAATGCAGTGCAAATCTGAGTATCATTATGCCATTCATTAAAATTCTTTACAGACCAACCAACGTAGTTTTTCTCATGATAGACCACAATATATACTTGTGCATTATGTTATTTCTTTATCCTGTTTTGAGATTGACACTGAATTTACATTTTTAACTGAAAACGCTGAATATATAAATAATCTCAGACAGGTGGATATCCTTTTTTATGGACTACAGAAATGTTGAACTGCCACTTTGCTGTCGGCTAACATACAAAGACCCTATAGAGGAAAAAAAGAGCCTGTGCGAAGGGTATAATTTCCTGAGGTGAGAGAGCAGTTCACACCAACGCTGCTTTATTATTATTCCAAAGGTGAGAAGTACGTACTTTAATTTGATCCTGAGAGAACAGGAGGATATTAGTTACACAGGTTTTATTGTGGTTCAATTAAACTGACAGAACAGTGTTTGCAATGCTCACATTCACACCTGTTTTAGTGAGACGCAAGATAATTAGTTTAATGTGAGAACCTGCTTCAGAGTAAACTTTCTGAATAAACTTCTTACACAAAGTTGGTTATTATTATAGTTTTAAATGATTAACAGCCCTGTAGTTGAACTCTTTGGATAGTATCATTCAATAAAAAGGAAATGTTATGCTTGGCACATTGCTTAACACAAGCCTGTTGTCTTAAATATAGGCATGTTTATGTATATATATAAAATATATTTTATGTATTATGCACATATGTTTTTGTTTGTATTATTTGAAAGAGTTTAGTTTGGTTTAGTTATATAGCACAAGACAACAACAGCTGCTGACCATTGTGCTTTATATATATAAAGAATAAAACAACAATCAAATAAAAAAAACAACAAAATGACAGCACAGGAAGTACTGAATACAGAGGAAAAGATGCTTAGGACGACTCGCATGTTATAAGAAAGAGCTCTCTTATTAAACTGTCATATTTTTATATTTGATTGGGTGTATATATTTTAATATTTGTAAATTTTGTAGTACAAATTTATACAGTATATCTACTGAATGATCCAAAATGTGGTATTCAGGACTGATCATTGTCAAAAGAGATTTTAAATGTCAAATAGGATTAAAAATTTTATTCAATAGTGCAACAACATAACATTGCAAAAAGTGCAGTAAACAGCTGAGTGTGCAGGGTTGAAAAGTTCCCTTACTTATTTTATTAGACTGTTTATAACAAGAGCATGGGGTTTCCAGTAAATTCCTGAATGTCAGTTTCATTTAAGCAGCTCTCTCAGCACTGAGTTAAAGCAGAGATCAGTAATCGGACTGAGGCTGACATCAAGTCACCCACAACTACTAACTATTTTTCACAGAACGTATGAAACTTACGTCAACAACAAATCTCAACTAGAGCTGAGGAGAACAGATAATGACCAAATGACCCATTAATGCCCCACACTGAACAAACAGTTGTGAAAATATTTCACTGAGCGATTGCTTCACTGAGAGAGATAAATGAGCAGCCACCCCGCTGAGAACACTGAAAGCTGTTTATGTTGCTTGTTGTTCTGGGCCTTGAGCTCATTTGTGTTCTTGACACTAAAACCGGATGAAACCACAGAGATCAGATACTTTATGATAGATGTGTTCAGAAAAACACACTGCTTCCTGCGTGACCTGCTTAATCAGATCAAAGGCTATCGTGTGGCTACCGATAACAGAACCGCATCAAGAAAACCATATGGGATGCATTGGACGAGTTCTGTAAGCAAAACACATAAAATGTTTACAATGATTGTGGAAACGGACACTTCTTCGCTGCTAGCAACCAGAATGAGATGCGGCAAACACAACAAACTACTAATTTCTCAAAAGGGAAATTTGTACTTGAGAGTTTAGCAGAACTGAAAAGAGAAAGCAGCTGTGCTGATTAAAACACAAGGACTGGATACAGGATTCATTGTTAGAAGGCAAGTTCTGAACATCTTCCAGAAGAGTACAAGCCAGAACAAAGAGGAATTAAGAAATGGAAGTAAAAGTTTTTCTCTTCCCAGAAGGATCCAGAATTACCCTAAGCAATCAAGGATCAGTTTTTAGCTGTTTATTGAATATTTTGAGGGATTCAGCTGTCTTGATAGGATTAGGAAGAATATTACACAAGGAAGGAACAGTAATGGAAAATGTTCCAAAGAGAATTGCAAGAAAGAAAAAAAAAAGCTTGTATCCCCATACTTTTAAGACACTTGGTTGCTTTCTTTTTGTTCCTTAAAGGTTAAAACGGCAAAATCTGCAACAAAAACAGACCACCAACAAATTGTCTAGAAGAAAGTGAGTCTTTTCCTAAATAACTCAAAAAATTTAAATTCAATTCATATAGGAAATAGATTTTAAAAAATGCCTTTCACGCAGTATCTAACAGCTAACAGTGAATAAAAACATCCTGCAAATTTTTAAGTTTGAAAGTGCACCATGTATAAAGTTATTGTCTCTAAAAAGAAAGAGCGGACCATTTAAAACGAGTAATGAGCCTTTTCATGTTGACATGAAACATTACCATGCTGCCCTCTCACTTGTTTTTTGTGTCGGTCTGAATGAAAATGCCAAATCATTCTTTGCCATAAGATGCAGCTTTTGGAGCATTAAAATTATAAACACTGCTTTAAATGAAATTGACCAGGAATGGCAGAGGATCCCCAAATCCAGGTGTGACAAACTTGTTGCCTCTTTCCCAAAAAGACTCATGGCTGTATTAGATCAAAACGGTGCTTCTACTAAATGCTGAGTAAAGGGTCTGAATACTTAGGACCATGTGATATTTCAGTTTTTCTTTTTTAATAAATCTGCGAAAATGTCAACAATTCTGTGCATTTCTGTCAATATGGGGTGCTGTGTGTACATTAAGAACTTAAATGAGTTTAGCAAATGGCTGAAATATAACAAAGATTGAAAAAATTAAGGGGGTCTGAATACTTTCCATACCCACTGTAAAAAAAAAATAATAATAATAATAATAATACTAAATTTGTTGCTGCTGGGGTGTAAATCATTGCTCTTTGGATACGGGATTCTTTTACATCAAAAATACTCATAAATCCAAGGAACTCAAGTAGTGTGAAAAAATTAAAAAGCCTTTATTCGCATGGCTTTAAAAATTAAAAACAACACATTTGTGCATCGATGCATTGTGGCTAACTCGCCTTCATCAGGGTGACACCATGTGCTTTTTCTTTTCCACACTACCTAAGTGCCTTGGATTTATGAATATTTTTGAGATAAATATATAAATATAAAATATCACTTATACAAAAGACATCAGAAATAAATAATACAATCTATAGGCTTTTAAATACTTCAATACTGTAAGTCTGCAACTGATCTGAGACAAAGAGCTCCAGTTCGTGGCCAACTTGAAAATGAATGGAGACAACGGTTGCCAGAAAGACAATCTTTTTTCAAGATTTCTGGAGAACTACTTAAATTTCATTCTGTTCCTCAAATAAAGTGACAGCAGAAAGTAAATGTAGTCTATATTTCATAACACTTGCATTATGATGCTTTTCTGTCTATCACAGCCCCTAGTCACCATTGTCTTTGACTGCATTAAGTCATTCAATTTGACTGCATTCAGCCTTCCACACCACAAAGAATGTGATCCAATTACTTTAAACATTCAAAGGGTGATGAATTTCACTCTTGCAGCGCGCGTTTAGCATTAGCAATGTTCCTCGGCCTAAGGCTTGGTTTGTTTTGATTGCTGTATGTGTGTGAAGGAGAGGAAGGTTATGATTTCACCCTGAACGGCAAGAGGTCAGGAGAGATGTGTATTTGTCTTGCTCTGTATGGGAAGTCTGGGGATGTTATTAATCACCGCTGTTTTACTTTAAATGGAGTTGGTGCTATTCATCATGATCGCCCACTGAAAGTTACCTGTTGAGAGTGATTAATTCAGAAAGCGACCACCGGAAGAAGAATGAATCCACTCTACAACTGTTGTTATTTCAACAGGAGTGAGTGAAAACATTAGTACCTTCAGTTATGGAGATTTATTGTGTTTAATCTGGACAAAAAATGAACCACTTAAGGCATTTAAGGACAGATTAGATTTGAATAAATTCAAGTTGGATATTTTGTAGTATTGCAGCATTTGATGAAATACAAAAGCAGACCAAAGTGTATTAATACAAAAAGAACAAAATCATTAAAGCCTCTCCACCAAACACTTCTTTTTATTCTTTCAAGGTTCACAAAAATATCTGGGGGGCAACCTCGTGTATCAGACCTCCAAGCTCTCCTGACCTTTGCCTCTGTACGTGAGGGTTTCTAAAAACACCAACGCTGAGGGATTTCACACGCTCATAAGAAGCTTGTTTTCCTGAGAGCAAGATTGTCTTTAAAGTGCTTTGGTCTAAAGGTGTGAAGGATAATAAAGCAGGGCTTACAGCTTGCTTAGTAGGGTGGCAACCTTTTTAGCTGCATTACAAATTGGACTTGCATTACCGTGTGTCCAGATAGAAACACTTCACTAAGCTCAGCTGAGTCAATAGCTTCAAGGCGGGAAATCCAGCTACCTTATCAGGTCAGACAGGAAGTACAGCAGAGATGACCAGCAGATCATTTATTTAATCAAAGTCCTACACAGACTACAAAAGGTCAAATTTATTAAGATTGATTTTCATAGTAACAGAATCATATGTTTTCATTTACATTAAGAAATCATTTAAAATAAATAGTTAAGTAAAGACGTACATTGTTACAATAGGCCTAAATGTTGTTCTTTTTAACATTTTATTAACCCCAAAAAGTATCACAGGCTCCAAACTGCTAAATGTTTCTAACATATACACACATATACATTCATTACCTGATCAATGTGTTCTCACTCTATTGATCTCCTGACACTCTAAACATGAGTAGATCATGGGAAAAAAAGACCAGCTGACAGAATAATATATTCTCAGCAAAAAGGGCCCCACACATTGTATACACTACCTTAAGAGAGCAAAAGTAAATCTAATGTTGGATGGGGAACAGTGTGCAACATATATTATTCTCTGGCCTCATGGGATCAGTAAAGATTGCAGTCAATGTTTGGTCTTATCTGATAGAGACTGATGGATTTCGGTTCTCTGTCCAGATTTACTTGCAAATTCCATGTTCAGCATTTTTTTTTTCCCTTTGTGAAAGGAAATAGATGAACTGTTATTCACATTACCGAATGTGCACAATGTAGAATTGTCTGAAAGCTCACAATAAAAATGACTAGGTTTGCATTTTTTACAGTTGCAAAAACTATTCTCCGCTTCAGCGAACACATTTGAATGGTTTTAACTTGATTAAGTAGCTGTGAACAGCAAACCCAGACTCTTTGAAGAAACAATACAGCAATAGAATGATTGCACAAATAAAGCAAAGACACAGCCAATTGCCATATTTAACCTACTTCCAAGAAAATAAAACTCACCTCCTCTCGTTTTTCAAGATGAAAAAATGTTTTGTGAATATGAGTAGCCGTGCTAACAATAGAATATTAGCCCTTTTGGCACATCCCCAGAAATGCGTACGTTCCTGTGCAGTTCTAGATGAGAAATGTATTATAACCCTGTGGCAAAACATCTGGTCCTCGTATATGAGTTGTAATCTGTAGTATTTGGAAACCGAACAGAAAATTTGCCCCCAACTTCCCACCTCTCATTGACATGAACAGGATCTATTCTATCGGATTCAGATTTTTTTCTGAGAATGTCTTTAGTGTCCAGTGCCCTGGAGGCCTGTGTGCTGTCAGTGGGGTGAACGAAGGGTGGCAACTATATTCAGAACTGATTATATGATACATACAGTATATACAGTGTTAAATGATGACTTCATGCTTTAAAGGTCTTAGGATCAATGGACAATATACAGCACTGCTTGGTGGTTTCCATTTCCTCCCAAAATAACATGCCACATCCTGACCAGTTTTCACTCTAATCATCAAATGAACCAGTGTAAAGCTAGTCAAGCGTGAATGGGTTTTTTTATTAGAAATTGAACATTTTTAAACAAACTGAACATCTAACTACACTGACTAAATGGTGGAGTCAAATGCATAAAAGAGTCAATAAAGAAATAATCTAAAATTAAGATGATTAAGATTAAAAATTGAGATTTTTGCATTAAGAGTTTTGCAAGCACAAATACATAAAATGATAAATAAATAAGATAAATACATTTTGATGGTATAATAACACAACACAAAATTAAAATGCTGTCATTAATTACTCATCCTCATGTTGTTCCAAACCCCTAAGACCTCCGTTCATCTTTGGAACACAAATTAGGGATCCAAAAACACAGGTAAAACAGTCCATGTGACATCAGCGGCTCAACCTCACTTTTGCAATGCTACGAAAATCTCAATGCGTTGCATACACAAACTTTAACATTTGAGGTAATCAGCCTTGTTTACATCCCGGTGAAAGCATGTGCATGTGCGTAATCTTTACCTATGTTTTTGCTATGTTTCTGTTTATGGAGGATAGATGGCTTTCTGATATCGTCAAAACTACCTTATTTTGTGTTCCGAAGATAAATGAAGGTCTTCTGGGTATGGAACGACAATTGAGTAATTAATGACAGTATTTTAGTTTTTGGGTGAACTAACCCTTTAAATCAATCAAATTCTAAAACTACACTAGCAATAAAGCTGAAGTTCTTTAAAAAAGACAAACTGTCTTGAGATCTAATCTCAGCGCAAGTCCTGTTTTTCTTTTTTTCAGAATAATGTGGGAAAATACATTATTTCTTTCCTTTTATCACAACGAATAGCAGCAAGTGGGCATATTTATGAAGTGATCCTACAACAATGTGTCTCTTTGTAATAACCTTTTCCCGGCACATAAATAATATATTAAGGACTGGCCTGTGTCTGCAGTTTGACTCTGGATCATTTAGTTATCCAGAAAGGATCTGCTATTCCCCTTCACACTTCACTTCACACTCCACAAGTTCACTCAAATTATTAGGGGCACTGAATCTGACATATGATCCGATTCCTCACAACATCATTATCTCTGAAAGCTTGACCAAGGACCAGGACCCAGAGGTCACATAACCTTCCCTAAATTACATTCAACTAAAACCCAGCAAGACTAAATAAAAAAGCAAGTCCCTAAAGGCCTAAATGATTCTCTGCCAAAAATGACAGATTGTAAGAAATAAACTCTTGCTGCTAAAAGTAAATTAGGAAGTGCAGCGTAAGCTGACATTATACAAATGCAATGTCACTAGGCCCAGAATATGATAACAAGGGTCCTGGGAAGAGGAAACCACTCAAGTGGTTTTGCCTGCAAAGATGCTTTTGCGAATGAATGAAGGTGCAGTTGGAATTTGCAATGATCTATTTACCCCTAACTGGCACCTTGACCAGGTGCTGACAGCAGCTACATTGGGTGCTGAGAAAGAAAAACAAAGAACGCAGCCAAGAACATGCTCTGTTTGTAATGCCAATCCAACCCATGTCAGCATGACTTCCTTCCTGACTGCCAGAAAACAGAAAAGTACATTTAGTTGTGTTCCTCTCAGTTACTCTCATTGAAATAAAGCTACCAGTGTGTTGACAGACAGATAACACAATGAGCAGGTAGAGCTTTGGGACTTTTTTATGAACTGTTTGTCTCACATCTGTCCATTTGTGGTCATTTTAGGATATCCTGTAACAGCAAATAAACATTGCAAAACCAGGATGCACGCTTGACCCTCCAAAAAAGCATTAATCATTCCCTCCAATGGAAATTTACGGTTTATTTTTGATTACGCCAACATACAGTTTTGCTCTATACTCTCTGGTGCAGTGAACCTCTAAGATATCAAAAGGCAAAAGACCCATACATACCTTCCAAAAAATGCAGCACACTCTGTTCACGTTTTCAAGCTATTATTAGATGTGGCCTGCTGATTCTTGACTTTTGTATCTTTCCAATTCCACATTATTTCACATTGCACAATGTCCTCTCAAGATAAATGAACAAAAGCATTATGTTTTTCCCATGATTGTGCAACTGATACAAATTTGTACAAGATGTAAGATGGCGCGCAATGACCTGCAGTTGATTTCTAATGGCAGCAGGTTGCACACATGAGAAATAAAATGACAAAAACAAAGGCAACTAGACATGTTTGATGGGCTGTGACTCTGTCAGAAGGGATTTGCAGTTGGATAAACTCGTTTAAGTGTTAAACAGGTCTTCCCCCTGGGCCACTACAACAAGGTTGCACAGTTTCAGCCCTGATTCTGTATGACATTACAAACCTTGTAGAACATGACTTTACTGTGTTGAAACAAATGAAGTTTGAACCCTTGAGGTCCGGGTTCTAGTCACTGAAACACACTCCACATCAGCAGCAATGAAATTATGCTTAATTATTTAGACTACAATAAAATATATATATTACAATGGAAAACAGTTATTTTTAAATGGTAAATGTTGTTGGTGTTTTTATATAAATGCAGCCTCAGTGAGCATAAAATACTTTTACTGCTTATTGTGAACATGCCAGATCTAAAAACAGACATGCACCCTTTTATGCTGCCACGTTTTTTCATTAATCATGATTAATAAGATTAATATCACAAAATGTCAGTCTGCCCGGTTTTTTTATTGGGTTTGACAAAGGCAGCATCTGTTTCCTAGAGTCCGAGCAGGGCACACTGCAGACTCGCTAATGTCTGGAGTGAGGACAGAACTTTGGATCGGTCCCTTGACTTAACTTCAGACTCTTTTGTAAATTACCTGTGACTGCTCATTTTCTGATTTAACCCCCTGAGTTAAATAACATCAACCTCAGGACCCACATGGGCACTCTGCCTTGGGACAGACAGTCAATCTGTGAGCCTTCAGTCTACTCCAGACTTTAGAAAATATCGGTGGCTCCACCAGCTGACATGGGTAAAAGACAGAACGATATGGGTGGACAGTTTTGACCTAAGATCTTAGGTCTCTCATGACTTTTGGGAAAACAAAAAGCCCAAGTCTTGACTGGAAGCTCAGGTCTGTCCCCATTCAATGGCATAGACTAATTGTACAAGGTCAGCGCTTGAGAGGAAAACAAAACAAGAAAAGAAACAATGACCTCTTCAAACTGCAAAGACACCGCATCAGTTTGTTTTCCTCAACAGCATAACTCTTTAGAAAACGGAAGTGAGCATCAGACCCAGGCTACTTCTGTGTTGCAACCTACCACAGTTACATTTCCTGTCCTCTATGCATGGGTTCTCCATTGGGATGCTTTATTTTTGCTGAATAAGTCACCACACTGCTATAAAAGACATTGCCACACACATCTGTTTGTCTCATTAGAGATAATAGAGGGGCAAGGTAATATCAGGGCACTGAACTCAAGTCTTCCAATGCTGCTTGAGCATCAGCACGTCTGAATGATGAAGGCCCAGTTCTCTTGCTTACTGTAAAACGCTAATTATCCTCATAAATGTAATAGCAAAGCCTGTAATTACTTGAGCTTGCTGTAATGCATCAAGTAGCCTACATACTGTGGAGAAGACTCATTTTC
Organism: Enteromius trimaculatus; assembly: GCA_032361065.1. Taxonomy (NCBI): domain Eukaryota; kingdom Metazoa; phylum Chordata; class Actinopteri; order Cypriniformes; family Cyprinidae; genus Enteromius; species Enteromius trimaculatus. The sequence goes on from JAUMHP010000063.1 coordinate 13,665,266, forward strand.
CCCAACAGCAATACATGCTTTATGAGGGAGAAAACTAATATGAGTATTAATAATCAGTCATGGACAGAGATTGTCAACATTTAGAAACATATTATACACAGTCCGAAATATAAGCATAATAGAAAGTGTCTGGAGGCAAGCCGATGAAATATTTAGTAATGCCTTTCGATTACCTTTATCTCTAATTAAACACACAGATATCCTGGGATTTAACACATTTGTTTCCAAAAACAATGATTTTATGTAAAAAAAAAAAAAAAAAGTCTTGTTAGCTTTCCAGGTCATATGAAATAATAAAAACAATAAAACAAACAAGATGTATAGCTATATGTCTATAAGGCATTTGCACATAAATCATAGATAAGCTCTCAAAGTATGGCAAGAGCAAACATGATTTCTTTGATTCCTCAGCACTCAAAATGTAATACAGTCTGCGTCTGCCGGCTCAGGGGGGTGTGATGGCTCATTAATAGTGTTGACACAGTGAATTCTTTCTCATAAAGGGAAACATGGACACAAAGGGGAGGTGGCACACGGGAGAGGAGGGAAACTTCAAGCATGTTTCCTACACAGGAAGAGCCTATAAGCCCATGAGGCCTGTCGGCAAGACCATAAAAGTGCCAGAACCATATTTAACACACTTTTAGAAAACATTGATGAAGACGCAACAGCCATGTTTATACTTCTCCTTTTACTGTCACTGCTGTCACATAACAGAAACGCTCGAAAAAGGGTTAAATCTTTTTCTAAAATAAAAGGTTATTGTTAAAGGACCTCTAAAGACTTTGATTTGAATGCAATTCAAATACTATTAAAGTTCCAAAACTGAAAACTGTGTCATCATTTACTCATTCTCATGTTGTTCTAACCCATGACATCATTTCTTCCGTGAAACACAAAAGGAGTTTGGCTTCAGAAGACTTTGGACAGTGTCTCCTAAATGGCTAAATAGCCGTCCACACGTAAACATTCAGCATCACAACGAAAGAAATCATAGTTTATATGAGTTGTACACTTTGCAGTCCGTGTTGAAAGTGTTGCAATAAAAGGGAGATAAATGCCAAAACAAACATACAACATGATCAGTGTAGTCGGATTCATGAACAAATGACCAGTCTGAAATCAGTCTACCGGAATCCAACAGTGGTTACTGAATCTTCCGAGGATTGCAAATACCACAAATATATACTGTATTCCAATAAAGAAAGAAAATAAGCACAATGAAAGCATTAATACACAGAGTCACAGACAGAAACTATCAACTAACTATCAAGAGTTTTGTTATATTAAAAAAAAAAAAACTAACTCTATATATACATATAAAACCCCAATAGTGTAATCAGTCTGTGCTTACTGAACCATCGTCTGCCTCATTCTCTGAAATCCCCAAAACATATTCTGTATGTCCAAGAAATACAGAAAATCAAATGCAAATACGTTGGCTTTAGGATGCAGAAGATCCTTTGTTGTTCTTCTGACATGCACTAAACCGTTGCCTTCACACTAAATTATGCATCCGTAGCCTGTTGAGTGTCAGCGCAGCCTCAGACACAAGATTGGATGGACATGTTGTGTTTCGGGTTGTGTGCTCATTTGTGTGGTTATTAATCTCAGGCCTTTGACTGTAACCCCCCCGGAGCTCTGCCGGTGAATGGGGTCCCCGATGCCATTGCTGAAAAGACACAGCATACATCACCCCCTCCAAAACACACACAAACGGAATTCCAGGCAGACTTTCACCAGCCTGACCAGATGTCGACTCATCTGGTTAATCATTATTTTGGCTACAGCTGCTTTTTCTCATGTTTCACAGATGCTTTTTCAGCGAACGCACCTTTGCGTTATACAACCGAGGCTTGATTGTGGCTCCAGAAATCCATTTCAGTGGATGACTGGGAGAATAACTCCAGAAAGAGAGAATTGCTGCTTGACGCTGACACTTCAACACAGCGGTCTCCACACCTTCATGCCCCGTCAACACATCAGTTCGGAAGAGCATATAATGCTTCTTTCAATTGCTAAATCACTTACAGATGTATTTCAACTCGATACTGCTTAGCTAATGGACGTGATGCTACCAACTCATCCAAGCTAAATATGAAGCAAGGGTCCAAGTCATTTATCATCATCAGAATCATGGCAAACTGTTCTCTGCAGCCATTCCCTACAAAAAATGAAGACTTTAATTACTACCATACAAGACGAAGGGACACGCGCTTTAGAGAAGACATGTTATGATGCAATCTCTAAGTAAATTATGTTAATATAAGTACAGTGAATAGCAGAGACGGCTGTTGATAAGTGTCCAATCGGTAAATGTAATTGTGCAATCAGGAACTGATTATCCCCAGCGTATAAACAATTAATTCCTGTGAATCAAGCTCTAATAATCACTAATATGGAATAGAAAGTAAAATGATTTCACAGGAAGTCCAACCGTTTGGTCACATAAACAGTTTGTGCATTTTAATGCATTTGTATCTCAAATATAAACCAAGACGATTAGATCCACTGATGTTGTTTAGGGATGTGGGAGGGTGAAATATCACAGTGATCTTCTTACGCTCCACCTGTCTGAATTGGAGCTCATGAAGAATGTGATTCAAATGGAAATGTTTTGCTGCATGCCTACAGATGTATGAGTCTCGTTTCCTTCCCTAAAATTAATCTTTAGGCCGTTAAGAGTGCTATGGATCCATATAATGACAAATCTCACTGGGCAGATCCATAGCTCGGATAAATTATTCACTGTACATGATATGGCAGATGCATTAACACAGCTGGTTTCTCATTAGAGTAAAAAATCTTGAAGGAATTTTATGGGTTCAGTATAAAGGTGCCCCTCCTATTTTTTTGAAAGAGCAAAAATCTCTTACAGAAACTTCTTACTATTTCTCTTTACAATTTTAGATCCATTCCCATGCAGGGTAAAGCCTAAAACCATAAAAAACGAAAAGTTCAAATAATACATTATTCCATTAAAATCTGCATAGTGCATTTGTAATCTTACAGATATTTATGCTTTTAAATCCTAAAAAATGTTCTCCTCTACTTTAAACTGTTTTAAAAAGCTTACCCTAATATTTAGTGAACCAGGAATTTTCTGCTTAAAGTGCCCCTACTATGATTTATGAAAGGTTCATATTTTTGGTTTTGGGTCTTATAATATGCATTTATGTTTACCTATTTTGTTCAATGACTCGTTCAACAGTTCGTTCAACGATTAATCTGGTGATTGGTTGATTTCATTTAAGCAATACCTAGTGGCGAAAAAAAATATTTTGCATTTTCATTTAGATCAACACAAAAAAAGCAACAAGTGGGCAGTCAATATGCTACTTATTCATTCGGACGTCAGCATGGAACGCCTTGGGACTTGTTTTAAAAGTGATTTGTTTCAATGATTCAGAGTCGACTCTCTTTTCAAGAGACTTTATACATGGTGCACATTCAGATTTAAAACTTTCATTTTCAGTGTTACGCACCGCATGAAAGGTCATTTTAAAAAATCCATAACAGGGGCACTTCTGTTTAATTTACTTTTGACCACTTTCCTAAACCTTTACCAGTGAAGACAGCGAAAAGAACAAAGCATGCAGTCAAGCATAAGGAGTTCGATGACCCCACAAAATCAAAAAGTAGTTTTGTGGCATTTTTTTCACATCTATTAGCTCTGGTGCCATCTGCTTTTGCACTGGCTCCTAAAACAACTGAAACCTAAAGCCACTAAGATCTTGCATTTAAATATCTGAATAAAAGTCCCAGCTGGTATTGCTCTGAATCAGGGGAGTGTGCAGGATTTGCTCTTTAGATGTGTCTCCAAAACTGTGCATTGTGGCTGGGTGGGTATGAATGAGGGTCCATGCTAGCCCACCCGGAGATACGCGCCTGCTTTGTACGCACAGTCGTGGGTAACTGCTCAATGCATCTGCAATGTGGTGGCAAAGATCTTTAGGAACTTTTGGGTCTCCACACACATCATGTTCCCATGGTGATAATGGCAAGCAAAAGGTAAAAAAAGACTTACGGTCCACTTCATTTGCTTCAAAGAAATCACATATTAGCCTTCCATCTCCCCTACTGTTGTGGGAATTGTTGCCAAGACCTAGTAGTGCTGAATTAAAAGGGCAGGGAGTTGAAGGAGATGGAGATTCCAAACCCGGCTCTAACATTAGCTATGTCATGCAATAGTGAACGCACAACTAAATCAATGAATACACACACACATGCTCCTTCAGGAATCATTATGTTAACTTCCCCTTTTACTTTATGCCCACTGCTTTTATAATATTAATGTTGTGCCGTTTAATATTTTTATAGAAACTGATTTTTAAAGATTCTTTCATGAATGAAAGTATTAATTTCTTTCAAAATAACATTTTTACAAACCCGAAAGATAGTGCATATACTATATAT
>JAUMHP010000063.1:13671733-13764122 GCA_032361065.1 Enteromius trimaculatus
TTATCAATAATATTTATAAATAATGTTTTATTATGTTTAAATAACATGTTTTTATTATGTTATAACTTTATTATTATGTCATCATATTTTTTATTCTGTTAGCTGTATTTATTTTTAACTTAACCAACTTCAGTTTAAGATTAATTGGAATGCACAATATATACATATATTTGTTTTTCTATATAAAAAGCAAAATAAAATGTGATAGTAAAAAATAAAGTACCAATTGTTCATGCTGCACATGCACTGCACCAACGTGTTTCTGAGAACTTTCATACAGCATTTACGGCTACAACCGCAGGTGGTTACGCAATACATTGACTACCATCAGATCAGCAGGCATGTCAGATCAGGGAAAAATCCCCAAAGTATGGAGCCAGTTTACATTCCTCTTAACAGGTCAGGCTTTGATTCCAAACAACATTAAGAGTGTATTGCTGGCTGAGGTAATTCATTTGTGGCTCCATAGTTTATTTGAGTAAGCTTTCTCCACCTGCCTACACTCTAGGCTCTCCCCCGGAGCAACATGTACAGACTTGTGCTGGGAGCAATTCAAACATCAACTTCGATTTCCCTCCTCTGAGTCTTCCTCTGTTTCATGTACTGTACATGCTGAGTAAATATTTGAATTGCCAATCCACCTTCAAAAGAATCCACACAGAGAGGCAGAAAGACGTAAAGCAGTGATTAAGTGATTTTGTCATACTTGTGGATTTGTTCATGACGGCAGTGGTCTTTGTAGATCCTGTGCCATAAACAGTTTGAGTGAATTTTTGTAAACAATGTTCATGGAATAATAAGGATGCAAAAAGTGAAGTCATATGCAACATGTTTGATATATCTCATCTACACAAAATAGTTATATGTGTGGAACAGACTAAACAGATTCTATAAATCAACTGAAGTAGTTCACAGTAAAATCAGTCTGCATGGCTGCATCCGAAATTGCATACCATCCCAATTTGAGATTTAGACGTGTACATCCAGTGAACAATTACTAACACTTGTTGCTTAAACTCTTTGTTATTTAGTATTAACATTGACTCTCTATGGATGTGCAATAGAAGCTCTTTTGTTTCTGTTCAGTAGGCCTACGTGACATTTATAAAGTCCATTCACAACGTGCAAACAAAAAAATCCGCTATAATGCGCTGTGTATATTTTAACAATTCCAATGTTTGGTTAAGATGCATTTGTGAACGGCTGAGTGAAACGTGGATAAGATTTTAATTAAATCCTCTGTTTATTTTGAAAAGTAGTATAAATAAACTCATTTTGTTGATAGACCGTGAGCTTCGCATCAGTTTCTGTTATATAGTATAGAGACCTAGGCCAAAAAATAATCAGAAAAATCAAGCCATAAGAAATGAATTCTATCAAATATACATAGCTGATGTAGCAGTGTACGTTTTTAAAGTCAAGTTTCTGGAGGACTTGTTGAAAAAAGAAAAAGTTCATTTGAGGTTTATACAACGCACTTGCCCACCAATCTATCAATAATCATCTGAAGCTCCACCAAGAAGTAACAGAATCCCTCACATTGCACAAAGATCTAACTTCAGGGGTCAGAAACTACAAAGAACGGGAAATAAATGACATTTTAATTTATAGCATCATCAGAAGCACGGACTTTAAAAGCAAGCTAACCCACACGTTCAAAGCTCAGGGTTATCCATGAAACCTTCCAGGTGCTGCATAGTACATAATATTTTATAATATGAATAAAGCAATAGGCGCAATTCATCACTTAAGCCTGGACTTGTTTCTTACACATGTCAGAAAGGAATTTACTGTATCCTATTCCACTAATTCTGAATAAAGTATAACTTTATGACTAAAGCACAGTCCAATGTAGTAAAAAAGTTCACTTTTAGCATCTGAGATCTATAATATTTATCAGATAGCACAAACACAAGATCATAATTTGAATCACATCACAAACACAATGAGCTTTACAAGTTACGACAAAAAAAATAATAATAATATTAACAATAATCAACTTCATATGAGTGCTGAACTTGTATAAAAGAGAAAAAGAAATTCAATTACATTAAACATTTAGAAAAGGAGATTGTTCAAACACTGGATATATCAATTAGTACCTCAGTAATGCCAAGTTGACAAAACTCCATAAATATAATATGATTTCCTTTAGGCTTTTGAAAGGAAACACACAAGAGTGGGGAAACTTGCCATACGGAAGAAAACCTCTGGCAGCAAACTCAAGGACCAAGAACAATTGAATATAGATGGCATGATATCATGAGGAAAATAAGTAATAAAAGTAGTGCACACCAAGCACAGGATATTATGGAATGGCTGTTTTCCTGATCGCTGGCTTTGATGTGTCACAAACACTGTCGTTCATTCTATAATAGGGCCATTGAGAAAAGAGCACAAAAAAATGGATTGGATAACGTAGTATAAACTATTATACTTGCAGCTCTTATGGGTTGGCTTCACACGTCCAAACTTTCCCCTCGTGTTAAAACATGACAGCACATTGCAGATGTCTCTTGCGGCCTTTGCAGCTCTAGAAGTTTGCAGTTTGGGAGCCAATAATATTAAGCAGTTCGCTTCCGCCATCTACAGTTTATTCACCAGTATTACAGTCATACTAAAACAAACGCAGGCCTCAGCCGAATCCACGCTAATTAAGAGATAAATATATTTACATATATTGAGTTGAATCCCTTAATTATGTTGCATTTTTTATTGTAAAATAAACATTTATGAAGACAGGGTTGCCATGTATTCATGAAAGGGATTGTAAACATTGTTATCTCAAGAGGGCGCTGTATGATTTTGTAAACTGTCCATTAAGGTACAACGTTGGCAGCTACGTTTTCAAACATAAAATAAAAAGCATAATAACGTGATAAATATATTTGTTAAATATGAAATAAAATGATATTGCATTAAAAATAGCCTATGTAAATAATATATACAATTCAAATAATCCAATGCAATTTATATATTTGGGTGAGCTTCGTGTTCATGTTTATATTGATCTGTGATTAATGTTTTTTATTCTAATTATTATTCAGCCTTTTCATGTATTTATAATTTTAAAAGTACTGTCTTTTAACTGTACGTCCGCTGCTGACTTTTATTTTGACATGTTTCCTCAGCCGGGGACATTTACACGGTGCCCTAAACGCTCTCTTCACAGTTCATTATGCAGTGATTGTATAACAGCTTCTCATGCTGGATAGTAGTACACAGCAAAGCTAAAACGAGATCTTAATGGATTTCACGATAAACGAATAAATCATTTAAAAAGAGTCCGGTCGTTGTGAAGGTTTGTTGTTTATTGTTGGGCTTTTAAAAGTGTGACTTGAGTTGAATGCTAGCAGCAATAATAATATGCTAGCGGTTAGCATTTAGCACACAAACCTATACTATTTAGATAAATCACCCCTTAAATAATTTTAAACTTGAAATGAAATAATCAATTATCAATATAACCATGTTTTTCTTCAAATAAATCGGTTGATCGCGTTGTTATTGTCTATTACCGTAGCTGTTGAAGTCTTCTGTTATTTTGTCTTTTGTTATGGTCGTTGACAGTTAGTGTAATTGATTAATATAGATGTTTTCACCATTTTCAAGAGATGTCTGTTATGACAGAAAATAATTCTGATTCCCAATGTAAACTGTTGTTATTTAACGGTTTCTCTGTTATTAAAATACTTTTACTATGGTGTTTAAGTAATCAAACATATCCAAAGGTTACAGTCTTAGGTGATCCTTATTCGCAGTTACTTGGCAATGCCAGTAGAAGGTAACAAGGACCAGGCTCTGGCACCCCTGTCCAGCCCCGTCAGCGCCCTTACTCCTGGAGTCCAAGAAGATAATGGCCTTTCCATCCCAGGAAGCAGTAAAGAAGAGCCAGCGGCTACATGTCCAGAGAATGTTGGGTCACAGAATCCTAGAAAATCCCAGGCCCTTCTCCAGATCAACCGTCAGGAGATCCAGTCAGTGGACCACAACTCTCAGGCTGCTGAGCTGCAGGGATTGGGAGTGGATGTGTATGACCAGGATGTTCTCGAGCAAGGTGTGTTGCAGCAGGTGGACAGAGCCATTCACGAGGCCAACCAGGCAGCAGCCAAAGCTGAGGCTGAGAAAGAATACGAGTCTGTACTGGATGATGTCAGGTGAATTTATGCCTTATTGACCTTGAAACAGAGCATTATGTATGGTTGTCAAAAGAATGTTTCGGTGTTGAAAGTTAAGCTCAAAATAATTTGATTGGTTTGTAATGCATTTCAGGTCATGTACAACTGATTTGAAACACATCAACAAAATTTTAGAGCAGTTAGCTCCTCATGCTGCTTCTAGCAAAGACATCAGTAGGAAAATTGAGTCTGTCAAACGACAAAAAGAGAACAAGGTAAGCATAACCTGTACTAGTTATATTTATTTTGCTTGGTTTAGCCTGTTGCTGGAAAAATATCACATAAAATGAAAAGACTTAATCCATTTTAAATTATTGCTGTTTATATTTAATATATTTGCAGTTTCCTAATTATATAAAAGATTTTAATATTTCTATAATGTGCTGCTTTTTGAAAATACTTAGTATACAATACTTCATAAACCTGTTGTCTTTTACAGGAGAAGCAGTTAAAAAAGATCAGAGCCAAGCAGAAGAGATTGCAGGCTGTTCTTGACGGAGAAGATATCCAGAAGCTTGAGGCAGAATTATTGATTGAGGATGACGAAGGTAAGTTTGAAGCACTGTTTCTTTAAGAAGCTTTAGGTGCATTATTAGCCTTATCATTTATATGTATTGGAACATTATGCTCTTTTGATCTTGCTAAACAATAATTTGGTGTATACAACATATTTTACACTTAAATGTACATTTTCTTAGTGTATTTGTTTTAATATTAATTTTAATATGTTTGTGTATGTATAGTGGTAGTGGTTCTGCCTGAAGGGGCACCTAGAGTTTATGTTATTAGATATTGTTTTCTAGACATATTAACCTCACAGCTTATTGTCAATTTATGAGAACTCAATGTACTGAAATAAATGATAATATTATTGACAGTTACAATTGTTAAATGTTGAATAAAATTAATATTAAATTCAAAAACAGATGTAAATAATGCACAATTTATGATCACAATAAAAACAACTTCTACAGAATACTACCAAATGTCTGCATTTTTTATATATATATATATATATATATATATATATATATAAATTTCCCTTATTGTCTACCTTTAATTTTTTTGCTACAATTTGGTTTTGTGTGCCTAATTGTGATACTATTCTACACTGTTTGCGTCTGTTAGAACCAGGCCCATCCACTTTGGGCAGCATGCTTATGCCAGCTCAGGAGTCTGAATGGGAAGAGCTCATCCGCACAGGTCACATGACCCCCTTCGGTTCACGGATCCCTCAAAAGCAAGAGAAAAAAGAGCCTCGAAAACTTATGCTAAGTGAGAACTCGGGATTCGACAAGTACCTCGCCGACCAAGCCCTGTTAGCAGATAGCAGGAAAAGACCCATCTTAAAGAAGAAGATCACTAAGAAGCACTCAGGACAGGAACCAGGAGGCAAAGAGCAAAAGAGCAGATCGCTCTCTAGCAAAGATAAGAAGCTCCAAAAGCGGATGCGTAAGCTCCAGAGGACCGCCCTGAAGGCTCACCCCAAAGCCAGGCCCAAAGTGGAAAAGGAGCCGTCCCGAACCAGGAGGAGGAGAGGCGATGGGGAGCAGACGTCCGACAGCGAGGCTTCAGAGTACGTACCGAGCGATGAGCTGATAGATCCCGAGGAACCAGAGAGAGATGATGATGAGTTATGGGTGGATGCAGATGAAGAGTACCAACTTAAACCATACAAGCAGAACCAGGCTAAAACCAGGAAGCCCAAGAAGCAGGATGAGAGCGACGAGTACATCCCTAGCAGCTCAGAGGATGAAGACTCTCAGAAAGGAGGAAAAGTCAAGAAATGTAAAGATGATGGAGATATTGAGTATTACAGGCAAAGGATTAGGTAAGTTTTCATAAACTGTCCCAATCATTACAGTCAAAGGCTATTCATATGTTTACTTACTTTGCTTAGCATGTATGCTAGAACAGATAACCTAATCCACTGATGAGATTGGCAGCTGTTCCTTGACTAAGCAAATTCTATGCCTATTCATATTTTCTCATTATGGTATGCATGTATTTATTCCAGTGTTAACGTGCAAATAGATGGAAGCAAACCTAACAAGATTTATGCATTCGTATTTATAGTAAGCAAATTGAGTTGGCATACACGCTCTCTCCATATTTCTCTGCTCTGGTTGGTTTAAATGTGAATGCGGCCACTCATTTCTGCCATGCCGGAGCATAAGCAATGCCGAGCGGTGGAAGAAAAGGGGGAAAAAACGTAATTAACTGAACCAATGCTTAGTCTTGACTTAATTACAAGTGCAGTCTCGGAAGCCCCAGATAAAGGGAACAGTTTCATTGCGGAGTGACAGGACCAACCCCAAATGAAGATGGATTTTTTTTCCCTACACTCCTCTCTGTGTACCTTTCTTGGGGAGCTCAAACTCCTAATTGTCTGTATCAATCTTAATTTGCTTTTCTGACGACACTGCCACTAACTGCTGTAGCTTTCCCTGAAGCCAGAAGTGGGTCAATTAAATCTGGCCTGCTGGAATGAGGGGCAGAGGAAGCGAAAGGTCTCTCGCTCGCTCTCTCTTCAGTTTCTGTCTTTGTCTGTCTGTAGTTCTTTGGCTTGGAAATTAAAAACCGAGGCCGGGGACTTTTGGTACCTTGCAAACTTTCCCTTAGGAGGCATCTTTAACAGAGTCAGATTTTAAATGTCTGCTGTAGATTTGTTTTAGTTTGAGAAGACTGTTAATAAAATCTTCAGTATGGGAAATGTCTGTGGGGTCTGTCGTTCAATGTGATACTACGTCCACACCAGTCGGTGGTCCCTCTCTATTTTAGACGTGCAGCACAGCTACTCGAGCTACTTTGTGACTGAACTGTAGCCTTGTGCTTAGTGGTCGACCAATATGATTTTTTTGATCTGATTTCATAGAGAGCAGGGTGGTTGCAGGCAAATATAAATCAGATCATTCTGAAAATGTATATCAAATTTAATATAAAGATAGTAAATAGCACAGGTTGCAGTGAAATTTATATTTCGTATATTTATTTAACTATGTAGTAAAAAATAAATAAAATCAAGATATTTGTACTTTTGATAGAAGTTTCTTGATTCTCTAATCTTGATCTTTTTCATAAATTAATAAATAGTTAAAACATGACTAAAGAGGAAGTTAAGTCTGTGTGCACTGGGAGTTATATTCAGTTAACACATACAGTACACAGTGAATGTAACATAGCAGCAAACTGGATATACAGTAGCTCAGCTTAGTCTGAAATAAAAAAAAATAAGCCAAAATAAAAAAAAAAAACTGGCCAATTAAATAATGGCAAGGTAGATTTATATTGGTCAAGAACTGATCATGCTTATTGCTGATTGGTCTGTATTGGTGAATGTTCAGTGATGTTCAGTATCAAAGGGCTTGATGTTGATGACGATAATGGTTTTGTTGTGGTTTTGTCTTCTTTCAGGAAGTGGAAAAGGCAAAGACTTCGGGAAAAAGAGGCAAAGAGAGAAGCAGGAGAGGATGAGTCCGAAGAGAGTGATGCAGAATTTGATGAAGGATTTAAAATGCCTGGTTTCCTTTGGAAGAAACTCTTTAAGTATGTCTCGCACAAATCACACATACTCTCATAATGAAAGAAAAGAATCAATAAGTCTTGTTTTCTCACACATGCGCATACGATGTGAAATATTAACTGCGTACAGAAATTTTATGAGTCCCGAAAGCTGAGCTGTAAAGGAGGGGTGGGGTGAAGTGCTTTAGACTTAGAAAAAAGGACTCGGCTGTTGTGTTCTAGTTGTGTTTTACAGCACATCAATTGGGCAACACTTATGGCCCATTTATCCAGAATCAATAGTGATAATGGCTCTATGATTAATTCATCAGCCACTGTGTTTGTGTTTGTGCTGTGGCTGCGTTTTGTGCGACAAAACGTTTGCTTTTGTTGCCCAGGTATCAGCAGACAGGTGTCAGGTGGATGTGGGAACTGCACTGCCAGCAAGCAGGAGGCATTCTGGGAGATGAGATGGGCCTGGGCAAGACCATCCAGATAATTGCCTTCCTGGCAGGCCTGAGCTACAGCAAGCTAAAAACACGTGGCTCCAATTACAGGCAAGGGACATGGTCATACGTTTTTGTTTTTCTACTGTATTTATGTAAATCTGTTTCAAATTTAGATTAAAAAAAGACAACATTTATATATATATATATTTATATATATATATAAATGTTCGTCATTTAAAAATGTATCTCTAAATGATTTTTTATTTAATATCTTAACTTTATTTAATTTAATAAATGTAACTAAATTTAATCTAAGGTATAAATGGGCATCCATAATAATTGGAGCCCCCAATAATTGTACCTACTATCTTTCTTCATTCTGTTTTTGAGTCTTGCCTTTTCCAAAACACGACCCAGTCACACATGCACACACACATGTGTACAAACACTCATAAACACTAACACACATAAACACAGACATCAGCCGTCTCCCCCACCCCTCCCAGACTCAGAGTCTCGATTGCAATAAATATTTCAGCAGCTGGATTGCTGGTAGAGAGAGGTTTGGCGTGAATTATTAAAGACGTTTCAATTATGATATTCCTCTAATTCTCTTAGTGGCGACATCAAAGGAGAAACAAGGACGTGACATGAAAGAGAGACTGCTCGTCGAGCAGGGAGGGTGGAAAATTAAACATGAAACATGTAATTAAAGATGTTCAAAGTAAACCCTTTTTACTTTTTTTGCTTTTCTCGCCATACACACTTGGGGTGGAGGCCCTCCTGGATGGTCAATAAGCTGTCTGGCGTCGCCCATCCGCAAATTGATTGTTTGCAAACTCAATTATGGCTCGCTATCAATGGCTTTCACAATCCGGAATATCATATCAAGCCGTAATGCTCCCAAAGCCATTTAGTGCATTTCGTCAGTTCATCTCTTTTAGTGAACACTCACATAGAGAGGAAGAGCAGAACAGCTGTGGCGTAACCTCATGGGGTTCATCACCTTTAAGTCAATGTGTGTAATTGCAAGTAAAACATTTGTAGGTGGATTTCATCAAAAAGGAGTATGGATAATAAGCCGGTAATGGTACTGACACACAATTTGATGACTTCACTGAAAATAAATGTATCTTCTTGTTCAGTGAGATGGTGATTCAGTTACCGGGCTGATGAATTCAGTTCAGTAAAAGGTTGAGCTACACTGTTTTTGATTCATTAAAACAAACTGAGGAGGATCATTTGTTCATGAATCATTTTTTTTAAATAAAATGCACAAGGACAACTCCATAAGAAGCAATTTCTTAACATTTATTTTGCATTACACTTTTTGTAGCAACGCAATCTACATTCCAGGCTGCAAATTGTCAATTATAACATAGCTAATATTTATTTCAATTGTGACGTAATAAATGTCTTCTGTTACTTTTTGTTCAATTTAATGCATCCTTGCTTAATAAGAAGTGAATGAATGATACTGGGTCAGTATGACCTTTAAAAAAATGGATAGCTTTTTTATATTTTTAAAAAGGTATGCTGACCTAAACTTTTCAACAGTATTATTTTTTCGTTCATTTATTTCTCTGATGAAGATAATAGGGAATGATATTTAACTGAAGGCTTTTGTTTACCCCTACTGAAAACCAGACAACTGGTCGCATATTAAAAACCCAAGTACATACAAAACTAGTGATCCATCTCAGTTGTGACCACACTCTCCTCTCATGTAGGTATGCTGGATTGGGGCCCACGGTCATTGTGTGTCCGGCTACAGTCATGCATCAGTGGGTGAAGGAGTTCCACACTTGGTGGCCTCCATTCCGTGTTGCTGTCCTCCACGACACCGGCTCCTTCACCAGCAAAAAGGTGACAACAACCATTCCTTGGACTTCCCTGTAAACCATTTTGTTCCGCTCTCAACACCTAAACTTTCCCATCCAAAGAAGCAACATGACAACAAGATTAAGATGAACTGTGTCGCTTCGGCCCGTAACGTTTATGCCAGCGTGAGATTTTCCCTCTTGTCAGCATATATCCTAGTGTGTAGAGTCGAATTGGCTCAAAGGAAATGTTAAATTAATTAAAGCTTAGGTAGCAGGAGCTGCTGTGGGGCGGCTGTGAAGTGTTTACTGTGAGTGGTCTTCACTGCCCCCCTCCCCATCCTGCCTGACACAGTGATTAATGGGGGTTGTTGTCTGGCAGTCCGTGCTTTGCCCTCTAGGTGGAGAGTTGGTCTCAAGAGCTTGTGGGAGAGAGACAGAGGAACGTTTATGCAGCGTTGGCACCTAATGATACCACCTCCACGCTAACACTAACACTCCTGTAGAGCAGATGTACCTGATTAATTGGCTACAAAGTAAAAAAAAAAGTGTTGGGGGGGGGGCTGGGAACAGAGGTTAGTCGCTTTGCACGTCTGTAATTGGAACACACTTGAGACCATTCATGTGAGACATCAAGGCAGACATAGACTAGTCGTTCTGATGAAGACGCTATCGCCAGGGGCCTGATACCGACAACCGATCGCAATTTCCTCTATTTAATTAACAGCCAAAAAAGCCATTGTTGTGCTAGCGAGTTCACTTTCTGTTGGGTTTTACTCCATTCCCCATTTTCAGGAGAAGCTGATCCCGGAAATAGTGGCCGGTCATGGCATCCTCATCACTTCCTACTCATACATCCGCATTATGCAAGATTACATCCAGAAGTACGACTGGCATTATGTCATCCTGGATGAGGGCCACAAAATTAGGAACCCCAACGCCGGGGTTACTACGGCATGCAAGCAGGTGACTCTCGCCTCTTATAGAGATTTTTCCTTCATTTTACAATCAAGCTGCTAATTAATGTCTCATGGGTCTTGGAAAGAACACAAGTAAAGGTAGTAGACCTTAGTTCTCAGTTCCAGCTCCAGTGTTATTGATCGCTGTATTAAAAAATCAATCGGATATTTCGCCACGTTTTGATTTGGTATTGAATGAACTGAAGCTAATGGAGCTTTAAAACCAAGTTCATCATAAAAGGAGCTTTATTGTCAAGTAGTATCTGCTTGCACAGGTGAGGTCTGGAACTATTTTGATTATGAGGGATCATCACTGATTTATGTTTTAACTTTTTATTATTATTTTTTTTCCCAGTTCCGGACACCCCACCGTTTTATCCTCTCGGGCTCACCCATGCAAAACAACCTCAAGGAGCTGTGGTCGCTTTTTGACTTTGTGTTTCCAGGGAAGCTGGGGACTCTGCCTGTCTTCATGGAGCAGTTCTCCGTGCCCATTACCATGGGAGGATACGCTAATGCATCTCCAGTGCAGGTGAACCACTCATCACCCAGAGCTTATTGATCAATGCAAATTCTCTTATTATTCATATATAAACCTATAATTTACATAAAATATAACAGAGTAATGAATGCAGAACACATTGTAAATTATACAGAGATAAAAGTGCCTGTATTAATTCAAAGGCATATAAAACCCTTCTAACAGCGTAGTGATAACTGTATGGTGAATGGAATGTAGATGTGCCATTATTAGGAAACCTTTTTAATAGCGCACTTACTTTATGGATTTCATTTCCGAACTGCTTTAAAAGGCTATTGATGTTTCCTCTGCCAATAATAAAAACCTTTACTAATTATTAATGTTATTAAATGGTTGTAGATAGCTAACCCCTGACTCATGGTGCTCTTTCCTTTCCCAGCTGTCTGCACAGTCCTGCTGACCAGACTCCCACGTTCATAAATTTTGTTTTAGTGGATATTCATTTGAGAAATGAGAGAACATTTTACAATCTTGCAATTAGGATTTACACTTTATGCAGTACATATGTCTTTGCACCAAAAATATATACATGAAAAATGAAGCATCAATCCAGTGCACCAATTACAATAACTTTCCATTTTCATGTATGTATGTGTTTATGAAATTACTTAAAATCAACTTAAAAGAAAATTATTAAACCTTTTGGATTTTAAGAAAGAAATCATTGGCGTAATAGAAATGTTTGAGATTCTTTAAAACAACTACTATTTTTAGAATTACGTATGCCGCTTTTTACAACTTTATGTAGAGAGTAACTACATGTAATATTTGTACTTTTAAAAAATAATTTATCAAAAAAGAATATTAAAAAAAAAAGAATCATGCCTTACAGGTCCAGAAGAAAGGCAAGAAAGGCACTTTTGCAGCCAGCTCCTTTACTGCAGCATATGCTCTATCGCTAAATATTCACACATCTCTCTGTCTGTCTGTCTCTCTCTTTATCTCTCTCTCACTCTTTTGTCCTCTCAAATGGGCCCTAATCCGGGCTCGTTGTATGCCCTGCAGTGTTGTGGTTCAACTGCAGGCTTTCTTTTGATCTGCGAACCCCTTTAAATTACAGCTAAATGGCATTTGGCCTAACGCTGGATCAGGAGAACATTATTGATAAAAGAGTGCAGCCCCCCTCTGGAGTCCAGCAGCACTCTTATGAATCTTTAATGTGTCAATCTGCTGATAGGAGGAGAGAAAGAGAACAAGCGGCTGTTGACATGCCTCAGGACGCACAAATTTGTTTGCCTTTCATAAAGTGTTTTGAAGTGGATGGTTGTTAATTAGCCATAAACATAAATAGATTTTAGTCTGTGTGTTTGCTTGCAAAAACATATATGCTGCTGTTTAAATGTTTGATCCTCACCAAAGATGCATCTTTGATCAGTTTAGTAAAAAATGATTAAATATTAAAATTTAAAACAACCTTTTTAAATTATCACTAGTTTTAAACTTTTTGTAATGTCAACTTTTTATGTCGCAGGGGGGATGTTATTATCAATTTGTTCTAAATGTTTTCTTTTCTGTTCTTAAGGTCCAGACAGCCTATAAATGTGCCTGTGTTCTTCGTGACACAATTAACCCTTACCTGCTAAGAAGAATGAAGGCTGATGTAAAAGCAAACCTCTCTTTACCTGACAAAAGTGAACAGGTGCCCATACAATACATGTAACGGATAATTCCACACTTCACTATTTATCTGTGTATTATCTGTGTAACTTGCATTTCAGACAGCTCTAAATGAAGCCAGATCAACCAGCTTTATGTCACCTAGCAATTCTAAAAACTATTTTTACTGTTAACTGTAATAAAATATCAACAGTTACAGTCTATAATGTTTTATTGTCTGAACAGGTCCTGTTCTGCAGATTAACGGAAGATCAGCGGCAGGTTTACCAGAATTTTCTGGACTCCAAAGAAGTTTATCAGATTCTGAATGGAGACATGCAGGTATTAGATCAATGTGTAAAACACCAATGTGATTGTTTAAAATTGATGATTTTCTATTTCTCACTTATTCTTTTGAGAGCAGTGACATGCTGTAATGTAATGTTCACACCAGTTTAATATCATGTACATTTAAAGAGCTACTGGAATTGGGATAGTGGGATGTTTAACACTCTAAATATATTTATACCTCAAAATCACGTTTTAGCATTAAAAGATTTAAGGCACATTTTCATGTAATATCCATAATATTTTAAAAATATAAAAAAATGTGAGTCCAACTGTACAAATACTCACTTTACTAACTTTTCATAAAATTGTTATGCTGATATCCAATGTGTAATTAAAATAGTAAAACAGTTAAGTTAAAAAACAGTAAAAAAATTTTTACTTTGACCTTCACTTTATCTTCATAATATATGTACAGATATATTTTCTTTACTGATAATTAACTTGTCACAAGCACGCAGAATCTGTTTCATTGATAAATGTTGTGTCTCCCCTCTACAGCTGTGAAGATGCTTGTTGCTTTAAAAAACAGTCCTTATGATCTATTGACTCTTTTTGTGTGTGAAGTGTCACAGCAAGGAGACGCTCCTTTATACAAACTATTCATCACAATTCTCCAAATGTGTTTTGTGGAGGCAAAAGCTGTGGGTTGCAGAGCAGTTTACAAACCCCTCTTATGTGGTCACAAACTCCATTAAGCCACATATATAATGCAAAGACTGCTGCATTTACTTCAAAGAAGAGACTTTACTTTGCTCTGGTCAATTACCTTCATTAAATTAACCAGGTTTATTAATATTAAGATTTGTGTTTCCTATTTCTTACAAGGAAAGCAAATTGTTTTTCTCCCTCCATTAAATGTATTAACATATTAACATCCGGTGTATTAATCTCAATTCCCCACCCTGTTGGTCTAGGTTTTCTCAGGCCTCATAGCTCTGAGGAAGATCTGCAACCACCCGGATCTGTTCACAGGCGGGCCGCGGTTGCTCCGAGGCATCCCTGACGATCAGCTGACCGAGGAGGAGCACTTCGGTTACTGGAAGCGCTCTGGGAAGTTGATTGTGGTGGAGTCACTGCTGCGCCTGTGGTTTAAACAGGGACACAGAGTTTTGCTTTTCACCCAATCCAGACAGGTCAGTAAAAAAGGAGTGCGAAAAAGTGAGCATGATGACTTAAAATTTGGTTGATTTTAGCCGAATCCATCCAAACATATCCATCGCTCTGTCGTTGAAGTAAAGATGCGAATAAACCAACAGTATTGATGGATAAGCTGCACTCTCACTATCTCCAGCAGCACCACTAAAGGACCAATAAAGTTATTATGTCATTTTGCCCTCTAATAGAATTCATTAGGAGATCTTATTGCATTGTAGGGTGTCTGTCAGGACCCAGCTGTCTTTGTTCAATAGAAATGAGATTTGGCTTCAGAGAGAACCTAAAACCCACACAGTTGGTACTTCTGTACATGTAATATTAATCTCACTTAATCCTATTAGCACTAATCCTGTTCTCAATGCTCTGTCTGAAACCATTTCACCCACACACACAGATGCTGGAGATCTTGGAGGTGTTCGTGAGGGAGAATGGCTTCTTGTATCTCAAAATGGATGGCACTACTACCATTGCGTCCAGACAGCCTCTGATCGCTGAATACAACCAGGTGAACATGATCACCGTGCCTGTTTTACGCTCTCCGTGAAGAGCTTTTAAACTGACTTTTTGTGTGTGTGTGTGTGTGTGTCTTTTTCCAGAACAAAGATATCTTCGTCTTCCTCCTGACAACCAGGGTTGGAGGTTTGGGAGTCAATCTGACTGGAGCCAATAGGGTTGTAATCTATGACCCAGACTGGAACCCCAGCACGGACACTCAGGTCGGCAGAAGCAGGATCTGATGCAAACTATTCAGCTTAAAGCATGCAGCGCTGATCGGTATTGATGTGAACTATTGACCTCTTCCTGTAGGCTCGTGAGCGTGCCTGGAGGATTGGGCAAACACAGCAGGTGACGGTTTACAGGCTGCTGACAGCTGGAACAATTGAGGAGAAGATTTACCACAGGTTAGTTTTCTTGGATTGGGCATTGAGATGGAGCTGGTAATGGTGAGGAGGACTATTATAATCCATAATGTCTTACTTTTGTCTGCAGGAGCTCAATAGACAGTAATTGAAATGCATTATTTTTTTAATTAGATATTACCACAATTTGCTAATTGGTCGCTAAAGGCAGTCATAGACTACTGGGTTATTTGTAGGGAGGCGATGGGAATTTCGAAAGGACTGTGAAGAGCGGGATTGTTCGCATATTAATTTTGCAATTTCGAGCTAACCCGAGAGCAGATAAACCATCCAGCAGGGTGACATTGTGGCATGTCAGTGTTTAGGCTATAACGGAAATAATTCTGGAAATGTGGGACTTGGGTGTATCATAATGATGATTTCAAAAAAAAAAGTACAGTATTTCTTGTCTCTTTCCATAGACAAATTTTCAAACAGTTTCTCACCAACCGAGTGCTAAAGGACCCAAAGCAGAGGCGGTTTTTCAAGTCTAATGACATTTATGAACTTTTCACACTGAGCAATCCTGATGGCTCCCAGGGAACAGAAACCAGTGCAATATTTGCAGGTAATTCATGGATATATTAACAATTTGAACGTATTTTATTTACAAGAACAGCTCTGTTCATCTGGCTGATGTCAGACAGAGAACATGCGTTGAAATCAGGCAATGTAACTGGTACAAAAAAATGCTTGTCACTGTTACTACAGTTAACATTTAGGGATAAATCAAGTTGCACCAGTCACAAGCAGTTTTACTTCTGAAGGTATTTTTTTTTTCCTGAAAGTGTAGATATGTAGCGCAAATAAATTGTGTCGTCTTTTTTCTTATATTACAGGCACAGGGTCAGATGTGCAGGTTCCAAAAAGACACAAAACCTCCCGTCCTTCTCAGGGAAGCTCGAGACCATCTTTATCTCACTCATCTGCATTTTGCGTTGAAGACCAAGATACCACATCTCTGTCAGAAAACAGAAACTCTACCTCAGTCAATGGTCTGTCAAACAACAATGCTTCTGGGGCACAGAACAATAACCTTGAACCTCATTCCACTGCAGATCTTTTGACAAACAGCACTAGTAAAGATCATTCTCCTGTGAACAGCCCTCAAAAACACAGAGAAAAGAAAAAGCACTGTAAAACTCCGGAAAAAGACACGTCCCCTTCAAACAGACACAAGCGCAAACATAAAAAACGCAATCATTCTGATGATGCCAAGTTTGAGGGCTGTCGCATTTCTCACCTGGTGAAGAAACGGAGGTTCAAGAAAGAGGAAAATGAAAAGGAGGAGGAGGGAAAAAATGCGAAAAAGAGTGACGATTATGTTCTCGCCAAGCTATTTAAAAAATCAGGCATACACAGCGTCATGAAGCATGACACCATCATGGAGGCATCGAACCCGGACTACGTGCTTGTGGAAGCTGAAGCCAATAGGGTTGCGAAGGATGCACTGAGAGCTCTGAAGGTCTCCAGGCAAAACTGCAGGCTTTCTTTCTCAAGAGGGTCGACAACTGCAACCCCACCTCCGGTCAAGTATGTCTATTTTCGTGTTGTTATATTATAAAATGTTATTAATAATGTGAAGCTGTTTTAACATCAATTTTGCTCTTAGGAGAAGGTTTGGGCAGAAGAAGAACTCACTTCTGTCTCAGTCATCTGGAAACACGGCAAAAGCAGCAGAGAAATGCAAGGTATGTCTATATGAACACAATATCCTGCGAACCCCCAAAAGAATAATAAATGGCTGTTAAGCACTCATGTTGTTGTTTTTTTAATATAGGATGCAGACGTTATAAAGAAGGCAGTTGTAAAGAAGCCAGGAGCTGCTGCTCACTTCAGCGGGGAAGGAGCGCAGGAGGAATCTGGTTCTCTCTCTTCATCCTCTTTACTTGCTAGAATGAAGGCCAGGAACCACCTCAATCAACCTCAGAGACAGGAGGATGAGGAAGAGGAAGAGGAAGAGAGAGTGCCAACTGCTGTGCATCCTACCCCCACAGAACACGATGAGCTTTTGGTTGACCTGAGGAACTTTGTGGCCTTCCAAGCTCAGGTGGATGGCCAGGCGAGCACCAAGGAGATCCTGGAGTACTTCACCCCGAGACTCACTTCCACACAAACACCAGTGTTCAGAGAACTGCTGAGAAATATCTGTGAGTTCCACAGACCTCCTGGACAGGAAGGGATGTGGAGGCTTAAAGCTGACTACAGGTAAACGGAGCGGCGTATATATGAAAAGCTATTAACTGAGAAGCTTCACATGGAACGTATACCTCATTCTTGGGAACACGGGTGATTCGATGCATCAGTTATTTTAAGAATATAAAATGTTTAAATGCAATTCATTTCAATAAACTTCCTAGAACTTCCCAGGCTGGCTGTAAAAAGTACAAAAGAATTGAATCTGCCCTATTATTGTGAAACGGTCCTATTGTATGGGGGGAAAAAATTATGTCATTCTTTTGTTTGTTTTTTGTAAAATTCCTGGAAATTACTTGAACTTGGGAAACTCTTGAAACTTGAGTTATTCATGTAATTATTGTTGACAGTCCTTTTTTTTTGGCTACACTGTTATAATACTGTTACAATATCATTGTAACATTTTTCTGTTCAGTCAATAATTGGTACTCAGTTTTACCAAAATGTTGGCAATAATGGAAAATGTACTTGTTATATAGGGTTTCTACCCTATAAATGTGCTAGGTGCCAATATGTTTACATGACTTTATAGTAAGTAAAGGTGATTTTGAAACTTCATGATTCAAAAATCAATATTATTTAATGTCTTAAGTATCTACCTCTGCCCTTCTCTTACTGTTTGTTCCATGAGAACAATTGAGATTTAATGTAATTGCAATGTATAAAGCCGGTGATGGTGTTGAGGGAATACTGTACACATTTTAACAATTAAATTGATTCATTAAAAGTTAACCAATAAAGATCACCATTTACATCAACTCCTTAATACACTTGATGCATCACAAGATGATGACCCACAAGGTACACCTCCTCACGGGGGCTTATTGGATCTCATTTTGGAAAGAACTATGATTTTCTGTTGTTGCACATTAATCACAATGCCACGGTCTCTCAGGGACAGGATTTTATTTCTTGTAGGTTAATGTGTCAGAATTTAGCGTTCGTCGTATATTGTTTCTCAATGCGAGTTAGCACACCAGCAATTAAAAATAAATATTTTCAAAAGTACTTCTGCTATTGTAAAACATTTTTTTTAATTAGTGCTTTTATGAACATACTTTTCTCTTCAAACCAGAGCAAATACATTTTTAAAAGGAACTGCGAAATGCTTTTTGAAATCATTTAAATTAAAATAGTTTCGGCCTCATTAAAACTTTTATACGTTTATGCAGTTGACGATAGGCTTAGAATAAAAATGATAATTTACTTATTCATTTGTAGTCTGTTAACCAAACAACTTTTTTTGAGTGTTTGTACGTGATCTGTCCTGTCGCTGACCATGGTGCTGAACCTTTTTCTCTTTCTTTTCCCCCCTTTACGAGTCCTCATGCGCTCACAATTATTCTGTTAGTTAAAAATTAAAAACAGCAATTATTCAGTCACACTTACACTCTAAAGAAATGTTTTAAACAAAACGCTTTATGACACCCCTTTCATCTAGCACATATACGGCTGTAATACACTCCCAGTCAGACTCTCGCGATCGTAGAAATCACTTGATCTATAGGTTTGATCAATCTATCTCCGTTTCATATAATAATACAAATGTCAAGAAGTTATACAGAGCTCGTCCCCCAGTATCCGATGCATTTTGACGAGATCATAACACCAACTTTATTTTCAGCGGTGCATAAATTAATTACACGCATTTAATAACTAAAATATCATTATATTCCCCTCTTAATATCATAAACGTTCTACGCCAGGGAAGCACTTAATAGTGCAGGGGGCCATAACAGGCTATTATCCTTGTGTAATGCTATTAGAGAACCAATTATGCACCATTACACTTGCTTTTTTGCAGTTTATGTGATTTCATCCAATACCGTCCCGCACTTCAAAATTTCAGCTGCTACTCGGAGCCTCATTTCCAGCAGCAGAGGAGCGGCGGTGTCTGCGCACGGCATCCCGCGTGCGTTTTAAAAGTAATTGAAAGGGTCCCGCTGCATATCATTTACGCGAGAGTGGGAAATAAATCCTTGGACCCCTTGCTGTGAACAAAATCAAAATTTGGACCTGCGAGCGCGCAGCCAGTGGATTCTCGTATAAAGTGGACCCCTAACCCATATAATGAGCAATTACTGGTCTGACAGCCAATTTTAAATTCAAAAACAGTCATCTAGATTTTAATATAAAAAGCAACTGTGTAAAAAAGTGCATCGTGCTTGTGCCCGTGTGTTTGTGATTTGGGAATATGCATGCATCGAGCTAAAGTTACACTTTCGGAGTATGAATGCCTTGGAGGATTTTGACGTTTCCACCACGTGCGCAATCCGGTTGGCCGTGGAGAACCTATCCAAATGACTTGAAAACGAAAATCTGGTTAATTGCAATTACGTGGGAGATTATAAAGGCGAGCGTTGTCATGCTCTAAACAGTCACAGAGACATCTGGTCACTCCCTCCTTACGCGCGCGCGAGCGGATAAACTGAAGCGCTCAGTGATTGACGGCGGGAGTGCGATTGCTCTGCTGAGGTTGAGCTGGAGACACGAGAAGCGCGATCGCATAAAGACCGTCTGTTGGTACAGATGCTTTTTTACTTTATGTACTTTCAGATCGGTTGCAGAAACGTATTAGTATTGTTCAAAGTTGTCTTTTTAAGACGCGTGCGATTGCAGTAATAGTTGGCGAACATCTCGCTGACGCTTGGCTATTTGAAATATTCTCTCCACTCGCAAAGCACCCGGAAACATGTTTTACTTTCACTGTCCTCCACAGTTAGATGGAGAGTGCTGTAGGACCAACACATGTAAGTATAGTTTATTACTTTTGTAAGAATGGAGTTTTAGCTAAATTGTTAACTTTGTCATTTTATATATTTCGAAAATTAAAGCGCGTTCAGTTTAATAGTGCTATAATTTATCTTCATGTCGTGCATTATATTTCGCAATCAAAGTGACTTCATAATTAGCCTATGTTTGGGTTTGTTTTATGGTGTTTAATGTTTTGCCACATGGCAACGTGATCGAGAGGCTTGACAGCCGCCCAGCTGAGACTTTTTGTTGCAGTCTGTCTGAGAACAGATGTTAGATGTCATGCCTTTCAACTGGCATTTGTTGGTCACGGTTTCTCATTGTGTAAAGTGATCATTCAGGTCTCTAGCAGATGAAGACAATGAATCAACTGTTCCCTGTGAATTAGTCCATCACGATTAAATGAGAGGCAACCGATAGGAATCATATTTTCCGTCTAATTTAGGGCTATAAGGAAATGTATATTTTTATTCCATAGAAATGTTGTGTTTAAAAAGTGTCCATTACTGTTTTAAACAGTGAACACAAATGGGTTTGGGAATCACGCCTCTGGAGACTTTGATGACGGTTTTCTGCGCAGAAAACAACGCAGAAACAGGACGACCTTCACTTTACAACAGGTATCAAATCAACGAGGAGCAAGATTTCCTGTGGATACAAAATAGAACCACTCTTCTCAAATTTATTTATATTATTTATGTTTTATTAACGTCCCGTGTGTGAGCTTTTTTCATACCGTGTTAAGACGCACGTAAACGAATATATCGCATTCTGGAAGTAAACTTTCTCTTTTATTTGTAGAACAAAACAGAGCATTTGCTTATTTAGGTTAACCATTAATTAAGTTACGTGTCAGTAATGGGGGAAATATAATGAATAGGTTAAGGAAAGGCCGAGAGCTTGTAGGCCTGTTTTCTTTGAACAAACCTTTTATCAATTCATCAAAATGTTATCAATAATTCCTGTTATTTGTAATGCATTTTTAAAACAGTGATCGAAAAGTGTCTGGAAAAGTGTTATTACTTTTCTACCACTTAAGGCTGCAGTTAAACAATTTTAGTGCGTTTTAGTGCACTACGCGTGAAGATTCATTCTCAGCAAACGCAAAGAATAACAGACGTTTCTCTCTGAAATGTATAAACTCATGACTGAATGTGTAAAATCTGTTTTGTAGTTGGAGGCTTTGGAGGCGGTTTTTGCACAGACTCACTATCCAGACGTGTTTACGAGAGAAGAGCTGGCTATGAAAATCAACTTAACAGAGGCTCGCGTCCAGGTGAGACACTGTCCTGTGTCAGGGATATAACGAATACATCACGCAAAAAAAAAAAACAAGAAAAAAAGCGTTCCGAGCACGTTTGGCCAAAGAAAGTAAATGAAGCCACTCTGTCATTTCCGTGATGCGCTTTAATAACATCAACATAATGTGGAATATTAGATTAGGTTGATTAATCGGTCATTCATAATTAACTAGTGGTAATGTTCTACACTAATTTGCCCTCGTCTCTAAGGTATAAAAATTGCTTAGATGCACTGCCATTTCCGCGTTTCAGCAAATGTACAGAGGATGCGGTGCTTTTCCAAGCAGACAAACGTCCCGAGAACGATTTTGCTCGGTTATAAAGCGCTCGTGCACCTGAAACCTCCGATTTCATATTCTGCGGCCTTGCACAACATCCGCGGTAATATCAAGTCGGCCACATGTAATTGCATTCAATGTGTCTGTATGTAATTTCCTGCATTCCAGATTTGCTTTTGGGTTTCCTTCTGAGCTCAGATCTAATTGTGGGAAATATAATAGTTTCCCTTTTGTTCCCCTGGGTCATCTTACTATCGCTTAAAACCAATGACTGCGACGCGATAATGGAATTCGCTGCTGTAAATTAGGTATTGTAAACAAATTATTTCTCTCTAATCGGATTACCCGATTCCTATTATTAAATCTGAACATGAATCGGTCGCAGCATGCAGGGATATTAAACTTACATTATTATTAGGAAATAAATTTTCTTTTTGTTGTAGTATAGTGGGCGCCGACCGTTTTTAAAGTGTCAATTGGCTTGTGCTGCATTAAGAACAAACTGCAAATTGAGATTAATGGTGCAATTATGGAGCATTCAGTGCTGGGGGATCATGACTTCTAGCTGGAAGGTGCAGGGGTGAGATAATGTTGCCACAATTACATTGTGAATATTGTTGTCCTGCCAGTAAACTGTTGTGTCATATTATGTGGAGAGAGCAGCTATATGTGTGTGGCGTTTTGTTTGTTCGCATCATTGTACCTTTGCACAATGCTGGCCAGGCACTGGAGATATGGCTGCATTATGCAACCTTTCCCATTCAAATATGATTAATGCGTTAGAGAGCACAGACTTAATCGAATCTGATGTTGTCAAACAATCACTAAATAGAGAAATAAACGACTTCATCATGGTTCTCTCAGAAGCAGGGAGACTGTCAGTAGGAAGTCATTAAAAAATGATAATGAAAAATTGCTCAATTAAATGTTGTTATAGGCAATGACCTTCATTCAATTAGCATACAAGAACTTCGCTTCATATGCTCAGCAATTGTGCTCGTGAAGTTTCAAATAAGTCACCGGCTTGTTAGATTTTGCAGCAAATTTTAGAAATGAGCACTGGGTGCAAACTTAACAAGTGACATATTAAACTGGGTTTCAACAGAGGAAGTTCTCACCCGGAAAAAAAAAAAAAACTATTCTGTCATGTATTCTCCCTCATGTGACTTTTATTTCCTTCTGTGTAATACAAAAGGAGATGTTATCCAGAATTAAATGTTTAAATATAAATATAAATACATTTATATGACAACAGTATTTTCATTAAACCTTTTTTAAATTGGCTTTCTCTTTAGGTGTGGTTCCAAAACCGAAGAGCAAAGTGGAGGAAAACAGAGAGAGGAACTTCAGACCAAGAGGGAAGCAAAGAACAAATGAATGACGGCACCCCTCCTGCACGAAACCTCAACCACTCTCCTGTTGACCACAGCAGAAATAAGAAAGAACCAATGGAACTACAGCAAAAGTGTGTAGATCATCGAACTAAATGTCCATATAGGATATATGTTTGTTTTTGTCAAGAGATGTAATGCCGAACTCTTTCCTGTATGCACAGTATTAACAGAGTGGTGGGTTCAGGTGGACCTTTTTTCCCATCTTGTCTGCCTGGGACTCTGCTGAACACAGCCACGTACGCACAAGCCCTTTCACAAGTGGCAACTTTAAAAGGTAAGATCCAGGATCTTACCCTTTGGCATGGATTTCATGATGAGATGTTTTTTTTACAGCAAAATGTGGATAAAAATACAGTATATTGTTATCATATTTTGTTGCCTCTTAATATATATATATATATATATATATATATATTTAAAAATACAGATAGATTGCACCTTATGAGACCTTATTTTATATTGTAATCAATAGATAGATAGATAAACAGATCAGAACTGAAATTTATTGACTGGTTGTCTATGTAATCCTGTGTTGTCAAAAAAAAAAAAAAAAATCTTAATGATAAAGGACATAAGCTGCCCAATTATGACACACTATTCTGCTCTCATTAGGAAGTCCATTGTGCTCCTGCTGTGTGCCTGACCCAATGGGCCTGTCCTTCCTGCCACCATATGGGTGCCAGAGTAACCGGACAGCCAGCGTCGCAGCCCTGAGGATGAAGGCCAGGGAACATTCGGAGGCGGTGCTGCAGTCAGCTAACCTGCTGGGGGCAGGGTCTACAGCCATGCAAGGAGCAGGTCCAGGGGTCGTGCTGGGCCAAAGCACTGTTTCTGCAGGAGGAAGCGATTCCAGTCCTAACTCCGGTACCTCTAAGATCACATCACTACGGAGAACTCCAGACAAACATCTGCACTGCCAAAAGGAGGGTCCGGATAAGAAATGAAGGATTCTTGTTGATTTATTTTTTTCCTATTTTGAGGACACGCTTCGGACGAAGGATTTATAATCAATCATTGAATGCCTGCTGCCTCTTTTTTTGAGAGCACTGACATACCCGGCACAGGACGGTGTTAAGTGCAATCCCTTGTTGTGTATTTTGCGTGTATGTGTCAAACTGTTAATTCTACTGTAATTTTTCCTCTCCTCGTTCACTTTTACTCATGATTCTTCCCATTGGTTTTCCCTCCTCGGGTGTATGTGGGCGCCTGGCGCTTAATTCGTTTTTTGTGGTGGAATGACTTTTGAACATGCTGTGCGGTAAAAGAAAACTCCCTGGTTGCCAATGTGAACTTATTTAATTTTTCACAATCCTCTTTGATGTTTGACTTGTGTACTGTGAAGTCCGGTGATGATAGACATTCTGCATTGTGTCAAGATATATGCCATGCTGAAATATAAATGTACTAATGTGAAATAATATATGTAAGATAATATCAAGGACAGAACTGTATATTAAGTGGTTTGTCATGTTTTATGATACGATCCGGGTAACTCTTATTCATGCCGATGTGATAGCAACTGGCATCTCTCTTGTCATCACATCTGTACGTCCGTGATAGACTGCAAGAGTTCAGACACTGGTCCTGTTTTGACATGTTCTATGAAACAATTAAACATGTAGGCAATCATGTACATCTCCTGTTGCCTATTGCTCACACCATCTGGCTATGATCAATTATTAATTAGTTCACAAGCGGTAGGGCTGCAAAAATGGAAGCAATGACTGGTCTTATTATTTATTTACCTTAAAGTACAATGTGACTTTCTCATATCACATAGCTATGTCACATGCGTCCCATGACAATGATGTGCTAATTCTGACATTATGCACTGGGCATAGAGCAAAGCTCAGCTGTTATTAGGGTTTTAAGAAGCTTTTGTTGGAAATCTTTTTGTTATTTTCTTTATATTGAAAATATAAACAAAACGACACTGTTTTAGATCAGAAGTTCTATTATATGATGAGGAATAGTCATTCAGGAGCAAATGAAATATCAAATAGGTCATTAAAAGTAAAACGTAAGCACCTGTTTTCAAAGAAACACATTGCAATATTGGAAAAGCAACTTAGTTTAAGAACACTGTACCGCGCTACCTTCGAAAAGAAGCCGGACTGATTAAATTCTCGTCCTTGAGGATTTTCAGGAAATTACTTTTGATAGTCAATAACACAATTGAGTAAACTGCACACACATTAGCATTAATAATTGATGTTGAATTATGTATTATCACAAAGTAGTGATTTAATTATTCATGATGTGACACCCTGGTGACAAAGCAGAGGCAGATAATGTCAAAAGTCTTGCCTGATGAAACAGCAAGTGCAGCTTGGCATTTGCTTGTTTGGTGATAATAATATATGCTTTGTTCAAAATATGTGTGACAGTTTGGTGTTATTTAGATATGGTATTAATATTTAGGCAAAAAAAAAAATTAAAGTCTTTTTTTTTTTTGCCAGAAATAAGAATGATGACAATAATAGAAAATTTGTTTATTATAATACAATAAGGTTAGAGAAAAATAAGCATCAGGTCGTTATATTATTAATTAGCCGGTATGGCATCATCTCCATATAATAAGCAGAATTACTATTAGGCCTACTCATAACATATGCAAAACATGCAAACAGACGAAAGAATGCAGTGAATCTAATACAAAATGTTTACAAAATTCCCTGCGCCCTCTAGATGAACAGATTGATCACTTCTATCAATCAACATGCTGTTGATTGATAGAATCAACAGACAATTGACAATTGACAACAGACAATTGTCTCTCAGACAATAGAAACAATGGATGACAAAGTTTTCACCAGTATGTATACTGGATAAGTAGCCAATTAATTTACACATGTATCCGTAGTAATTTAAGTGAAAATGGTAATTAACATGTTGATTTATTAATATGTACTAGTAAGTAGAACAGTCTAAATATGTCAAGATATTTTAAATGTTTACTCTTAAAGATCCCAAAAATGTACTCAATGAGTGTTCTTTTCTGTGCTGATAAATTATAAGAGAGCTTGTGCCTTTTTTATTAGCCAGTAGATTTTGCTAGTCAGAAGTAGGTGGTTAAGGGAGATGGTCAATCTAGAGATCTTTTGAGAGTGCGTTCAGGATGAGTCACTTCATATATTTATTTTATTTTCCAGAGAGAGTCATTCTTATCTAAATGATGCGACTCTTCATTTTTATGTATTTTTATTTTCACTGCGCATTTGTGTTTTTCTTTTTAAAACATTTTGACATTTGTAGTTTGACAGACACGTGTTCATGTAATCCTGTCAATCGAAGTGCAAATTATGTTGTATCAGATCTATTTGAATGATTCAATTTTATATCATTTATATTAGCTGAATAGTCCCTGGGAAAGTTAGACACTGAGTTTAATCTCCATCATGAACAGCAAGCCAATATGTTTATCTAGCAATGTCAAGACCAGGCAAGACACTTGTCACAACGATCACAGTGTTCTTATATCTAAACCTAAAACATGTTTGCTCCATATGTGACCTGTCCTCAGTATGTTCCTCTCAGACAATAGAAACACTATTGTAAGTGCACATTGCATCGGCTGATAAAGATGTCTCCACTTTGAGAAAACCCAACTCAGGGGAAAAATCAATTTAGACACTGTTGCTGTTGTTAATCTTTTTTTCTTTTCCAAAATGAATTCCCTCACAGGATGCAAACAGAGAAACAAATGGCCTGTGATGGTTTTAAGTAATTTAGAGTTATTGTAGTAGTATTTTTAGAAGATTGTTCGTAACATTCATTGCACGTGGATTATTGATTATTCAGTGCAGTAATTCATTCTATTATGAGAAGCATTGTTACATCAAATTAACTGGAGAGAGGCCAAGCAAGCCTAAACTAAACTAAATAATGACACAAATCTTTTTTTTCAAATTCTGTTTGAATGAAGTTAATGAGTTCTTTTGTTGCATTAATGATACATTGTCAGTGAAGTCGTATCCAAACTCTGGTGCTCCAGTTGTTTGAGATATGGGCCTCCTGCATAGGTCAAGATATGGTCAACATTTGTGCAGTTATCACAGCTGCCTGCACTTACATAAACAAAGATCAATAACTCAGTACATTTATTCTGACTGGGAAAGATAAGATGTAAGTCTTGTTAATGGATCTGATTATGCTTCAATGTTTCTTACACAGTGCTGAATATTTATCATGCCCATTGGAATAACTAATTTCACAAGAAAGAAAATAGTACTTTTAATCTAATTATCAGACAGATTTTTAAAACCAAAACAAAGAGATATTACCGATAAATAAATATCTGTAACATAATTTATTGATTTACTAGAGAATACAGTTTGTACATACTGTGTGCAATACACCCTTTGTCCACTAGAGTGGTCTATTGTGCAGATACTGAATTCACTCAAAAGAAATAAATGAACGCATAAGCTGTTCAAAGGGATCCGTGTGAGAAAACAACATCCAGCCAACAAACTGTGATTTCACATCTTTCTTTAATGATGATGTAATGAGTTTCCGAAAGACTATAAAAGTAGTACATTGCAAGTAGTTGTTTATAAGGCAATCATTTCATAGTCATACATCAGCACCCATGGCAAGGTAAAGACAGACCACCCCTTTTTAAATATGTAACCTGCCAAAGCACATCAAGAGAAAAGTTTTAATATGGCAAGTACCCTTAAACCGAGTATTAAACCTGACAAACTGAGTGTACAATTTTCATGCATACTGTGGGCCATTTGGAAAACTTGGAAAAGCTTGAATTTTATTCTGACTGGGTCTAAGGTTAAGGCCTTAGCATTACCGCTGAAAAGTCACTTTATAAATATACTTCCCCTGAACCTACACTCTGTGGGCATGGTCTTTATTGTTTTATAAACAAGTACACTGAAAAATTATTTTCAACATAATTAATTGGAATGCTTCACAGTTCTTCCCTTGACTTTTTTGACATTAAAGAGCCCCTGCCTAACACAATTACAGTCACCTCAGCTACAAAACACAACGTGATTTATCAGCAATCCTTAAATACAAATCAAAAACAGTTTTAAGAACTTGTTTAACTTATTTAAAAGTCACATTTAAATAGCTTAGATATACAGTGATTTCGCTTCAGATTTGTGTACAAACAGTATTTACCTAGCTAAACAAACGACTTTACTCGTCATGTGCTCTCCATAGCGAAGTCCTCTAATTCACTCATAGTTATAATATCTGTGTGTCTTTCTATGTTGTCGATACTGTTTGCTTCAGACAAAGATGGATTGTGAATTTGCTCATGTGACCCGTACAGCGTATCAGGGTATTGCTGGGAATCTCTGCTGCTATTCTGCAAATAAACATGTTGTCTACCCGGTTCACCGCCTCTCTCAAGCGTATCCTGGTTGTCTGCCGGTGTTGACATTTCAGATGATGACCTCAAGGGTGGTAATGAAGACGTAGCCATTGGCAGAAACCCACGATACAGCATGTAGGGAGTGTTTAACATCTCCAATGAGGCTGGCTGTGTTAGAGCACCCTGAGACCTCTGACGGACATTCAGCTGTACGTATTTACCAGTTTCCGGGTCATAAAATGTCTTTGTCTTAACTGGTAATGGTACATCCACCATGAAGTACTGCCCTGAGTTTGGGTCTTGCAAAAGCTTTCTCTGTGTCACAGGGAAAGGTTGGGCAACTATACTGTGTGCAGGGGGGGTGTAATTTGGCTGGGTGTCATATTGTGAAAGAGGAGGTGAGGCTTGTACCGCTAGATGTGTTGACAGTATGTCTGAAGGTGAAGAGGGCCCAACGGAGACATTTCTGATTGATTTGGGCTCCAGCTGTTCTTGGTTTTCAGGAGCCATCTTGGGGGTCTCTGCTTTCTTCATACGCCTCGTTGTAAGTCTTTGTGCTCGCCGAAGAGCTTTTTCAGATTTTGGGGGCACCACTGGAGGTCTACCGAGTGGCCTTATATCACTACATGCTGATTCTGGTCTTTCATAGCAGGCTGACTCTGGTCGTTCGTAGCAGGCGGATGCAGGCCTTTGGTAGGTGTCTCTGTAACATTCATGCTTGGGCATGAAAGCCAAACTTATGTTGGCCACGTCTGTGAGGCTCGCTGCACAGTTCTCCACATCCTCTGACATTGTGCTGATGACAGAACGAGTTTCTTCTTCCTCAGAATGCTGGCTCTTTCTCTGATGGCTCTTTGATTGTTTTGTTGCGTGTTCTGCTGAGGGCAAGTTGTTGTAAAGTGTCTCTTTTAATTTTTGGAGCCGTTGGGCAGCAATAGCTAGTTCATGTGAGAGTGGAGGGTTAGGGGTAGACTCTTTGAGATTAATTTCATCTTTCTCTGAACCAGTCAAGTGTTCCTTTGGCGAGCCAATCCTGAAGTCTTCAGAATATGACCTGTGAAAGCGTGGCTTGACAGTTTTGGTCACAGACGATGTTCTGATGGTATTATCCTTTACTCTGAACATGATGGGTTTGCCCATGGCTGGAGAAGAAGAGTTGGATCGCGGTCCTGTTGAATGAACTTTACCGTAGTCTGTTAGACTTTGCAAAAGTGAGCTTTCTTCCCTTTTCTCTTCATCTGGTTTTCCAGCTGGGTCTGTGTTTTGAGACATTTTGAGACTTGGAGGAGGTGGTTCAGGTGCTTCTTTCGGCTTTATTTCAGCGTCAAGAGCATTCACTGTGTAATATTGTGGTTCTTCCATTTCTTCTCCGGGCGGTGATGCCATGTTTACTTGATTGTGTGCTACTCTTACAGTGCCAGACGATGACAAGTTTGCAAGAGGTTCTTGTCTTCCATAATGAGAAAGACTGCCCTTTTCAGTTGTTTTGTCATGAGTCATTTGTCTTGATCTGCTTATTGTACCTTCGGCCTGCAGTGGTACATTTTGGGGATTCTTGAGCTGATAAATGTCATTCTTTTCTCCTCTGTTTGGGTGCTCCATGAAAGTTTGTTTAGTGTTTGATTCCTTATGGGTTGTTAGAGCTCTTACTTGGGTGTCCATTGATGCAGCCTCATCTTGTGTACCTGAAGCTACCAGTGACACAGATTTTAGTTTAACTGTATTGGGAACCAAATGGTTTTGTTTTTCAGGTAACGTCTCTTTCTCTGTTTGTTTTTTAAATTGCGAAGATTTTTGCTTGAGATTTTGAACTTTCTCCATTGAAATATTGTCTCTTTTAGATTCTCCGCCTATATCCGCCACATTTCCATGTAAGTCTTTATTATTTCCTAAAACTGGCTGATCATAATTGTTGTAGAAGTCCATTCTGGGGAATATATCAAGCTCCTTTGTATCGTCTTCAGCAGAAATAACTTTCAATCTAGCATAGTCTGCAATAGCTGATATTTCTGGTCTAGTCACCTTCTTGTTCCTCTGAGTAGCCTCTGTTTTGTATAATGTACCTTCTTTCCTTGTATCTTGTTGATTTAACTGAGCATGCTCCTGTTGATATCTTGCACTTGCTTTTATTCCTGGCTGATACTGGTTTTCATTAGTCTGATCAGGCTGTTTTGTCTCCGTAGCTTCAACATTTCTTTCTTTCTTTCCTCTGAGGATGCTTCCGTTTTCATTAACTTTCAAATTACCATTGTTTTGACCACTTAGACTTAATACAAGGTTTTCTTTCTTCTTTTTATCACTGTTCAGTGCAGGTTGTTTATTATCATAGACTTTTATATCTTGCGTCCCAACTGCTCCTTGTCTTGGATTAATTTCGGT
Organism: Enteromius trimaculatus; assembly: GCA_032361065.1. Classification (NCBI taxonomy): domain Eukaryota; kingdom Metazoa; phylum Chordata; class Actinopteri; order Cypriniformes; family Cyprinidae; genus Enteromius; species Enteromius trimaculatus. The sequence goes on from JAUMHP010000063.1 coordinate 13,702,820, forward strand.
CTTTTCTAATTTACTTGGACTGTCTTTCTTATGTGTTTTGACTTCTTTTCCAACTTCATGTGTATTTGTACGTGCCATTTCAGTGTGCACTTTCATATTATTCACAGTTTTGGGTTCATTTTGGACTGTAAGGGGTTTCACTGCCAAGGTCTTTTGCTCTGTAAAGCCTTTTTCACCCATAAGTTCAGTCACGCCAGCTATTTTCATTCCTTTCAGACTTTCCTTCTTTATCACTTCATGTTGGTTTTTGTGGCCTGCCATGAATTCCTTGTTTGATGACACTTCCTCTGTAGACACTTTAATGTCCTTTAAGTGAATTTTTGGGACTTCAAAAGAGGCCTGGTCTTGTTTTACAACAGTACACACATCCTCACCAATACTGCTAACTTTGTCCCTATAATTATTAACATGTGTTGCAGCTCCATCTTTTAAAACCATCTTCATCCTGTTTATAATTTCATTACTCGTGTTAAATTCAACTTGTAACTTCTCTTGTGACCTTTTCTCCCCTCCTTTCTCATCCCCCTTTACATTCTTTTGCAGAGTTTGAGCATCTTTGTCAGATTCTTGTTTGATGGCCATTACAGGATCCCTTTGCTTTGCCTTTTGCACCGTTTCAGTTTTCTCAACATTTGAGTTAAATATTTCTGTTCCATGTATTTTATTCTTATTAAATATTTTGTATTCACCTTCCAGCTTTTGAAGCTTCTTTTTAGCTTGGGGTATCGTTATTTCGGGAATTGTACTTTCAGTGTGTTTAGTGTTGACTGCATCCTTTGCCATGGATGAAATGGGGGCCTTTAAAACCTCTTTCATTTTTGCTCTTGTTGAATTATCCGTTGTTGCAGGTTGTTTAGCTGTCTGGGATACATTCTCAGTTTTCTTTGGGGACTCTGTAGAATTAGGTAAAGCATCACAAATGTTTGCTTTCATTTTCAGACTTTGTACTTTATCAGTGTTTTTTACTTGTTCCTCAACTTTCTTTTCCTTCAACTCAATATCATTTCCCCTACTTTGCCTTGATGGTTCAGTGTGATTATCTTGATCTTCTTTGACATCTTCTACATCTTTTAGTATTAGGGTAGCATCTCTTGTTGAACGGCTAAGCTTTGGTGTACTGATTCGTTTACTCTGTTGCTTTTCAGCCATGTTGTTGGGAAGAGCTATTAATGTATTATCACAGCGTTGCACTTTCACTTGTTTGATTTCGCTCTCAGTCTCATTTAATGGTGGACTTTTAATCGATGCTTGCTGATTAGAAACCTCTCTGGAGTCATTTGGACATGTTTGTGTTGTATCTAAACTTTTCTCTTTGGAGAGCAGAGGTCCGTTCTTATCTTGATTTATTGATTTGTGTGACAGCTGAGTTTCTGTCTCCTCCATTTCTTTTTGTTTTCTCTCATCCTGCATATGTTTTGATGTGACATGACCAGGATCTCTAACTGAAAACCCATATTTAGTTAAGAGGTCCTCATATGATGTACTAACTCTTCCTGTGTTGCTTGACTTATCTGTAGTTGCCTGCGGTTCACACTTTCCAATCATGTCTTCTTTTTCTTCAATGTTTGTAGACACTTCAGTCTGTCTGACAACATCATGTTCATTTTCTACTCTCTTGTTTTTAACACAAAAGCTTTCATCCTTCACAAATTTCTTAGTTTCAACAGAACTCTCCTCGTCTTGGTTTGCTGGATTTTCTTGCTCACCAACATGACACTTACTTGACACACAAATAGTATAGATCATGGGTTCATCATCTGAAACGGCTTCAGTTTTGCTTGAGACACAAATACTGAAAATCATGGGTTCCTCTCTAGGTTCCTCATTGCTTGGTGAAGGAATAGTAACGTCTGATGTATCAGTGGTGGATTCTACAATCGGTGTTAAAACAGGCTGTGTATTATTCTTCTGAGTTACATCCTCCTCCACTATTAATTCATGCTGGGGGGAAACATTTGGTTTTAGTGTATTCTCAGCTGATGTTTGGGGTTTGGAACTGGTCGGATTCACTTCTTGGGACTCTTCTGTGAACTTTTGTGGATTGCTTTTCTCATGTGATATTTCTAATGTTCTGGGAAATCCTTGTTGTTGCTTTGAGCTTGCACATTCTTTAATTTTCTCTTTTTGTTGACTATTATTTGGTACTTCTGAATCATCTTTCATTCTTGTCATATTCTGATGGTTTCTAGGGAGTTCATTCTTATCAAATGAGACCAGGGTCTTTGTATTTTCATCATCTTGATGGAGGTCTTTTTTCGGACAGCTTTGTTTTGCTTCAGCTGAAGCTTTGTGTGTTAGGGATTGTTTGTCTGTTTCTGGTTTTAAGTGACTCTCCACTATTTGGTTTAGAGAGGTAGTTTCTACAGCCTTTACTTGTGGAGTCTTGTTCTGTTGCTTAGCCAAGTCATTGTCCTTTGTTACACTGTGTTTGTTTGTTAATACTTGTCCATCATCATCATTGTAAAAAGGTTTTAGTATTTCTGGCTCCTTGGTTTTTTGTGAGGCCAGGTCCTTTACTGGTACAGAGTTCATTCTGACTGTATTGTCTTTTGAGGAGGAATCTGAACTTGAATTGACCCCAGAATTGTGTTTATAGGTTCTATTTAAAAGCTGCTCAGGATCTACAGTCAGTGCATTGGTCTGAAGGTTTGAGGTGAGCTCTGATTTGGCAGGTTCCATTAGTCGTTTAGCAGGTGGAATTCCATTTTTAAACTTCATGTCACTTGATGAGGATGTCAGTTGACTAGATGTAATCTCAGAGCTATTTTTGATTGGTTCATTTTTAGACTGCTCCACGGCAGCAGTAATCTTACTTTTGAGATGTACATTAGCTTCTTCAACTCCCATTAGAGTATATTTATTCAAATCACTGTTTGATTTTGTAGTTTCATTGCTTGTAATATGCAAGTCGTCTTTGATTATATCAGAAGGCTTAGTCACAGCTTTTTCAGAAGAAGTATACTGACTCTGTCTACTTCCATACAGATTTTCTTTCTGATCATGCTGAATTGTTTGTTTTTCATTTTGCAGTGCAGGTGGATTATGAGAAGTGTAGTTCTCTCTATAGGTCTTGACTGCAGCTGTCAAATGACCTGACATTGAGTCATCCGGTGACATTTCATGACTTTCTGTCGATTCCTTATTAGTGTTTACATCCTCTGAGTTTGTCACACTAATTTGTTTATCTTCTGAGATTCTGGATGGCTGGTAGTTTTTATGGACATTATTTTCCACTGTTGCTCTTCTGTTGAGAGTTTCTTTCATTTCCTTATCATCAACTGGATGTTTGTCTTTCTGCCTTTCTAAAGCCAAAGGTTTATATTTTACATTCTCGTCTTTCTTTTCTGAGACTGCATTCTGATTATCTTCAAAATGAAGAGGTTGTATTTCCGTTGATGGTGGAGAGCTATTCTTGGGATGATCGTGCAATTTAATTTGTTCTTTGTACTGGGTTACACTGGAATAAGTAATATCTTGAAACAAATGATTCAGCTTGTCTGCTGTGATTTCTTTCTTTACACAATGGCCTTCTTGGCTATCATTATTGATAGTCCCTCTTGTTTTTGTTGAATTTCTAGCTAGAATGCCTTGTTTGGCAAGTCCCTTTTCTTTAATTGCTGATATTTCCTTTTGAGCATGTGCTTTCAATTTTGATGTCAGTATTTCTTGTTTACTTTGGCCTCTTTCCTTGTAAGAAAGCACCCTAGTTGTGAACTTGTCAGTATCTTTACTTATTGTTCTGTCTTTTCTGTCAGCGCTAGTATCTGTTTCATTTGTATTTTGAAAATCCCTTCTCATATAACCAGGTGATGGACTTGTCATGTCCTGCACTTTGTAGCCTTGTTGTTCTTGCTCTTTTACAGGCTCTGTTATGGATAGTTTTTCGGCTGTATCATATTTAATTGGAGTTTGTGGGTTTTCTGATTTAGCCAAAACAAATGTATTATCTCTTAACCTTCTTGCTTGCTCATTATCTCTTATGGCAAGAATATCATTAATACTGAATCTGTCTTCTTGTTTAGTTGGTAAACTTGTATTATTTAGATGTGAGGTGTCAATTTTTGGGACGAATGAAACTTTATCCTGCAAAGCAGAATTTGGTGCACCGTTGTTAGCAGAAACCTCATTTTGAACTGTGTATAGTGTACTTGATGTATCGTAGATTGGATAACTCTTGGCACCTGATTGTTCAATCATCTCTGATTGTTTGTGTATCCATCCACTTTCCTTGTGTCTATCTTCATTTGTTGATGACATGTGCCACTGTTTGTTAGTCTCATATCTATATGGCTGATAAGCGTACAATCCTTCATTCTTTTGATCAAATGTATTTTGTGTCGCCATGGCATTAAAAGAAGAATTTTTGGAACTGAAGCTTTGTAAACCACCATAAAAATCTATTACAGGAGATGTTTTGTTCTGGAGACTGTTTTTTGGTATTCCGTAAGATTCATTAGACTTTGAAAATTTGTTTAATTGATTGTCATGTATAGATTTTTCACTGTAAGATGTTTTCCTGGGTGATATTGTATCTTCCCTGACCTCTTTCTCTTCCTCCTTTGCAAGGCGACCAAGTTTAATATCTTCATTCACTTTTTGCATGTATGTTTCCTTTCGAACAGAATAGCTGTCATTGGCAAAATATTGCTTAGCGGTGGCCTTTCTCTGTTTGTCCATCTCAATCAGTGCTGCTATTTCTCCTCTAAATGGCCGTGATTCAGATCTACCATCTGTTTCCTTGACTGAACCAATCTGTCCCCAAGCCTCATTTTGTCTGTTTTCAGTAAATCTTTTTCTTTCAAAGTCCTTTCTTTGATCATTTTGATTTTCGTTATTACTCTGGGCGTATTCCTCAGATGTTTGAGCAGGCAAAGACTGTGTCGGTAGGTAGGCCTTTGGAAGCACATTTGCTATTTCTGGCCTAGCAGGAATAAAAGCACTGTTGATGTCTATTAATTGACCTTCTGAAGTTTTTTCTTGTGCTGAAAGATTGCGTGTTGAGAGCTCTGTGTTAGCCAGCAGATCTGTGCTGGGAGAGTGACTCTCTGAACTTCCACGGAACGATTTGTAATTAGCGTCTCTGTCCTGAATTTGAGGTAAAGTTAATGTCAAATGATCATACGATTCAAAGCCATCGGTATAATCTTTAGGGGTGATAGGCGCTACACTGGGCTCTCCAGTTCTGACACATGCAGCTTGTGCATCCGTTCCAATCAAATTCTCCTGAGCAGTTTCTTGGGAAACAAATATATCTGAAAATCTTGATTCTCGGCCCTCCAGCTTTGAGGTCGGCTTATTTTGATCGGTTATTTCTATCCCTTTAAATCTTGTGGGACTGTACGTACTCTTGACTCTTTTTCGATTGTCTTTGAGGTTGAACAGCAGACTTGAAGCTTTAGATTTGTAGCTGTCACGCAGATGTTTGACATCAGTCTGAAGTTTAGGGTCAGTTTCACCCTGGGAAGAATAATCAGAAACAGAAGGAGTGTGTGCAAACTGCAGGATCTCAGACGTCTCGGTTTCTTGTCTTGTGTGAATAACCGGTGTGAGGAGCTGAGTGATGTTGAATGGCGTCACGCTGCTAGGCAAGTTGCTCTCGACCACTAACTCATGTGTAACTTTGTTATTGGTAAACAAATTTGAATCCTGCCTGCATGTTCTCTGATTTGTTGGCGAGACTGTGGAAGGCCTGTTGCCTGGAAGTTTGTTCCTTACGAAGTTACTGTTATTCTTCCAAGGTGGATAGTTGGAAGTCATCTCAGATTCGCACCTCTTCTCAATCGCGGAGGCTTTCTGGACAACCGTGGACCTGGAGCGCTGGCTAGCTACAACGTCCTGAATTTGTCTCTGATTAAAGCGCCTACTTTCACAAGGAGAGTTTGGAGTTCTGTGGTTGTCTTTTAGCTCTTTGTAAATGGGAGAATCATACCATCGTGGGAATTCATTAGCTGACATAAACCCTGACACTTTTGCACTTTGAAAAGAGAACCTGTTGTACTCTTCCCAAAGCTGGAAGGGACTGAATTCACTATGGAAGAAACTGTTTGTAGAGTTCAGTGCCTTGAACTTACTTTTCGAAGATTTCATCTGGACTGTTGTTTCCAGCTGTGCCACTGCGTCAGCCACGTCGGATGTGTGAAAGTTGTTTCTGTAAGACTGAAATGGGCCTGACTTAAAATTCTGCTGGTATCCTGAAGAGAACTCAAAGAGTTCCCTCTGGATGCTTAGCATAGCTGATTTGTCCCATGAATCACTTCCAAAGTCTCTATACCTATCCCTTGCCAGAATAACGTCACAAGTCCCACTGTCTTGGTAATACTCCCCTGAACTAAAGGCTTTGATTAGAGATGACACTCTGGATGTGCTCCTGCTCTGCTGCCACGTCACCTCCTTGGAGCCATTGTTCATATAAGACAAGCTTCCCTCTCTGAAAGCCTGTTCCTGATGGGTTACATCCACATAGGAATGCTGGAATGTTGAGGCCATCTCAGGTTGTACTTCTGCCTCACCATATTGTTGAACGCTGTATGAAAATGCCTCATGGGAGATTGTATTTTGCTGGGTTTCCTCCGCAAACGCCTTATGTCTCTCAGTAGGAGATGAGGAGAATTCTGAGTCATTGTAAATGGCCTCCTCTCCAATGCATAGGCTCCTGAAGGCACGATCGGTGAGGTTGCTCACCTCCCTGTCTGTGTCGTCCATAAAGCTGCTGCTGCTGGAAGTGTCACTGAGGCCATCAGAGTATTTGCGGTGGCCCTGCATGCTTGCCCGCTGGCCTGTGTGGCGCTTTTCCAGGGAGCCCATTTCAAGCGCTCGCTCTCATGGACAGGGCACAGTTGTCCCTGTCAGTCTTGAGATGGCTGACGCAGAGTGTCTTGCATTTAAGTAGTTCACCTTCTAAGAGGTGATAAAAATGCCTTCCTTTCCTGTAAAAGTACCAGAGATGTCATAAACTTGTAGTTCACTGTAGTTTTTGACAGAGACTTGAAAATCACACTGCTGTTGGTGATTGATTCAGATGTCTAGTAATTCAGATTTTATCATGAAGTGTGACATCCAAACTCTCTTTGACCTTTAAATCTGTTCATTTGTGAATTGAGCTGCACCTCTGCCTTGCATACTGCATATATCCCATGAAGTATATTTAGAGAAGGAAACTGCTTCCCATTCTTACACAGGATTCCATATTAACCTTCTCTGACACTGGCTTACATGCTAAAATGGGTTCCACTGGAACACTCTGCACATGGACTTCAACGTTAGAACTGGCATTATATAGTTATATATTTGGTTCACGCATTACATCAAATATTAGGTAATTAAAATGTTAGTATGTTTATAAGCAGGTAGAATTGTTCATCTTAGGCATTTTAATGTTACATATTACAAAAGGCATGTTTAGCACTGTGAAAATTGAATATAATTAAATAAGGTTTCTTTTTATATTTTGCCTTTTATGCAGAGCAGTATTCAGTATGACAAAAGTAATGGCAATTATTTCTAGATTCTTTGCTAATTACTGGGGAATAGCTATAAATAATTCCCCCACAGCAGTGTGGTTACAAATTTAAACACGCGAGTAAAAATAAATTCCCCTAGTCCTTTGAAACATGCAAGACATTTCAGTGAGAATACAATGTCTTTTCTTGGTTTTGATCTAATATATGTGTGTATATATTGTTCATTTACTTTATTTACTGAAGTAAACTAATGAGGCTGATTGGTCTAGTTCACATAATTCTTTTATTCTTGTCCCTGCCTGTCCTGTCTTCACAAAGCAGTTAAAATCTTAATATTTCGAATATTATATAAAAAAAAAAAAATCTTAAACATTTACATTTATTTATTATTTATATTTTTTAATTATTTATTTTTTTTTACATTTGATTACATCCTTGCTTAGTAGCATGAAAACATAATAGTAAATAGGTAGGGTTACAATAAATGTACATTTTATTAAAACTAAATATTCAAAACTTAACAACAAAACTTAAAAACAATTGCATTAGAAATATACTTTGCATCATAAATCAATTGAATCTAATTTGTTTAAGATGACAATTTCTTTTGTCGCTTTAAAAAATATATTTGTAATTATTTGTATAGTACTCTTATCAACATATAATAACATAATTCATGTTGTTCAATTACATATTTCTATAAACTAGGCTATAAGATAAAAATATTTGAAGCAGAATTTAACACCTAGCATAAACTATATTTACATAACAATCTGAACACAATTTCACAATTAGCTTTTTTTCTTACCTTTTGCTCTTATATCTCATGTTTTAGTGGAGTATTTTTTTCATGCTTAAGAAAGAAGTTATTCCTTATCCGTTGCATATGTGCAGCAAAAACAAAATCTCTTCAACAATGCTTTGGCTGGGCTCTCCTTAAAACTGATCATACATAAAGGCCACTTTGTACAAGGGCCCCTGCAGGGCTAAAGCAATGATGGTTCAGAAGCAGAAACACGCTGAAATAGCAGTAGCATCAGGCAGAGACGATCGAGCTGGAAACATGGGGTAATGGCTAGAGACAGCACACGTATTGGAATAACCATGTGGTGTCAAGTGTCAAGTAGATGAAAAAAACCCAAGCGTGTAATAATTGTGCCGTGCCAGGCCTTAATAATCAAAATTACATTGAAGCACCACTAAAGTTTACAATGCCAGTAGAAAAAAAACCCTGTTGTTTGTGGCATAACATGCATCCACTTGTGGAGTTGTTGTGGTGTACAGCATGTATCTAACCAGATGAACATGTGCCCATGGTGTAAAAATAGTTTCTTGCTTCACTAACAAGTGTCACTCACTTCTTTTGGCTGAACCTTGCCTTAGACTCGTCAACAGATGATATTTGATCCCTTTTCTGGATTTTAAGAGTTAAACATGTACATTCAGAAGGCTTTTTTGCAACAATTTTTAATTGTACTTAGTATAAAACAAGTACAGTGTCAGTCAGCCCTGTAACTGCCAGTTATTAAAATCTAAGAAAACTGGACAGTCTCTGTTGCCAGTTAACGTAATAAAATGGAGTAATAGAAGGGTCACAATAGGAGGGGTATTTTTTGAGCTGGCTCCTCCTCCTCCTCTCAGTCAATCAATTTTCAAATGTCCCCCTGATGTCAACCTGTCTCACGCCAGTCTTAACTCTGCAGCCATGCACTGCTATAATAGGACATGGGTGCAGTGAGCTCTTTCCCAGGAGTCTTGGCTGCAGCGGAGGGTCTGGAGTGTAAAGGTGATGGACACTCACATATGGAGCGGCAGGGCAGGCCTCGCTCTTCTTTAGAGCTCTGTTGCTAAGCTCTCGTCAGAGCTGTTGCACCCTTACTCACTACTTCCTCACAGCTGTAGTTTACAGCACTGCCTGATACTGAGTAATTCATTATCCTCAGCTGAACAAAACAACATGAGCCTAGCAGCTGAGAACAAGAGAGATGGCTATAACATTAGTATGCACAAAGCCAACATTTTTTTTTTTTACTATTTAGATTTTTATATAGATATTTATGTATTTAGTGTACACTATTACATATTTTTTGAGTAAATATCACTATCATGTGTAGACAAGATTTAAGGGGGCTCAGAGGGGTACTGCACTCTTGTAAAAAGAGTGTTATATTACATAAGCATGTCTGCTCTTGAACCCCACAAAAGTGTAGAGTGGTCTCTTCCAAGCACTGGTCATTCCTGAATCACCCCTCATGACATTTATGGGATCATACTGCAGTTACAGCATTCCTGCTTTCTAAATGCTTTATCATATAACATCAGACAACACTGCTCCTTTAATGCACTCTTAGTTTATTGTTGAACAGTAAAATGTTGTCAATATATTAAGACTCCTGCCTGCACACTCAAAAAAAAGGTGAAAAAATAAATCTACCAATAATAAATTTAAAACAAAAACAATCATACAATGTATATTTTAGATAGCCTGGGCCCACCCATACTTCCTTTGACGCTACATTCATTTCGCGAGCTAAGTTAGTGCCGTCTAGGCAAGCTGCCATTTTACAGCATTTCAGATTCCCAAAACGACTGACGCGATGACGCAGCAGTTCTGCGACCATACCGGCTTTCAAACATGGGGTGTACCGTGCAGCAACAATCGTTCAACTTTGCTGTTGCAGCTGTTTTGAGAAATTTCATGACTTGAAACCGAAGCAGAAGTAATTAAAGTAAGTAAAGACATTTTCCTATTGCTTTAATGAAGCTAGCTACAACTGGATACGGTGTCTTCAAGTTCGCCACGCATACTGTACGTCATCGGAGTGAGTGGTCTGATTGGTTGTAGATTCGTCCAGTAGTATACAGAGGCATCTGATGGATGCAGGTTAAGCCCGCCTCCCAGAAGGCAGGTAGTAAGGTAGCTTGGCCAGACTAAGCTCCTATGAGCTTTAAAGTCACGGAAGCCAGGCTATATTTTTGATTAATTTGCAGGACAAACAGCTATTGCAAACAGGAACATTGGTTCAACCAATAAAATGGGATTAAGGGTGAGGCTATCTATTTATCTAACCAATGGGAAACCAGATAGGGAGAATGTGGTGATCATTTTGTCATATGAAGTCAACATAATACAAACAAAATTAATTGCGATGGAGTTGTTGTATCTTAATTGAAATGACAGTAGTTTTCATAAAGTTATAAAGTGTGTGTGTATCAAAGGCAAATAATTAACACAGTCAATAAGCACAGTCACTCAAAGTACTTAGGCTATCAAGCATCAGAATAACGTCACTGCTCCTAGGCTCATTTACAAAATGCCACTGAGAGAAAACAATGCATGGCTCTTCTTATGGCGCCTGTAATGTTCTCGGATATTGATTGTATCAAGGATATTAGCTGGTCTGTGACTTAATCAGCTACCGCCCCCATCTGAATAAAGCTTGAGCTAAATGACTCCCTCCTGAGGGGCCTGCTCTGTCTCTTTTTATTAAAACCCCACAGTCATTTGAATGAACATGTCAATAGATCTTCCTTTGCATGCTTTCACAAAAAACAAAAAAAAAAACTAAATTGTGATGAATTCTGAGTGACAGATACCTTTAAAATGCTGCACTTTTTATTTTAACTCAAGTCTTATGGGCTTTTTTTAAATGCTGATGCACTGGACCTACTACAGTATTTCAGTAGTAGCTTCAAACTATGATCGCTGACATCCAAAAATCATGATACAAGAGTTTTTCTATTCTCCGAAATTTACATCACGCTTTACCGATACTGTGGAACAGCAACAAGCTATATTATGTAAATAATCCAGGTCATTAAACAGTCCCATTTCCACACTGGGTCTTTTTTAGAGTGCCACAATGCTGGTCCTCTGCATATCCAGTGGTATAATTATAAAACCAATTAACTGAGAATAATTTGCCCTAATGGCAGAGCCAATAAACAAACAAACTGAACGAGTGATTTAATGGAAGGGTGTCTTTGTGTTGCTTTGTTGCCTTGCGAGTGGCCCAAATGAGTTTAACAAGAGCTCCCTCGAGATGCTACATATACCAGAGATATGAGAGAGCATCTCCTTTTGATTTCCCCTGGTCCTCCACTCCCATTTAAAACTTTAAGAGGTATCTGTGGAGGTCGGTCAAGCATCGTACTGTACCCAGCACTGACCAAACCCGAGATGTCCATAGTAGAGGCCAGACCACGAGGCTCCTGTATTAGCTAAGATGCTGTTGATGTGATGTGTGTGTTATTGTGCCGTCTCTCCCGCTGACTCGTGTATTACATTAACAAGCCACTTACTGATTGACTGAGAGCTTCTCTCCATGAGCCCTTTTAATCTACTCTGATATGAAATGCATGATTTCGCTGCAGGAGTCAGGTCTGCGGGTGGGCAATGTCTTAAAACTGTAATTGAATAAGTGAAAGAATCACTGTCTCTTACGTTATCTAAGGGCAACATGAAATAAGTGATAGTTGATTTCATGTGGGAGGATTTGGCATCTTCTGTGTTGTAGCCACATGGAGTCAGTGTAGAGTCCTGATAGCTGGAATGAATGTGGTATGCCATTATTTCGAAATAAATTGAGTTTCTCTTGCATTTTGCTGGCATGATTAACTGGATAATTAGAAAAGAAAAAAGTTGTTGTGCAATGAAAAACCTGAAAAATAGTAAGCTTGAAAAAAATAGTAATTTTACCAAAAAAGTCACTACTGTTTTTTATATTGTCTAATATCTTTTAGGAAGAGCCTTAAATTATACTGCTATTTCAGCAGCATACAGTATGTACAGCAAGTTTATGCATGCATTTTTAATACAGTATTGCACAATGCAGACTGCTGAGATTGAATTTACATTTTCAATATGGTAAAGGAACCAGCTGTGATTTTTTAAGGTTTTTTTATCGTTATTTAAGTAACAGTAACTATACCTCTTTTCATAATGATAACTACGTTAGATGCTAATTCCATTTCACATGTTTATGCAAAAGAAAAACAACAACAATATAGCAAATTGCATATACACACTAGTATGCCTTTTTAATTGCAGCCAAAGATGTTAAATACAATCCTTTATGTCCTTGTTGTAATCAGTAGTTGGAGACAGTCCTAAAAGATAATTGGTAGCATTTGTAGCAAACAGAAAACAGTTTACTACAGAATTCCTAGTCATTTAGACTGCTGAGACTCTGATCATGTAGCTTGTACTTTGCAAAATGCTTTGAAAAATTGGAAACATCAGATTTATGAAAGTGACTGATTCAATATCAAAGTTTACTGATAACTGCCATTTTCAGGCTTATGTTTGACATGGTTCGTGTTTTTTTGTAATTCACAACAGGCTTTATCTCCATTACAGCACGCTATATATGCTTTAAATTCTTCCATGATTCAGTCAGAATAAATGGAAAGATTTTTTTTTTCTTTCTAAACAATGCAGAGTTAAAGACAAAAGCATTGCACTGGCAGGACATGTGTTAAGCTGTAGTCCTATACTCTGTTGCTATATATAAGCACATTGTGTAATTCAACTCCTCTTGGCAGCAGTTGTCAGTAGGAGAAACCACTAGCTCAGCACATTACCCTACCCAATAAACCATTATGCTTCAAACCACGAGATGGGTGGACAAGAACTGTGCGCTGAAGACAGAGAACTACATTACGACTCCAGACAGAGGCCATATTTTTAGGATTCAAAGTAGGGATCGTTCACCCAAAAGTTTAAAGATTGTCATCATTTCCTCATCCTCATGTCTTTTTAAACCAACATGACTTTTTTCTTTCATAGAATGCAAATTATGCATTTCTTTAATGCATTTGGTAAGTTTGCTACACAAAGCATTTATATATTTTGTAGAAAATATCTACAGTATAGCCTCAGTCACGATCACTGTAATAATATGGAAGAAATAAACTACACTACGCAACATTAAAAGTTTACCAGAAGGACGAAAGTCATATGAGTTTGGATCAACATTTATTTTCATTTTCATGTAAACAATTTCTTTACACTTTGTGATAGTCCAGTTCACACATTATCTAACTTATGGATGCTACTAAATCCTGGCCATGCACGACTCTTATACTTTTAATATGCTGTAGGTCCAGCTGAAAATTTGTTCTGCTTCCAAAGGTTCTCTCAGGAAATGACATTTCCTACGTACTTTTAAAAGGGGGAGTGATTACAGGATAGAGAAAGAGAAAAAGAAAAAGAGAGAGGGTGAAAAAGAAAGACTGGGAAAGAGGGGTGTTTCTAACTGGGAACAGACCACGCACTGTTTCAGATTACACACACACACACACACACACTGAGAGGGAGAAAGAGAAAGAAAAGGAGAGAAAATCCCAGGGACTCCTTTCTTTTCTTGACGTTTAGTTGGGTTTATGGAGCCTACGGGTCTGCAAAATGAAGCTCTCCACTGTTGCGATAGTTCTCCTGACTAGAGCTTTTATTGGAGGTAAGACCGTCTGTTTATGTTGGCCTTTTAATATGCAATGACGAAACAACTTGCAAAATTGCTTTCAGGGGTACAAGATCAGTGAGATGATTTTTCAGACAACAGCTTCACATTTGTTACACATGCAACTGCAGCATAAAAACTATTTTGCATGCTTAAAAAAATTTAAGTAAACAAAACTCTTCCACTTTTGTTCACTGACCTCATTTTACATTAAATATATGTATTTTTCTTTTGTGCAAAAACGTATTGCAAAATGTTGCATTGTTCTGAGCAGTCTCAGCAAGACATTTTCAGGTCAGGGTTTTATTCAGCATTATTAATTATTGTGAGACTTTTTATGTTTAAATCTGTCTTGTGATGTGGTTTCTGCATTGAAAACAGACCCCCGGTTGACCCCTGAGGAACTAGAGTAATTTGGACACAACATAAACACGACAAAGGCTTTTAACAGCTGGATACAATCATGTTGTCGTGTTCCCTGCTCTATCCTCTAGTTCAAGAAGGCAGACAAATGTTTTCCACCTGTAGTTTCAGTTTGGCACGGCATAATAAGCCAAGATACATTCAGATATTTTACACCCTTTAGGGGTCACAGACTTGAGCCAGAATAGGAAATATCACTAATGAAACTGAAATACTATAACGTTTTAAATTATAATGTTATATTTAATATTATTTATACTGTACATACATACACAAAGAGTTAATTTGCAAAAACAGAAACATTTTGAAATTGAAATTGTCATTGTGCATCAAACAAATCAATCAAACTGCAGTTTTTGTTGTTTTGATTAGGTTAAATAATGACAAAAATACAGTTAATAAATTACAATAAAAATATGATAGCATAATAAAAAACAAGATTTTGGAAAATGTTGAAAATCGTATCGTTTTTTGTAAATAAACTCTCTCGCTCTCTATACACACACACACACACACACACATAAAGAGAGAGAGGAGGAGGAAGCCTATGGTATTAAATCTTAAAATCATGACAGATCTCTATAATTGTTTATAAATTATGAACTTCAACAAATCATTAATTACAGTTATTATTGTATGCATTTATCTTTTTGAGGTATAAAAGGTTTTACTGTATATACAGGAAAACTAAGATTTTTCGTATATTTAAAAATGTGGAAAAATTAATTCATAATTTTAAGTCTCCTTGGTTTTCTTTTTATGATCAATATCTACTTTATTCTCTTTTTTCTAACATGTTTAAATCATGATTAAACAGATATTACATCAGCAGCAACAATGCAGAGAAAGTCTAAACATGTTTTATTCTTTTTACTCCATGTATTTCCCAGAGCTGAGTATAGCTCTAAATGTGACCGTCACCCCTGGGCCAGTCAGCATGTGTATGGAGGGAGACAACATCACTTTATCCTGCTTAGTGTCTCAGAGAAAGAGAAGCAGCAGTGCCCTGGTGCTGCGCTGGTTCTACTTCCCCACCCCTGAAGACGAGCACCTCGTGGTCAGGATGGGCATGAAGAAGAGCAAATATTATGGCAACTACAGCAAACGCTTTCCCCAGAGCAAGTTCCACTTTTGGGAAGAAATGGACGGTCAGATCTACAGTTTGCTGATTCTGAATGTGTCCCTGGAGGAAAGAGGCAACTATACCTGTAAAGTGCAGGAAATACGTAAACACAGAAACAAGTGGAGAGCCTCATCGAATGGAACAGGGAGCATGCAATTACGAGGTAACTTGAGGATTTTCAAAGCATCATTACATGATGTACACAACACAGTACTCAGCCTTCTTCTTAAGGCTAAATGAAGCACAGCTTTTTTTATTACACACTACATGAAACCATTCGCCTTTTTTCAGTTGATCCTCTCATTTCGATGTTGCTTTTAGCTTTAGCATGTTAGCTACTTTTACTACAAAATGGCAATGAATAGAGCAGATATATGCAAAATGCAAATGACCAAATGCACAATGTAAAAGCTTTTTAAAAAGGTTAAAGGATTAGTTTACCCAGAAATGAAAATTCTATCATATTAATTACTCATCCTCATGTCCTTTAAAACTCATAAGACCTTCGTTCATCTTCAGAACACAAATGAAGACATTTTTGATGATATCAGAGAGCCATCTGTACCTCCATAGACTGCAATACAACTGAAATTATCCCAGATCCAGAAATATAGTAAAACACCAGTACAGTCCATGTGACATCAGTGGATCAACTTAAGTTTTGCGACACTAGGAGAATACTTTTTTGCACAATTCTTCTCCCGTGACTTACTCTCTAAAATGGTGGAAGACGTATCACAACGTAAGCGTACCTTCCACTAGACGTAAACAAAAAAGTATTCTTGTAGCGAAGTTGATCCACTGATGTCGCATGGACTGTTTTACTTGTGTTTTACTACGTTTCTGGATCTGGGATCATTTCAGTTGTATTTGCTGTCTATGTAGGGTTGGATGGCTCTCTGATGTCATCAAAAACATCTTAATTTGTGTTCTGAAGATGAATGAAGGTCTTATGTGTTTGGAATGACACGAGGGTGAGTAATTAATGGCAGAATTTCATATTAATGGGTGAACTAACCCTTTAATAATCTGGAATTTAAAACAAATGTTCAGTTCAGGAACTAGTCACTAGCGGCAGTTAACACTGTGGTTGACTTGGATGTGGTGGAAGAATGATGTCTTGCCACGGTCAGGGCTAACCACACAACAGCTGTTTCCTCCAGTTCACTTATCCTTCAGTTCATCCAACAGAGGGTCAATTCCAATTCCACAATTGGTGACAACATTTATTGTTAGCTATTTGTAAGCCTCTTTTAGAGAGGGGATGGTCTGTCTTTTCAGAGCATCACAAAAGAGCGATTATCAGATTCACATAGTCACATTACTCCACGGCAACAGTTCAAAGCCCAAATCCAAATAAGTTTTCGAATGGTCCATAAAATTTTAAATAATCAACGTGAAAATGAGGCGTAAATGTTCCCATTTCTCACGTTTGAGCCTTTTCTTACATGCTAGCTTCGGTGTGTTTATAAGTCTCAGGGTTCCACCTTCCACATATATACATCATTTCCACTATAAATGCGTTCTGGGCCAACACAAACAGACCGTGAGGCTGTTAACGAGAGCAACCTGGACATGCTGTGGGGACAGAGAGAGTGGAGACTTGGCAAGGATGCAACTGAAAACATTTACTCTGGCTGCATTATGAGTTTTCCTATGGTGTTCGGACAGCAAGAGGTCCCCAAAGCCTCAGCGTCCATTGGATTAATCATCTGCCTGATAAACTGCAATTACCTGATGCTAGCAACAATAAAAAGAGCACCTGCAGTGACCGTTCACTCAAAAATAAACATTCTGCCATCATTTACATTTACTGTGCTATGACTTTCTTGCGTCTGTAGAACACAAAGGAGATTCTGAGTATAGCTTTCAATGATTTAAAAATCTCTTTGTGTGATTAATAGACTAAAATGTTAGTTATTCATTGAAAGTCTTCACCTTCAAGAGTTACTAAAACTAGATCAGTTCAAGAATAAGTCGGATTTTGTGAACTGGATCGTTTGAAGACATACGTTTTGTTCTCTCTAAAACGTGCCAGGGACAACTAGGGCAGATGTAAAGATTTTCAGTGAATAATAAATTACATTTCAATCTGTTCTTCACACAAAGCCATTAAAAGCTTCAGAAGGCTTGGAATACAGTGCACAAGTCATATTTCTTCTTTTATGTTCCACTGAAGAAAGATAGTCATGTGGGTTTGGAACAACATGATGGTGAGCGAATGATGACACACTTTTCATTTTTGGATGAGCTATTTCTTTAAAAAGTAGCTCTTTCTAATTTATGAAGTTCAAAAAGCAAATTTATTTACAGTTATGTTTCATCATTGGCCATGACAAGTCATTGCATCTGAAAGAATTTTTTGTTTAGCTAACATTTTAGAAGCTAAATCCAAAAATAAAAGAAACAAAAGAAGTAAGTGTTTAAAATCACTATATATTTAATAAGATTTTGTTTAGAGAGATAAATGCAGTAAAAATACAATAATATGCACATGTAACTGATGATTTACTATACATCCGCATATATCACACAGATATAAAGAAGTGGTTTTGAAAGAATTAAAGCAACAGAATGTTATTGTAGAGGCTAGACAACCACAGATACCCCAATTAACCAAATCCGAGACACAAAAATAGATAAAACCAAGTGAGAGAGTAAATAAACAAGAGGCAAAAAGGAACGAAATGAAGTTTGTAAGGTTGACTTAAACCAGGGAACTTGTCTTGTGAAAGATACAACAATGTCAACCCGCTGAAATACCCCATAAACACAGACAAAAGCAGGACCACAGAGCGGGGTTAACCACTTCAACCAACTCAACAGCCACAGGGTCGGCCAGAAAATGACTTAATGCTTTCCCAAAACAAAAGCAGCACTCAAACATATGCTGTTCCCCACCCAATCGACTACACTTTGAATCTAGTGTGCACATTGTTATTGCACAATGTGTCTGCAGATCCGAAAATGTGCTGAACCCTTCAGTTTAGCAGGGGTTTAATAGAATGGCTTTGACTTGAAAGAAAATGCAGATCAGATGTGTAACTGTATACCTGCTGTGGATAGAGTCACAGCCGTTCTGGTCGTTATTTCAAGCAGTCGGTGCTAATGTAGTGCATGTGAGGGGAGACGTACAACAGGATCTGTTAGGGTCCAGAACACAGAGAATAGTGCTTTAAATGTACTTTAATATGAATTAAAATGTAATAAATGTACTTCTATATTGATTTACTTAAGTTTTGTTTAGCATCTTAGCCTTGCCAGCAATGCTGACGCGAGAAATGGTGTTAGTTTGGTGGCAGGACTGTTTTTGTTTGGCTTGCCAATGGAGGAAGTGTTTAGGAAACTCCATGAAATACTTATAGTTAGTTTTTTTATTATTATTTGTGTTTCATCATAAAATCATGTAAGTTTCATTCAACTAATTTGACATTTGAACTAAATATCATACAATAAGATTTAATAGTAGTTTTGTCCAGCAGTGCCCCTTAACATCTGTAAGCAATTTTCCCTGACCTGACCTGTTTTAGTACAAATTTAAAGAAGAAAAATTAAAGAAAGAATGAGAAAATATGATTTTCCTATGTAAACAAGTCTTAGCAATAATTACATAAAGATATTTAAAAACTGATGTAATGCATGTTGTATGTATTAATAGCTGTTTATTAGCTTTCTGTGTTAGATTTATTTAAAGCCACATTTCGCAAGGTTAAAGGTTAAATATTTTTAGAGGACTCAAACATTCCTTTTAAACTAAATGTCCTTTCCTGTTCTTATTGAAGCCTAATCATGATTGCAGTTCCTTGATGTCAGTTTCTTTCTTTAACAAAATGCATGTTTTTTTATTTTACTTTTTACACTTTTTACTTTTTCTTCATGTTTTCAGTACATCACATACCAAGCACAGGAAAAGCTGATGTCATATGGCGCATGTTTGAAGGTATGCTGTTATCTCGTTATTTTAATAATATAAGAAGATGTTTACTGCAGTCTGGAGTATGGTCTCTATCACTGATAAAGTGGATAGGCTCACAGCTTTGGCTAGCGTGTCAAAACTCCTCCCATCTGGTGGAAAAAGACCAAACCAAATTCAACCAAGTGTAAACCAAGTGTGCTCACAGTGTTTGCTTTATTTTTGTGGTCAGCTCTGACCAAGCTTATATTGGAATATGTATTCTTCTTTAGCATATAACGCTTTACAACATTTCCACTACATTATTACAAAATCCCCTACATTTTATATACAATAAAAAAACATTACTGTTACTAAAAAAAAGGTACTAGTAATGTATCTTTGTTCAAGAGAATCTTCATTGCTTGCTTGCAAGGTCAGGGCTTAGAATGTATATTTACAGCGCATTGTTTTGCTGTGATCTTTCTCAGACTTGTATTTGTATGCTGTTCTCATCTGCTCTATCGGTCTGGTCTGTATGCTTGTCTTTGTCATGACTATCACATGTCAGCACCTGCAGCACAAACGAAGACTACGAGGTGATGAGCTTTTTAACTTACATTTAGCATTCCAAAATACATAAAAAAAATGTATTCATTAAAAATAATGTATACAATTATTTATTTATGTTATTATGCTTGTTCAATTGTATCTCTATCTAGCCAGTTATTACCTTGTGAAGTGTCCTGAAAACAGGTAAAACTATAAAGTATGATTTCATTTACTATTATAAGTAATTGAATGATTCATTCTTATAATAACATCCTTCTGTTTTATATATGCAGCTCAGGAGAGACAGTTACCAGTGTGTCCAGTGTGTCCAGCTCCTCTCCTGCAATGCACAGAAAAGAGAGACGACACAAACCTCAGCTCAGAGATATCACTGAGCCACTACCACCACCACAGATACCTGCTAAAGGTACATAACAGACTGAAACCCTTACGTTATAACACCAAGTCAAAAATAACTGGGTCATCAAAAAGTAAGGTAACACTGTACAAGAAGGTGCAATTCAGTTAAGTTAACACATTAGATATTTTGAATAATGAATGAGCACTTGTTGCATTCCTTCTTCTTCATTTACGGTTAAATTAGTAAAACTAAACATTGGCCGATTAATTAATGCTTTAAATTGTTTAATGCTGCAAAAATTATCACATATTTTGTATATATGTGAGCATTTTCTTCTTTCTTTTCTTTTTTTTTTCTAGCACCTGTACCAAGAAAGCCACGTAGGACCAAACTTTTAAAGGCACAACCAACAAAAATGGTAAGAATGCTAACTCTTATTGAACTAATTTTAAATAAGAGCATTATTTTCTTTCATACTAAAGCATTAAAAAGATTAAGTGATGCTGATAGGGTTTTATAATTGTCCTAAATATATATCTTGATGAAATACATGTTTTATAATCAGTTTTGTATGTGTAATCGCTTTATTCTCAATTTTATAATATTTGCATCTAACGACACACTTTCTTTAGCCTCTCAATTGAATTTTCACAGACTAGAAACATGCAAGAGGGAAATAATGTGGCTTTCTCATTGAGCTTTATGTTCGCCACAGTTATTGCTATACCAACCTCCATTTATGGGTGTTATAATTTTATTTACTATTATTGCTTTCCAAAGCGTGATTATTTATTTAACATGCTTGATTCATATTAGATTAGTTTCCAGGGAAATCATCACCAAAATGCAGAAAAGCAGCAAAAAACATAAAAACGTTTTACAGTCCAGCATTGCATTGTGAATTCAGGTCGTAATATGGTTGGTCAATGATAAACTTCACATACTCTCTACTAGCAGAGGGCAGACTTCTTTAAATAAGTGTGATTGCCAGGGGATCGGACAACTTTTATATGTATAACCTACTGCTCTCTGTCCACTTACTTTGTTTGCATTCCATTTTAGAAGCACTTCCTTTAACCATCTGAAATATATGTTTATCAGATGAAGTGGTTGTTCCGACATACTTGAGACTCCTGGTTAGAACCGTCTTATGAACAATCCTAAAATTATAACTATAATTTCATGTTGCTTTGACCCCACATTCCCCAGAGAAACTCCTCTTTCAGACCTCTGACCACATACTGTAGTCTTCATATATCTGAAACGCCCTGTACTCTTCTCTTCCTCAAGCCAAGGGTGGTAGACGACAGTCTGACATACGCAGAGCTGGAGCTGGTGAAACCGAAGCCTGAGCTGAAAACAGACTTGACTGGATGTGCACAACTTGAGCCTAATACACAATGCACAGGGACTGTATATGCCCAAATACTCTTTGTGGAGAAGCAAGTGTAAATATGTACAGTATAGAGTTTCATACCAAAATTATTTATGAGATTAAAATATTTTTACCTACATACTGATGTTCTGTTATGTCACGTGTACTAGTATTACTAGTCTAAAATCTGTCATACAACAGCAGCATTTATATATATATATATATATATATATATTTATGTGTGTGGGCACATTTATGTACCTAGGAATTTGAGACCTTATTTTCTTTATTGAATGTATTATGCATTTAACTCTAAACATGCATAATTTGAATATGCATTTTTGTAAGGTATGTAACGATTTTATTTTTTGCTATGTTGTATAAAATAAAGATCACTCCTCTAAAAGCAGAGGATGACACAGTATGAGCAGAAGGGCACACTGATTTAATGTCTTGTTTATTGAAGCAAATCAATATAACTAGAATAAGACCTAAGATCAAGACATACATTGGTCGATTAGTTTACTTTCCATAACTAAAAATACAAATATTAGCCAGAGGGTATTATGGTGGGTATATGAGGTATGTTAGATATTTGTCAATATACTTTATACAATCCTTTTTTACTATTAAATTGTTATGTGCAAAATATTGACATTTTTAAGCAAAATACATAATACATTTATATTTAGGTATATAATTAAATTTGTGTATTGTAATGCATTTTAGAATTGTTTATAATAATTTTAATATTAAAAACATTAACATTTGTATTATTATTTAGAAATTAAACATTATGGTATAGACAAGTCAGGTTCTTCTAACACTAAAGATAATACTCTACTGTAATCTGTAATATTTTCTAATTCATTGTCAATAATAATTTTTAACTTGGAATGTATTAATTGAATGTATTAATGATTAATGCATGTAACTATGCTATTGGTGAGTTACAAATAGGCATATAAAATTTAACATATATTTAAAACCTGTTATCTACACAATTAGGTTTAGACAAGATGAGTGCACAGCTATAGCAAGCATAAAGCTATTGATACAATGCACGTTATGACATCTCAGTTCGTCTTGTCCTCTCTTATCGTCCGTTCTTGAGTTTAGTCCCCCTCTCTTTCTCTATCCGTTTCTCCCACACTCAGCTAAGAGCCAGTGACTGTGATGAACCCTTTAATGGTTACATTTATTAAAATCACACTAATTGTAATCATGCTTAATAATTAGCTTTACAGTGCATTATAATTGGGTTAGGCTACAAGATGGTTCTGCCTAGGTGCTATAATTTATTTGATTTAATTATTCAGAGGAGCCCAAATGGTTTGACATTTAATATCATAAAACCACCGACGTATTAAAATTGAGATGGCTATTGTCTTTTGAGAAGGTCATTTGCTTCTCTTGGTGAGATATATGGTGATTATTTTCCAGTCTATTAAGCGCCTCTACTTAGCACAATTAGCCGCATGCACAAAGGTTAAAGAGAGCGACTCTCCCCCTTCATTGTGGTCACAGCGCATATTAATGAGCAGATGCAGCGTGAGGATGACAGAGAGGCCCAGGAAGGAGCTCAGAGGGAGTGAGGGAGGAAGATACAGTTTCTGCTGTGTCCATAGCCCTGGATCACTCTGAAACATTAGTGTTGAGCGTAAACGCAGCTATACTCTTCATCAAAGCATGCCTTTCTCGTCTCGTCTAAACTTACCATGACCTTCTGCTGTCCCGCTTTGTTTTTGCTCCGCGGGAGTGTTTATATGCTGCAGCCCCGGATCTTCTCAGAGAGAGGCCTCTGTGCTCTTTTGTATGGAGCTCCAGTATGTGCAGATGTTGCAAGTACAACACCCAGAACAAAGCGAGAATGTCAGCTGTACTCAGGGGACAAAATTCACAAACACTGTGTGTACCACAAACTACACAGAGATGTGTACATATTTGGCCATCAAAAGCAGAACACATTCATCTGCTCTCAATTCTGCTGTTTTGAACAACACCCTTGACCAAATATAAAGAGGCAGCAGCAAAGAAAAAAACTCATTTTCCGCGCTGAGCTGCAACTTCAGCAAAAAAATAAAGTCTGTGATTATTTACTCACGCTCATGTTGTTCCAAACCCATATGCTGTTATTCTCGCAGAGAAACTCCAAATGAGAGTCTTCTTTGCAAGCAGTTAATAGCGACCTAAGGGAGAGTGTAACGATACGCAGTTCATTATTTTATGAAACAGTTAACAAAAAATGTATATCGTCGTTTACTCACTTTTAGTTTGAACACCAAAGGTGAAAACTGTGTTTGTTTGTTTGCCCCTCTTTTCCTCGCATTCGGTTCATAGTGACGTTGCTTTATAAAACGCTTTATAAAAAACGGCACTATTTAAATGTCATTTTTATGTATGCGTTTTATATGGTTTTAAAAAATAAATAAATAAATAATAACGTTGGCTCTCGTCTGGCACACTGCACGCGGACTCACGTAACGTTACGCAACTGGCGTCAACTTGCGCTTCCATCGATCGCCCTTAAAAATGTAACAATTTCCTAGCTAAATTTAATAATATACGAGTAAAATTACAACATTTAATTTAAACTCGCATATTTAAATTCACCATATTAACGAAAAAAAATAAAATTACAAAAACTACATAGCCTATAATTGCAATTGGGGTTTTATTATTTGAACCATTCCTTTAAATGTAGTAATAAAAATAATCTTACTGTAGTGAATACAGTGGACTTTATTAATTCTTTATTTTGCGCATTCTGTGAGCAAACACATTACACTGCTCCCTATGCACACCGGAGATATAACCTTATGGAACGGCTGATCTCAGATTCCCATCCCCGTTTTCTTTATGGCCCGACCCCCATCGCTGGATTATTCATGCTGCTTAATGACGGCTATTAGGAGAAGACAGTCTCCAAAGGTTGGAGGGGAGCAACAATTAGCCCTCGTCCCCAGAGAGGCAAGTGGAGCGTGGCCTGGTGGGAGCTCCCAGTAATCACAGCTCTTTCCCTGCTGTCTGCCTGCTTGAGAGAACCAGACTCAGTCATGTGCCAAAGAGCCCCCATACACAGCAAAGTTACACAACACATCTGGGCAGATGGACAGAGGAAGACCTCAAGCTTTTTTTCCTGGCGAGTCTGTTCAACAAGTCAGCCCAGGAAGCCTGAATATGTAGCTGAGTGTCTTAAGAAATTTATACAAAACTGTACATACAAAAATAAAAGAAAAATTTGATTAATATTAATATTCAAGTAGCATATACTATAAAAGGGTCGAGTGTACAAATTGCAATTTTGTTGCAAACGCATGTGTTGCTCTGCATGCAGCGACCCATATTCTTAAACTTAATGGACATCTGTGTTGATTCTATGGATTTTACCACCGCAGTAGCCCTGACAACTACCAAAAACATTACATCAACTGCTGGATGCTGCCAGGGGACCACATGTACAAATGAACAATTCACAGAAAGCTTATATTTGCTAGCATTTCTGTAGAATAAACACACTCGCTCATGATTCATTAAGGGAGTCAGAAAATACTGGCTATTATTAATCGGGGTGCATGCAAACAGAAGCGTCATTCAAGGTCATGACTAAATGATGCTATTCAAATCATGAGAATCATTAGTATTCCTGCATGGCATCTTTAACAGATGATGTTACACATTTAAACTTTATATGTTGGCAACATCTTTCAAATTAATAAGATTAAATATGCATCGGTGGGCTAAAGAGATACATTTTGCATTGTAAAGCTGATTATAAAATATACAACAAGGCAAGTAAAAACAGGCATGTACAGTATAAACATGTTTTCTTATTACACTTGACCCATCCCCTACACCTTAAACAACCCAATACCACCAAACCTGTCCCTAACTGTACCCATATAATACAATATGAACACAATAATCACTTATTTATTTAATGTTCAATAGTTTATTTTACGTTCATAGTTAATATAAAGTGGGACCAAGAAATCAAGTCTTTTACATTGTTCGAAAAAATACTTGAAATAAATTATTTTCTTTTGTATTTTCTATTAATCAAAGAAAAAAAGTATCACAATTTCCACAAAAATATTAAGCAGCAAAACTGTTTTCAACACTGATAAGAGTTATTCTGAGCACCGAATAAGCTTAAATCATTAAAATGCAAAACAGTAATTAAAGTTTAGTTTGAGCACGATTATATTTCAATATAATCAATAATAATTATTTACAGTCAAACCAGCAAATCACTGTTGATTCCTATGTGCCATAATTTACAGTAGTGGCATTTATTTCAGAATACTTCAGAAGTTCAGATCACGGAACGCGTGTAAAGGCAGTTTTATAGTCCCACACCCTCTATGATGGGAATCTGGGGCACATTGCCAATGGAAACTCTGACTCTAATTGGCTGAGGAGGTTGATTCAGCCCTTTAACAGTAGCGATTTCCCTGATGTTCCACACTGAGATAGCAGGACCGCACAAGTAAGAAATTTTATTTTGATTTAATTACAGATAGTTAAATTTAACTAATAAAATCATCTTGATATACAGTATAAACTGTATAAAAAAAATCTTCCAGCATAAAACACAACTAGTGAGCAGAACCCTGCTGCTTTATAAAATACACCATTTCAGTATGTCCACTGGTGTAGTTAAAAAACGTACAAAAATACGAAATGGCACACATGCGCATGGCTTTGAAACTCCAGCATACCGGTGTTTATAAAATAAACATTGCTTTGGCTTTCTGGGAGTCCAGTGAGAGAAAGAGAGCTACTATACAATAAAACCGATCCACCAAATGGGTCTACTTTATTTTTTTTTAAATGGCATCATCTTTCATTTCTTAAATAAGCAGAGTTGTGTTTCCGGCCCTGGCCAGTGAGCCTCACCCAGTCCAAGAAAGAATGCGTCATCCCTGTAATTCACCAGACCCAGAGTGGGTCTCCTGAAGTCAGCAGTCCTGCTGGAAGTGGTGAGAGCAAAGTGCAAACGTAGGCAGCACTTAAGCTGGACTCTCCACTGGCATGTGGCTGCATTCAGCTGCAGTTACAGCCGACTTTAACACTCACTGACGGATGATTGATTGATCCTAGCTCTCGCACGACCAGCTGTACACCCTGCCCCAGGCATCACCGACCAGCAGTGTGCCATGCGTTCTGAAATCAAAAATTAAAATCATCTTCAGAAAAAAATAAAAAAACACATTCATTCAGTGTCACATATAGGAAAACTTGGAATGTATACTTTTTGTTTCAGGTTCATCAAAAAAGAAGGGTGTATAGAACAAACACAGGTGAGTGAATGATTAAATAATTTTACAATTTCGGTGAACTAACTCTTTAATCCTGTACTGAATCATTTAAAACATTTGAGGATCCATTTGAAACCAGCTTTCAGATCATATTTTGATCTGAGAGACCTTTCTTCAATACCTTGATATGCCCAGAGCCGTAATCGCAGGGTTATTTTTGCAGCGTCGTCGAGAGACATTCTGATTGCGATTTAACTCTCGACAGAGCACCAGGTGTCTTTCCCACTTCCACGAGCTGCTGTCTAAGAAAAGCAAAAAGCAAGAGTGAGATATGAGACAGAGATTATTTATGGTCAGCACGTTGCTAAATTGAGAGAAATACATCTAATATAAAGCCTTCACTGTTACAACGAGTTCCCCCAATTTAATTTAAACGTGTTGATACTTACACGCGCTGACGCTGTGCTGTAACCAATGTGTACCAAATTGGATTTGGTTATTATTGCTTTCTAAATTGCATGCCTACATCAGCAAAATTGCTCATCAGTGTTTACAGGCTGTATGTTTAATAACTTTGTCCCATAATTCCTCGCAGCTAGCCCTAATGCGTCGCACAAAACAGTAGATCATTATGAACTTTTCTTCGGATCGCTCAAAAACGAACCTCCGGCTGAGCGGCTGCACCATCACACTTAAGAACAGATGTAATCCGATTTATACAGCATTTTTGAAGGATGTCTAGTATTTGGTCTGGCTATTTAATTTCAAACATTACTTGTATATTAGAAAATAACGATTCTCGTGACGTCACAAAGCACATTGTTTTCCAATATTCCAGGAGCGGGTTCCTGTTATTTCATGCTGGCCATTAAGGAAGCTCGTGGGTTATAACGGCCCTATGACCGGAGGCGAGAATAAAAGCACATATTCACGCTCTTGTTCAATTCTGCACTTAAGGTGAAGTGTATTAGTGTTACCTGCTTCCTCAGGAGCTGATGACAAAACATGCCCTTGAGACACAGAGCACTCCTCATGTCCAGGTAATTGTACTCTAGTATATTCAGTCTTCCATATCTGCAACAGAACCACACGGTTAATGAAAAAAAGAAGAAGAAAAAAAAAAAAAAAAATCGAATGCAATTGAAGCTATATTCATAAATCAAATCTGCCGGCCATTGATGTCGCAGGTCCAGGCTCCAATTGATGCCTAATTTAAGAAGCACTTTGATTTAATAACTGCTCTTACCTCATCTAAAGTGAGCACATGTAACTATTAATGCTTCTGTGGGACTTCTCAGCCAAGCCTGTGAGCCCCATTTCAATATCCCAGTTACCATATTTTAATATTTTGCAGCTATATTACCTGACTATTAAGCAAGAAACACTACAAGAAAGATTTATTGCTTAAACACAAAGGTGTAGTCTTTGGAGAAGACTTCTCATTTAAACTCTCTCATTATAAAGTTGGCTATGTGATCGCTACGCCTCATCATCTTTCAGAAGCCCGTTCTAAAGATCCGGCCGTACCCGGACGATGCCGTCGGCGCTGCCGGTGATGATCACGTTGCGGGTGTCCCACTCATACTTCTGTGTGAAACAGCAGCACAGAATGTTTCCTTCAGGCCAGCGGGAAGTGTTTAAAGAGGCCAGCAGCTGCCCCTTCATGGTCCACAGGTACAGATGGGTCTCTGCGCATGACACAATCTCACCCTGAGAGAGAAAGAATGACAATTAATGATGACCATAACAGACAAAAGACAATGATTCATTAAACTGATCAGAAGTGACATGAGGATTTTTAGGATTTTTGAGGATTTCAAAATAAATGCTGTTCTTTTGTACTTTTGGCTAATCAAAGAGACTTTAAAAATACACTATGATTTCCATGAAAATATTAAGCTGCACAACTTTTTTTCCAGCTGTGATGGGAAATGTTTTATAAGCAGTAAATCACCATTATTAATTTCTGAAGAATCATGTGACACTAAAGTCATCAGACTGCATTCAAAAACCTACAGACCACAAACATTTCAATGGTAATGTTTCTCTCTCAATGAGGTTTCAAAGTTTGTCTGTTTTTGTAGTTTAAAAATTACAGTTGTATAAATAAGAATTCATAGTATTAATTTGATAAATATTTTAATTTCAATTCATCTTAATTCTATTTATCTACATTGCCATTTTGCATCCTTTTTGCCACTAGGAATTTGAGATACATGTAACCATTCTTAATTCATTTTATGGCTTAAAAGCCTGATACTTACAGTGGGCCAAAAAATGTGTACATTTAAGAAACCCCTTTATGTATGAAGAATAATAAATGTTTACATTACTTTACTTACTTTAAATTAGTTGTAATACAAATTATTTGAAGGGGGTTTGTGATTATATATAAAAACTATTCTATTTTGTTTTTAGTTTCAGATATTTTTTACACTTTGAAAAAGGTATTTTAAAGTAATAGAACAGATCTGAAGGGAAGGATGTGCCCACCCTTCCTTCACACAACTGGCTGAGGGGAGTTTCAGAAACCACTCTGCAGGTGCAAATGAGCCGGTATAAATGTGTCATCCAGACGGCAACACGAGCCGAACGGCCCTAACCAAATTAAATGTGCGGGAGTGAGATGGATGGAGAGAGATTTGGGAGCTGAAAAATGCAGGCTGACCTCAGAGCGTGTATGTTTTTTTTCTGGAGGGTACTCACGGTCAGGTCATTAATAGCCAGGGCAGACACAGCAGAAGAATGTTCTGGTAACTGTGTGATGTAGCTGAGGTCCTCCAGGTCCCACAGGATACAGGTCTGATCCAGAGAGCCGCTAATAATCACGCTATGTGCTTCTGATGCTACCAGACACGTCACTGTGTCTGTGTGTCCATACAAGGTCTGCGATGGAAAAGAAACATCTATTACAAAAATGAAACTAAATCTGCTTTGTGACTCCTAAGCATGAACATGGCTGTTTAGGAACGATAACACTTGTCAGTCTGACCTGTTTGAGTCTCATGTGTTTAAATTTGTCCTTGCTGACGGAGACCTCCCACACACAGACAACAGTGCCGGTCCCGGCTGTGATGATGGTGCTGTTGTTGGGACAGGCGGCACAGACAGCATCTCCCCAGTCTGACACGCTCTCACACACTGCAAAGCTCTGAAACACAGGTAATAAAGCAATCAAACCTTTACAGCCAACCAGAAGTAACCTTGAACCTTTTAATACATGATACACAAGAAAAGGAAAACATCAAATGAAAAAAGTATTAATAAAATTACAAGCATGTTTATTTATTTATGGATCTAGATAAACTATAAAGCCAACCTTTTCAGTTGTGTAGCTCCCAAAAGAGCAGGTCTGGTCATAAGAGCCCCAGCTGAAGTATGTGTTCCACTGTGGTGGGATGAGAAGTTTGTTTTCTTCCACGACCAATACATCTTTCTCTCTACACACTATTTGACCAACAGGCCCCAATGTGAGCTCTGTGTAAAGAAACAGCCAAAAAGCAGGTTTATGCAGTGTGACATGCCATGTATATTTATACCTTGTAAATGTTTTTGATCATATTGATGTATACCTTTATTTAGCAAGTCTACATTTCTTTCAAAAATGAATATTAATGATTCTTTTAAATGTTAATGTCTTTAAAAATGTATTTTTTAAAAATTAATGTCACTGAAAACTATTGATTAAAAAGTCCAGAACCTGCTATTTATACATACATGCATACATACATATATATATATATATATATATGTGGTTATACTGTATATATTATATATTTAACCAACAACCTTGATGTTAAAAGGCCTATTTCTTTGACTTTATTTAAATTAATTTTTTTTACAATTTACAATTTTTACAATGTGAAACATGTTTGAACAACTCTGTCTAAAAACTGGCACTAAAAATGTTTAAGAGGAGTATTCTACATTCAAATGACCTACATATGTGAGGACACAGTCAATTCCCCTTCTCACTGAGAGTAGAACAGTAACACAAATCATAATGAAGCCTGAGATGATTGCAAATTTCTCTCAAGATGCCCTTTAAATCTGTCCTCATAGGATTTACTGATCAGAATGATAAAGTAACTCCTGATGTGAGAACAAGATATTGAGTGAGAGACAATAGAGCGAGAGAGATAGAAACACAGTGAAAGAGAATCATCTAATTTTCCAGAGAGATCCTTTTGGGATATTCAGATTATTAAATAAGCCTCAGTGGCTGTATCTTCCAAGTGCGGCCTAACAAATAGCAGGAGCTGAATGGAGCCGAGCTGAGCTGTGACTGAGAAAATGAGCTTGTGAAAAGTCTAGCCAGCATCTTCTGCCTCGCGGCTCCTATTGCTCCCTGTAGACGTGGCCCCATCTTGTAAAAAATAATTGAGGAATGGAATAAAATAACAAGGTGACTATGAATGATTAAATGGGAGGGGGGGTCTCTACCACAGTGCTGTGGATGTTCATTTTGAGCAGTACCTTTAATAGCCTGGGCGGAGGGCTTGAGCTTGTCCAGTTTAAAGAAAAAGGGGGTTATCTGACTGGATACCGATGTCTCTTTCCCAGAAGCACTCTTGTGAGGCGTACGGCTAGGGTGTGGTTTGGTGAAGAGCTGGAATCATAACTTCTTTTAGTGTTAAATTACAGTAGAATACAGCATCGGTACAGTAAATCGTCTCATTGCCGAAAATCAACCTTACCAAATATTGACATATATTAGGCATGCAAAATTTTATGAGTTTTATGTTTTCTTATTTCTATTAATCTTTAAAAACAGTAATCACTAGTTTAGACAAAATAGTAAGCAAAATGTAATATTTACCAATTTATTGGTTATCAACCATAGCATGAAAATTATTATCAGTTTGTCTATATCTGTACGTACAAGCAAAAAATTTTTGAAAATAGGCGTAGAGGATCTGCTTATATTCTTTAAACAGTGTGCTCAACTGGTGTACCTGCTTCGGCATTTGACCAAAGTTGCTGATGTAGCCAAGCACAGTGCTTTTCATGACAGGATCCTTCATGCTCGCTCTGTCGTGTTTGTCAGTGTAGAAATATGGGTGAAAGGTGTTGAGGGCCTCCTCTGCGGGCGGACCCTGCTGCTTGTATCCGAAGATCAGATCAATCCAAAGATGCAGACGTGCACTCACGTAATCGCTCTCAAGAGCCTGCAGAGAGGAAAAACTCAGTCAGTCAGCAGATCTGGATGGGGGCTAATACACTATCAACGATGCCGTAACTTTTATTTCCGTAGAAGTGCAGGTGGAAAAGCTGCACTTACTAATATCAGGTCAAAGAGATTGCACAATAACGCATTTTAAAAAGATATTATTCCATCCTGGCGACTGATTACACTTCAAACAATCTGATATAAAAATTATTTTCCCAAAGTTTGTATTCCTATTTTGTGCTACCAAGTCATTTTCCTTTTTTTTTTTTTTTTTTATAAATCTGAAGTATTTTAGAATTGGTTTAAGTGTCCAAACATAACAAACATTTATACAAAAGCAAAAAACACTTAAAAAAAACAAGTATAATCAAAGCAGCTCTAAGTCACAGGCACTAAATTGTGAAAGATCCCTATATTACCCTTCATTTGCATATGAAGGAAGGCGAGCAGACAGAATAGCTCATTTTATGCCATCTGGAAATGATACAAATATTGCTCTGTAGATTGGGAACTGATAAACCCTGGCCCTTATATGCCTGCAGGCGTAACGTAGTGAGAAAGAAAGCATTCATTCCAATAACCAGCAGGCTTCAGTAATGGAGTTATGGGAGAGTGCAGATATTGTGCTTGTGCTGAATTGGGCCTGTTATCCTCTAATTACAATGGCGTTAAACAGAGTAATGGGGCTTCCTTGATGAACTCAACAAGTGCTTATTATCTCAAGAAAAGCAAAAAATAAAGCAGCTGCAAAAATTATTTAACTATCACCAGGTTTAGCTGGTTTTGAGCGGTGCAGCGAAACTGATAATGTTTTAGCTCTATGCTTGTTTTCATGAAACATGGTATGTGCTCTTATTGCATTGAGTCTTGTTGTCTGTCACAATATAGGCTAAAAGTAAAGCAGCGTCTAAAGCCCACAATAAGGCCTATTTTGATCTTGATGGACCAGAGAAACTGACCTCTCTCTGTACTCTGATGAACTCCTGTGGGTCTCCTTTGGCCCATGGTGGCAAAACAACATCATCTAATGTTGTTCCATCCTGCATGCAACCTGTATAATCAATACACAAATCGAATGACTAATGAAACAGACTATTTAAAAATAAAATAAAATATATATCTTTAAATATAAAAATCCCATATTTATACTGATATATTACCAAAGTCAAACTGGTTGGAGTTGACAAGAAAGTCTGGGAGGTAGAAAAATTCTGGAATGAGCTCTCTGACATCACTCATGTTGTCCTTGGATGCAGATTCCCACTCGTTCTGAATGCTGTGAAACATCCGCTCTGGAACGTCAAACGTTCCGCCCTGTATGAAAAAAAAAAAAAGAGATTAAATCCACCAAAATCCGAAATTCTAGGAAGAGCGCATTTCCTAATGTTATTTAAAAGTGGCACGGTGAAAAGGAAAACAGCAAAGTAAAGAAAAATGACAAAGGATGAAAAAAGACATGCTGTCATATACATGTTTTAAATGCACAAGCTTGGGAGCTCCAACGCCAGCAAGGCTGCCTAGAACACTACAACGGCCCCATGTGTGTTTATGAATCACAGTCAAAAAACAATTGCTTAGATTTGAGACATTCTCAAGCAATTGATTCAGGCTTTTTATTTTTCAAGGGAGTTTATTCGTCCTGGTGAAAATCTCTGGAGAAGTTATGTAATTTGCAGTAAAAGCAAATGCCCTCATTGAATGAAAGTAATATACTGTTAGTGGCACAAATCTGATTATGAATATTACTGTACGGAGGAAAGCTGCTCAAGTGAAGCAAATATCATTGCAAAGTGTTATCCTAATGTTTGCATTACGTTACACCCGCTATCAAATATGCATGACATTTTATTTTAATCAATTGGTTCCATGTGTATAAATGAGATATTCTTTAAAAACGAAATGTGGTTTTGCACGCAAGTGACGCAAAAGAATTTATTTGCATACATATTAAAATCATACCCTAATTTGGTTTTAGAAAGAAAAAAAGAAAAAGTGCACACAAGCCCAAACAAGGCCAAAAACAATGAAGCTCATTTTATTGAGTAAGTTCAATTTAGAAAAATTGAATTTTATAGAAGTTCTGTCACTCTGATATGTTTTGTGCTTCATTTGATAAAGTAGACGCATTATTTATTGGATTTTCTGAAGCACCGCGTGCCCAGTAATAACAGTAGTGTCATGTAATTGAGCCTGGTCAAACAGGTGAGAAGTTTACCTGCAGCTGGATGAAGGTCTGGGAGAAAGGCTCCATCCTCACCAGGTACGAGGCCACTATGATGGCTGATGAATAGTGTGTGCAGTAATGACACCGAGCGGACAGATCACCTGTAATCATCACATTCACTAAATAAGTTAAAGCATTTATTTGACTTCATTCAGTCCTGCAGATCCCTGAATGTTTTTTTTTTTTTTCCCACAGCCCTGTGAAACAGTCCTGATTTAAGATTGCTACTGGCTATCGGAATCCTTGAACTGCATGCTCTATGAAAAACAGATTTTTAGGTTTCAGTTACAGAATAGTTGCATGTAAAAGATACATGTGCCTTACCATCATTATTTTCCACCTCATTGTATCTCTGAATGAACTTCTCTCTTCTCTTCTCATTTTGAGCTCCCATTGGTTTGGACAGATCTCTGAATGTAGCAGGGCAGGACAGATCCAGAGTCTAACAGGCAGTGAATAGGATTATCAAACAAAACATTTCAGTATCAAAACTTCAGTTAACGTTTCGGTGCATGTTAGATTTACCTCTGATTCATAATCAGCAATAATCCATGGAAAAACAGGATATTGCATCAAGTCATTGTATGTTCGTCCAGCAAGCGTGTTTAGATGCATAAGGTATTCAAAATTACTGATTTCTCCTCTCTATGAAAAAAAGAAGATAGATACTGTCAAGAACAGAAGAGAATAAAATATGGGGGTCCCAAATATGCAAAATATGCATTATAAAATAGCTTATATATTTATGGCATTCAATCCCTTCACTGTAAATGCAGGATGTATATTACAAATAATAACGGTTAATAATCATGTATGTACAGTAATTAAAAACTCACACATTACCTGCCATTTAATTAGTGCAATCTTTTCAACTGCTGCTGCCTTTCTGTATGAACACAACAAAAGAATAATTGAAGACAATTTTTATTTAAAGCTTTTACTCTAAAACATTTTGTGATGTTTTTCTAACTTATTTTTCAAATGCTCTGTTTGATCTTCTGCATAAAGTCACGTAAGATGCAACACAAACAGAGTTGCGTACTTCTTAGCAGTAACAGAATAAAGTGTCTTGAATACTGTCAGTTCTGCACTGGTCGTCCGAACCAAGTCTACTTTGGTTGCATAGCAACAGGTTAAGGAATAAAAAAAGAGCTTATGGATTTAAACCAAGGAGGGTCCATCTTTCATTAGACACCATGGCCAAAAGAAACACATACATTCTTGTGGAAAAACAGGGTTAAGACTTTTTCACGCATGCCTTTCCCTTCTTTAAAAGGAGTAAATAGTGCCATCTATAGGTTCTGGAAAATAACTATAAACACACAGTAAAATATTACCATGGAAGTTTTCTCTTTAAAACACTTTTGTGAATTACAAGATTGCAAGTGCGGTTCCTACCACGAGCTATCTAAACATGCAAAATCACAGCTGATTTGACACGCATGTGCATGATCAGATTTTCACAAGAACTGTCAAACATTTGTCACCACTTCTTCCCAAATATACATGAAAAGAAAGCAAGAGAGAGAGAGAGAGAGAGAGAGAGAGAGAGAGAAAAAATGCTAAGTTCAATCATAGCTAATGGGCGAAACAATTAACATGCTGGACTTCAAAAAACATCCTGGACATGTAATCTGAGGGAGTGTACAAACACAAGTGCTGCAACACTTCTCTCTCCCCCCTTTCTTTTGTGTGCGCTCCGGTCACAGGACAATAAAACTCTTGGCGCCCCACGCAAGCGTTGCTTGGTAACAAAAGTTAAACAGGACAAAGCTTCTTTTGGAGTACAGTCTGAAGATCCTCCTCTGATTCTCAAGCAATTCAGTTGTGGAACTCATTTAAAAACTGTAAGTAAGAAAAACTTATTTAAGTCTTCCTTCACACCGGAAAGGAGATTAAACGAATCCTGTGTAACAATAGCTGATTGGGGGAAACTGATGGTTTTTACACACTCTTGCATAACCCTTTTACCTCCTTTTTAATCCTTGAGCCTTTCTGAAATTGTCGAGAATCACAGGCAAAAAAAATTAAAGCCACACTAACAATAAAACATTTAAAGATTCTGTAAAAAGTGCTACTGACTGATTTAGTTGGGTGAATACAGGTAAAAATAGTGGCACAACTAGCAAAGTTATACACTAAAGCCTAATCATTTATCACAGTATTATGTTTTTTTTCTAATACTAGGAAAAATAAAAATGTCAAAGTAGCCATTTGCATAATATTAAATAGCAAAAATGATAAATCGTGAGAGAGTGTCTCACTGTATCTGTTTTTCTTACATGTAAGTGCTGTTGCTACAACATGAAAAATAATTTTTTATTGACTTTAATTTCGGTATAAATGTGAATACATGTGAATACGCAAATTTAAAGATCACATTAGTTAGAAGGTATATTTTGGTAACAAACGATTTCTGGTCTTAAATCGTGTAGTCACGGCATCTATTATATTTCATATGTCACGAAAATAGCAATACTATCCAATTTTCTCTCCGTTTGGAGGGGTTCAGAATCAGCGAATCATAAACAACATGAAGATGGATCACGCCGATGGTCAGCTCTCTGTAATTGCACCTCTCGGATGCAACGGATTCAAAAACAAGGTCTAATAGAAACAGGACGAACCGTATTAGCCCATCTACCAATGTGATTAATGAGTCGCCAAAGGGCTTACAATGCAGCCACTCCTCCTTTTTAATGGGAAGATATGAAGGGAGCGAGTTTAAATCTCTTTCCAGTGTCATTTATCAAAGTACTGATTTGACTCTCTCCACACAGTCACACGGACTGCTAGCGCCGCCCCGGATCAATCAGACGGAACACAAACAGCTTTTCCCAGAATATGTGTTGGGCGCTCTCCGTATCCACTGTTATCTAGTATTAGCCTTAATTAGAGAACGACATTATCCCTAAACATCCCTTTAGGGTGAGTTGGGTGAGTGAGTCGGTTGTAAACATTACACCCTTCTCATTCCCCAAACGGCCTGACACTTCCGCGCCCCCAATACTGCCTGCAGGCATACATGATACCTCTTTCACTATGCAAACAACTAAACTGTCCCATCATTAAGTCATACATGTTTAAAGCTACAAGGTCCTGAGATAATAATTACATGACTTGAGTTAAGACTTAATCAAATTGATGCTTCAGAAGTGCTTAACCATTAATTTGTGTCTATACAGCTCCATGGCTAAAGGAAAGAGAGCAGGTGGAGCCAAAGGCACAAAGATCACATTGAAAATGGCTAAAAATGCTCTCAGAGTAACTCCAGATGGCAAAGTACGACTTGATCTGAGCAACGTAGGCATCGCCACTTTTCCCAAATGCCTTCTAAAGTTAAGAAACATTGAGGAACTTGACCTGAGCCGCAACAAATTGAAAACAATCCCAGAATTCATCGGCCAGCTCACTGGACTGCGTTGGTTAGACCTTCACAGCAACCACATCGAACAACTGCCCGAAAGCATTGGACTCCTGGGATCTTTGCTCTACCTCAACCTGTGTAACAACAATCTGGACTCTGCCGGTTTATCGCCTGACATAGGAAGTCTGAGAAACCTCCAGGTTCTCAATTTAGGTATGAATCGTCTAAATGCCCTCCCTCCCACTTTGGCCACCCTCACAAACCTGACAGAGCTGGGACTTTTTGATAACTTGTTCACACAGATACCTGAATGCTTAAACGTGCTGCCCAACCTGACGAAGCTGAACACCAAACGCAACCCTGTTTCCTACACACAGCGAGATGGCAAAGATTCTGACTCTGTGAAGACAACAGGAAATTTGTTTTTGGTGAGAGAGGGTGATTTGTGCCACCCTTGTCTAGAGAGGTGCAGAAGGAAAAAGCTGCTTGAAAGGTCGCAAAGAAAGAATAATTTTTCAGGGCTGATCTCGCCAAACTCTGTAGCTCGAAGTAATCAAGACAACTGGCGGCAGCAGACTGCTAGCTCACCTCCATGCTTTCAAAAAGGACAAACCAGACCTGTCGGAGATACCAACACATCGTCTTTTATGAATAAGCTTTATACATAATGACACTTAAACTTTAAATCTCATCCTGTACTGTTAGGAACTAAACTGCAGGTTCAAATATTGTTGGATCTCGAGCTTATTTTTGTGAGGTAAAAATGAAAATGTGCGTAAAAAGAAGTTAACTTCAACTAAGGCTAAAGTTATGAAATTAAACCGTTTCATTGTGCCTCCCAAATAGTTTCCTATAGGATTAGAATGTACAAATACATGAATTTGAACAAATAGTTAAATATTAATCTCTCTATGAACCAAAGGATTCCTGGATCTGTAATCGTTATAGGATAAATTAAAGAAATATATGTGCAAAATTACTGAGTATTTCTTACTGTAGGAAAATAACTTTGGCTTTGAAGCCGATGGGAAACAATCAATATTAAGCCCATTCCTTCTTCATTGTGTCAAAAAGTCAGGGGAACTAAACGTGATAAAACTAAATTGAGGAGAAATTGAAATGGTGAGTTAAGGAATGATAATTTGAACCAAAACAACATCTGAAATAACAAATAGGTAGTAAGCTTATGGCACCCTTGCAGACAATTAACAACTATAAAATTGTGAGCTGTATTGGCTGCTGATGACTTTGAAAAGTTACTGAGGCCGTTTTAATTGGTAGGAAGTGCTGAAGATGCAGTAATTGAAGTTTCTGTGTAGTGCCGGGATATTGTTTAGGGGATTGAGAGTCTTCCTGTCAATAGTTAACCGCACACATAAGAGAATGTGTTTTCTGGAAACTTTGAAACCACAAAACTCTGTTTCAATATAAAAGCATCACAGTCTCTCTAACTGAAAAGGCAGCTGTCTGCGAGGTCGGGCAGATGCTTTTGACACTCACCTCACATTAAGTATAGTCTCTCCCCGTCCCTTTAATAAGGAGACCACAGAGCACAGCCTAGAAAAAATGGACAAATAGAGGGAAAAAAACAAAACAAGATAAATCAATTTATTCTGTGTCACCTCACACAGTTCTTTGCCTGTCTAAAGCACATGCATCTTCTCGTTTTACCTTTTATATGCATTGACGTGGTCATTGTTAAAGAATACCAGGAAAACTGAAGTTCCGTTCTTTAAGAATATTTCCAGAGCATTGTCCTAGTGTCATCAAGAAATAACAACAACAGTTAAACTAGCAAACATGATAAACAAATAGAACAGAATAAATAAGAGTTAAATATAAAATGTATGAATTAAAAAATGAAATTACTGTGGGCTCTGTGAAGCTCACCTCAAGCAGAAAGCGCATGAAATTGGCCTCTTTGATGTCATCATACGACCAGCGTTTGCAGCTTGGACTCACGGAGTTCTTCTCTTTACTCATCATGTTGCAAATATACGAGTCTCTGACGCTATAATAAGTACAGAAAATTTAAGATGCTATTAAATCTATAAAAAAAAAAAAAAAAAAAAAAAAAAAAAAAAAGGTATTCCATTTTAATATTCCATATGTTCTATTTAATCTTTACCTCCTTTGCTGTCTTTTAATAATAAAATAACTAATTATAACATATTAATATATGCAATTAAATTAAAATTAAAATTGAAAATAAATTAGACATTTTAAATGTGTCTATATAAGATTTATATAAAAAAATTACTACTATTTAAAAGTTTCTCAATAAATAAGAACACACTACCATTTAAACATTTCTCATTAAGATTTTTTTGTAAGATAAATTAATACTTTTGAGCAAGGATGGATTAAATTTATCAGAAGTAACAATAATATGTTACAAAGTATTTCAATCATTTTGGAAAATATTTCATGGTTTCCACAAAAATATCAAGAAGAATCGTATTAATAAAATTTCATGAGCACCATTATATCAGCATACTGGAATATTTTCTGAAGGATCATTCGTCACTGAACACTTCAGTAATGGCTGTTAAATAATCTCTTATAACGCATTAAAATAATGAGTTATAATATTTCACAATTTTTACTATATTTATGATCAAATAAAAATTGCAACCTTAGTGAGCATAAGTGACCTCTTTGAAAAACATTAAAAAAATAAAAATCACCAACTCCAAACCTTTGAACAATAGTGTATGAATAGAGAGCCATGCAAAGAGAAAACAGTAGCTTTACTTGGTCTGATGATGGATTCTACAGCACACATCTCCTGTGGAGGTCAAGGTGAAGCCCTCGCATACGTAAAGGTCAGTTTTGCCAAACAACAGCACTCCTTCGGTCAGCACATGACCACTGATGACCACCACACAGTGTTTGGCATTGACCTGAGGTAAGAACACATTACAGCAGACAGCATGGGTATTGAGTAGCTCATACAGGAATCTGTATTGTGCATTGAACTGTTTAAAATAAAGCTGTAATTTGTTTTACATGCTGCCAAATTCAACGAATGTGTAAACAAAATGTCAAGCCAAGTTTTCAACAGTTGTACGAAGTGTCACTGCAGCCTGCCTTCTGAATTGTGCCCTGGGGCTAACGTGTCAAAGAAGCGCCACCCCGGTCTTGATTGATCACTGTTACCACTTCATTATCTAAACAACACGGTGGAGAGACAAAAATTAAAGGGAGAAAAAGGCAAGATGCTGAATGGATGGGGTGCTCGTGAAACGGGGCCAATCTTCCGCAGGCGGAGTCGCACGAAACCTCTCGATTATGCACGGCTAATTGTATTGTCTCCCTTCATTTCACACCAAGCAGCTGCACCTGGCCTCAGCCCTGAGTCACCACCACTCTGGGCTCCGGGGATCCGCGTCCCCGAAACATATGGGGTCCAGCCGTACTGCCAGCCGCTCCACAATTAATACAAATCAAATCAGAGCCTCCTCTCCATGCAAGCGCCCCCTCTCTGGTGCAGAGAGAGGGCCCCACTGTTTATTACCAGAATTAATCAATGACACAGCAACAATAGCAACACGCTAATTGATTAAGGCCCTGTTTAAATATATGGTACACCTGGTGGGGTTTTGGTTTCAAACAGAGCTATAAAACAGAATCAGCTTTGACCTGAGTCAGTCCTAATTCTGTCTGGCCTTGGGGATTTACAACAACGACATTTTACACCTTGCTAGAGGATGTTTTTAAGAGTGCTCATGATAGTTCATGTGAGAAAAATATTGCATATGCACCAGCCATCATTTTTGTCACAAACTAAGGCCATGACTGAAACCAAGGGTAGTCAGTTAATGACAAATAATGATATTCAAATACCTACTATTACTTCTTCACTGAAGGTATATAATACATAAAAGGGAGTGGAAATGTTGGATATTTATTAAAACAATTTTATTAAACCCTTCAACTGCCAAAAAACACACAGATATTGTGGGGCATCTATATAACAACAACAACAACAACTATTATTATTATTATATAAATTGCCCATATCTTTGTGTGTGATTGGGCAGTTTAAGGATTTATAAACACATTTTGAACCCTATTATTATTATTAATAATAATAATAATACATTTTTTAAAAAAAGTCACTCCTTTTTTTATATCTGGACTTTGGGCATCTTTATGGATAGGAGTAATTGAAATAGTAAAGATATTTTGGGTAAGAGGAGGATTGGGAAATTATATAAGCTGGGCTCGAACTCACATTGCCCACTTTAGCACCAACCACCACACTTCGCCCCATATAAATGCAATAATTAACAACACATAATACTGCATCTTTGAAGTTAATTCCTGTTTGAGCAATAATGAAAAGCTAAGCCTCTGTAGACATGGTGCCTGTAAATTACAGTCATCACATTGTCTCTGGAATTGAGGCGTAGGCTGTGTTAGGAGTGTGCATTTCTATATTAATAAGTATGGAGAGGGCAATTCGGCTGACACGCAGCACAGCAGGACACACCACCGACTGAATGAATACAAGACAGCAGACATCACCCCCTACTGTTCCTTATTAATACTTCTGTCAGCCACTCTCGGCCCAGTTAATGCTGAAGAGCACTGTCAGGCTCGGCACACACACGCACACACACACACACACACACACACTTACAGCCGCACAGGAATGTGTTTTCTGTACCAAAGGAATGTGACTCCAGGTATATATATGGGTCACTCTCACCTCTTCAGTGGGTTCCAGCTCCTTCAGTATGAGTTGAGTATCCATGCACTGCTCGGAGAAATCCTCAGGCAGAGGTGAGATGTCATTCAAGACGGGGAAAAAGGTCAAATGCTGACAGTCTAAACCGTGCTCCTCTTCAACCTCCCGGCTTGCCTCACACAGTATCCTGGGGTCTGGGATACACATTAAATATACACTTTTAAAGAAATGTGCTGATAACGCCGTAGCTGCGCAATATAAAACATTTTGCAACACTGATCATAAAATTGAAAGAAAAGAAAAAAGAAACCGTGATACCTGAATCAGCCTCAATAACTTCTGTGGCTCTTTTGCTTTCTTCAACAAGATTCTTCTGAATGAGGCCTGAAGTCAGTGTTGGCATCTATTGAAAATAAATATAGATACATTTTACTGAATAGAACTTGATAAACATGACAAATTAAAACTTTTTTGTGCATTTATAGTTATGAATGAAAACTAATATAATTAAAATAAAACATGCATTTCAAAGAAACAATAAATAATTATAATAAAATAACAAAATAAAACAAAATAAAGCCTGCATCTTTTTTAAATAAAGCTGAGAATGTTATCAACATACTTCAACCAGATTTTTTTTTTTTTATTAGTGTTGGACAATGATAAACTGCAATTAATCGTTCCACATTGCTTATATGTGTGTGTGCACTGTGTTTATTTATTATGCATGTGTAAAGACACACATACAGTATATATTTATATTTAGATTCATATAATATATGCGTGTGAATATAAATTGGTATAAATCATGCATGTGTATGTATTTATATGTATAAATATAATATTTATATTCGGTGATAATAGCTCACCCTTTTAGATAGACGTAGCTGCTTTCTGCGAATTCGGGATCGTGTTCGGTTGCGCCCCTCTGCAGTGTTCTGCACCCAGCCTCGTTTGAGAAACACTCCTGGACCAGGGCCGAAGAGACCCCTCTCCCTAAGCAAGTCTTCCTCTATTCTTAGCCACTGTATGGCCATACGATCATTCTCACTATGCATCATCTACACAAAACACAAAAGCAAATTAACAAATCTTTTTGTTCCTGGGCACAGCATTATAATTATCAATAAACAAACAAACCTGTGCATGACTCCTCAACATGCTGTCAAATATGGTCTCACAAGTTTGCCAGTGCGCTTCCATGTCTAAGATGAACCCCTAATGGAAACAAACAAACACGACATGCGCACATAAAAAGATACATTATGTAGGTGAACAAGCAGACAGTTATATGTATGTAAACGGTCCTCTGTAGCTATTAGGTTTGCACACAGTTACAATAACATTTCGCAAATTGCATTCATGTGGGAAAAACAAGCTAGTGGCTATTTAACCATACAATAAAGCTGTCTCCAATAGTCCTCAGTGTGCTCTAATTAACTTAAAGTATAATATAAGCGCAGTATGAGGTGGCTGCTGGCCCTGCGCCATGCTCTGTGTCCTGCTGATTTATTGTACTGATAGGCATTAGCCCTTCAGGAAGCCTGTGTACTTCACCACCGACCTGCTCATATCCAGATTTACTTAAAGGCTCATTAAACCAATCATCACAGTGGTGTGTTCTCGGAGCCGGCCCAACAGCCACACTGACTGCAGTTCAGAGAGTAGAGGTGAACCGTAAAAGTACTGAATCCAGCACTGCTGTAGCTCAAACAGAGACAAATATGAATAACGAAGATGAATCTAAAATAAGTCATTAGGATTGCAATAAAATTTGACTTCTTTTACTCGCAGTAGTAACTCAGTCTGTGTGTTTCACCTACATACCCATCGCTGCTTTGTATGCAATAGCAAAATGAGAAAATCCAACAAAAATTCTGAAAAAATGCAATTTGGGTACTTAGAAAGAAAAACAGTGACAAGTTCTAAAACTAGGGGGGGAAAGAAAATTTTGTGCAAATTGTGCATTTGTGTGTGCTAAATGGATGGCGGGATTAAGAAGTGTTACAAAGGAGTTCACAGGAGTAATTACGGCCCTGTGTTGACAGATAAACACTGAATCATCGCCTAATCGTATTCTTTTATTTAGAGAATCATAAGTAATATATAGCATTAATTACTCCATTTACCCAAACAGCAAACTTATTGGCCTTGTACGTGCACCACATTAAACAGCATCCCCTCTGCAATTAACATCACACTGATTTCCATTTTAATTACTTTCCACAGAAAAAGACTACCTTTGATGATAACATAACATAATGTCAGCTTCATTTTAGGCTGTTGGTGAATGTGTAATAAACTTAACTTGATCATTAGCTATGTTAATTATCTTTCCATTATGAAGATATAATTAGTCCGCAGCATATATCTGAAATGAATCCAGAGGAAAGTTTGCCCTGTGTGTCGTTCTGTAAGGGTAAGTTCTCTGGTGT
Source organism: Enteromius trimaculatus (assembly GCA_032361065.1). Lineage (NCBI taxonomy): Eukaryota > Metazoa > Chordata > Actinopteri > Cypriniformes > Cyprinidae > Enteromius > Enteromius trimaculatus. Next base: position 13,747,617 of record JAUMHP010000063.1, read on the forward strand.
ACAGGCAACTGGATTAGACTGTGTGTGCTAAATAAACATTTTGACCTGCTAAAATTGATTAGACAGAAATTATGTAATAGTAACAAATAACCAGTACAAATAACTATGGTCAACATCAATTAAAAAGACAACTAACCTGCGAAAAAAAAAATATATATATTTTTAAGGCCACTTTTTATATATGTTTTCCTCTATATATATAGATATTAATTATTTTCACAGTATCAAATGAAATTAAAAGAAAGTGTTCATTGCAAGGTCATTTAAATATGATTTCTCAAAAAATCTAAACTAAAAAAAAAAAAATCGCTCCTTATTAGATGCAAATTGTGTAATATGTGAACAAATTATATTTTAAGTAGCAATACAAACATATGAGAAAAAAAAATAGTAAAATCCGATTCTAAATTCACGTTTTCATAACATAGCTGGGAAAAGTCATATTCAGTATATTTTTTAATTTAGCAGTAGGAATATTTCTGAATATTTATAATACTTCTATACAGAATTTTCTGCTTTTGCAAAACATTACAATGATCATTATTTGAGCAACTACCACAGCCAATCATTGAGCTAAATCTTTCTCAACTAAATTTTCTTTCCATGAGCTTAACTTAAATTTCTATCAAAACCTGAAAGAATTAAAGTACGATATGACTACTGTGCGCACGTCATGATGTGTTTATGACGACTTTCCAGGACAAATTCAAATTCCACAGAACACTCCGAAAATTTCAAGCAGCACATTTCTGAGAAGGACAATTCATCAAGACAGCTGATAGGCTGTCACGAGCTGATATGATACAGAGTAACACAAAATGAATGTTTTCATCGGATCGGGACTGCCTATAATTACCGCCCCCTGTTTCTGAGGCGGAGACGGAGATAGCAGCAGTTGCAAAGAAACAGCAATTTCATGCCCTTGTGCCTGAGTAATATCTCTCTGCATCCTTTTCCAGATGGCGACGTCTTCAGCGGTGGGAACTAATGATGTGGGCCGCATTTCGGGGGGGAAAAACAACAATAACAGCGTCTTTAACCTTCAACAGCAAACGCAATGTTCTAGTGAGTGTTCCCATGGAAAAAATTAACAAATATCAATTACATTGCCCACTGAGGTGTATTCAGCTGTAATAATCCAAATTGATTTAGAGACAGGATTGAGACAGTGCCACGGGGTAGGTGGCGGCTTCCGGTTGCGGTGACATTGGGATGGGGTGAGGGCACCTGTGAAGGAATTCTCACTGACTAAACCGGTCACTTCCTGTATGTCCATAATAGAGCACAGTACATTCAGCAAAGAGGTTCTAGAGAGGTTGGCATATATATCATGCTATGCCAAGGCACTGAAATATAACAGAAAATGTTTTAGAAACAACTAGACTGTCCTACCTCAGGAGTGCCGACTGTTTCCTTCCCAAACCTCTTCTGCACAGATTGCAATGCACTGCTGAGAAGTCCTGCCCTCTTCTGGTGGCCATGGTTTGCTTTTTTCTTTTGAGAGTCTGAAAGAAAAATGTTCAAATATAAAAAAAATCTTCTAATTTTGCAACATAGAGTGAATTATTAATATCCACCTCAAATCTCCTCCTTTAGGTTTGATTGTATTTGACTGACATAAAGCAAGTGGATAAAAATAAGGTGGCTGAGAGTAATCTCAAATGTTGACACAAAAGCAGTGACTGACCTATAAAGAGCTGCCAAGCTTTCATGGCCGTCTCCTCCCACAGAGGACTCACATCACCCATAGAAACCTGGCCCTCCTTGCTGCCCGGCTTAGCAGACAGGTCAATTTTATAGGCCTCCTCGAGCGCCTGTCTTCGTTCCTGCATGACTCTGCTCCAGGTGCTTTCCACAAGCAGCATCAGCTCTGACTCCACTACAAGGATCACAACAATCATTTTCAAAACATTTCATTTTACTTGTGTGAAAATAAAATTAAATGAAACAAGTAAATATATACAGTATAAAAAATAAAAACAGACCTTCTGCTGAATCTGTGACTTTGGTCTGCGATATAACCTGTCTGCTCTTGTGTGGGAAAATATGCCTCCAGATGTTTCTTGTAGGTTTTTTATGGACTTCACAGCCAAACCCTTCAAGAAAGCTAAAAGAAAGCATATTATATATATATATATATTTATTTTATTTTTTTTGTACAGAAATTTTGAATTTAGGAAAATGTTAAATATTACTAATTATATTATAAATAATTTTTTAAAACAAGATATTATTTTACATCTTTAAACAAGATTTTGCAATGCTGCTATCAAATATTCATAAACATACAGTCCAACTAAATTAAATTAGATTATATTTATTTATTGATTATATTTATTTAAATATTAATACAAATAATAATTATTTTATTTTTCTTACAATAGAAATGGTGCCACTATCACTAACAATGAAACCTACCTGCCAGAGCGGATAAGGACGAGGCAATGCATGAGACAGCTGATGAAGTGGACATTACAATTGTATGTTGCCATGATCACATCCCAGTGCTGTTGTAACATGCGAATTGTCTGAATAATCAGTTCCTGCTCAGCTTGAGTCTGTCTGGGTCGAGACAGGAAGTAAAGTAGGGCTCGGTTCAAGTTTTTGTACAGAACGTCAACCGTTATTTCCCGATGTCCATGACCTCTCTCCAGTGCCTGATGTTAATAAAAACATGCAGTGTAAATATGGGTTTGTCTAGGCTCAAAACAAAAATATAACATATTGGAGAAAAGAGAAGATAAACTCACCACTGATATCTGTTCAGCCATGAAGACCAGGAGGTTCTCTGGTTCTACCACAAACATTCCTGAGTAGAGTTTTTTCACTAGCATTTTACTGAAGAATGCCACGTTCTCAACCAAAACAGCAGTTTTTCCTTCCTGCTTGGTTCTGGATGGATCTAGGGAGAATATACCGGGACATGTGAGTGTCCTTAAATTCCTGCTTATTTTTTTTTTTTACAATACAATTTCATCCAAAAAGATAAAATCAGCAATTTAAAGAATATTTTACCATCTCTGGTCACGTGAGTTGACTGGCCCTCTTCCTGTCCTGTCATGTGGATGATGTCCATCACAAACTCCAGGAGTTCAGTCTGAAAGCTCTGCCTTTGCTCTTGACAGACACCATCTGGGAAAAACTAAACACAAAACAATCAGAATGTTAAAATATTTCTGGATATATTTTGTCTAAAAAAGCACTACTAGCTTGAGTGTAACAATTGCTAGATGTCATCCCCCAACGAACTGTAATGTGCATCTCAGCATCAAAACTGAGCAAAGAGTGGCACCTTATGGAGGAAAAATATTTTACACAACATCAGATAGATGCTGGTTTAAGAGCTCAGATGTGACTGCAGTGCAATAGCAGTAGATTTTATTATTAACAGTAGGCTACTTAAAAATGAACAGTATGTATAGTGTTTATTACAATTAATATTGTTTTTAAAATAAAAAACAAACATTACAATTAATAAACAATTTATTCAAATTCAAAAATTAATTAATGTAACAATTTATGTTGCAATATTATTTAGCATGGTTATTTACATAACATTAATGTATATGGGATGTGTAAATGTTAACATTTTCATGCCTTACCTCTAACAGTTGTATTAAAGGATGAAAACCATCTTTGACAGGAATGTTAATGAGGCTGTCCATCAAGAGGATGCGGATGAAGTCACACACCTGCTTCCTGCCTGGGTGGGAGGGGCGGAGCAAGGGGGGCTCCCCCATTACTTCACCACTTTCTTTGATACCCTGGACACCTGTAGAGCTCTGTAAGAGAAAAAGAATATCACTTCTGTAAACTGCTTTCCTATAAGGCAAAAATATATCTTATGTTTATTTTAAAATTGCATATAAAAAAGGTAAAGTCCCCCAAAGACTCACCTCTGGGGTTTCAAAGGGGAAAACAGCACTGGCCAGTGAAGTAAGGAAATCAGGGGAGGTCCAGAGAGGATCTTGAGGAAACAAACTGTTCACCAGGCAGAGAAACTGCATCACACTACCTGGGTAGTGAATTTCCCAGCCATCTGCACTTCCTGTTACAGGCTTCTTAGAGTAATACAAAAACAAAGCTGGTTTTACTCGTGTTGCATCAATGACTGTGATGACACAGACAATGCCTGTATGTAACTGGATTATGCAACCTGTTTCCAATAAGTGACTGTAATCATGCCAACTGCCTCTTAAAAAATATGTACAAGATTACATTCAGCAAACATGCAACTGTCTGGCTGTATTGCCTTTTTTAGGCACTAGGTGGTGCAATCTCTTATTATGATTTAATGCTATCCAATTCCAACTGCAAATCTGAATGTTATCTGTACAATTATACGGCAATGCCAATGTTATTTATAAAGCCTAGTAATATTTATTAGCACCAGAGCTGACCAATGTGATTTACAATAAAATAACTAAAACACCAATAATAAAATACAATATAAAGAGCGGTAAAACCAAAAAGTATATGATAAACAAGCAGCAAAAACATAAGACAAGGACAAAGACTGCTTCAAGCTGAATTAAAAGGTTTTTAACTTAGACTTAAAAATAACCACAGACAATTCTGATTAAAATATATGATATATATCATGCTATGCCAATAACCTTTGCAATTTAGACACACTTACCCCAGTAATGATAACTTTAACCAACTCTAAAAGAACACAAGCAGCATCTCCACATAGTTGAATGCCCTCAGATCCAACACTGCAGCTGTCAATCAGACTCTGAAGCATCACGTCAACATCTACCTGCCATCCAAAAAAAAGCACAGAATAAAACTACTCATAATTCATCAAAACCATGAAATATACAAGCGGATACAATATATTCTGACATATCAGACAATTACGTGACCTTTACCTGCCCAGAAGGAACCTGGAAATTAGATTTTCCAAGAAGCAGTGCAGCGATAGCTCCATAAACCTGAGGCAGGTGGATGTGGTTGACAAGAAGCTTCTGCAGAATGTCAAACCCCGGGCAGATACAGCTCAAACATTCAAACGACCATGAGCGAGACTTCAAATTATCTAAAATACATTTTAAAAATTGCTACATTATTGTAAATCGTTTCAGTGCTGTATATACCCATCACAAGCAATCACAAACACGGTACTTTGACTGGAATTACCTGTGATATTGGTGGGCATATCCATGGTCTCCACTAACGTTCCTGGTGAGACACCCTCCCTGAACTTGGCCAGGATGTTTGGATTTAACAGGAAGTGAGTAAGCAGTGTGAGCACCAGCAGCACTGTACTGGTGTGGATGTGGCCCTGTAAGAACAGGAGGAACCAATCGGATCCCAATGCAAAGAATACCTCTTCCTGATTACTGTCATTTAAGAAACACAGGATTTAATTATCTGTCAGTGGGTTCATAAAAACAAGGATAAAGAGTGCAAGACTTTATGTTGTTGCATTGCTAAACTTGACTCACATGCTGGAAGTGTTCGAGATGACTAGAGAAGACAGCATAGAAAGCAACTGGTTCCTGATCCAAACTGACCTCCCAGGAGTCTGACTCCAGCCTAGAGCCACAAAGAGTTTAAAGAGCATGCAAGGAGTGAGTTTCTTTCAAAAGTGTCAAGATTTTGTAACAGAGCACAAATCTAAAATCACAAACATGTGAATGTTAATTGCAAAAATTGCTACCTTGTGATTGATCATCAAAATCCAAATCAGAGAATGTGCTTTTCTCGTTCAAAGTCGGAGGTAAAAGACTATGCACTAAGAAGAGTCCAAGCCTGATTGAACAAACAGGAATGTCAAGAAATCTCACTATTTTTGTTTTAAAGTATCATTATTAATTCAGTGTCTGATTTTGCCCAAATTGTCTGATAATCAATAACGCAATTTATTTTTTCAATTAAAAAAAACCTATCGAAGTAGACAAACATGCCTCTTGATGTCTGTGGTGTTGAAATGTTCCTCGAGGAGGGATTTAATGATGGCGCAGATGACTGACACCTTCTTGCGGGTCACACTGGTGTCATGCAGCAGTATCAGGAGTTTGCTCATCAGGTTGAGTCTGTGCATGACTTTAGCATTCTGTTGACCCCCACTAGAAACAAACTCACAGTCATAAACATGTATCCAAAGCAAACAGCACTGGCATGGTTGCATAATTGAAAAACAGGAAGTTTCACATCACTTTATGCCGCACGCTAAACATGAAATCACAACAACGTGACATTAGAAACCTACAGCGTACCTTGATTTCAGGATATCAACAAAATGATTTAAAACGCAAACATCAAGATTTTCTGGAGCATTCTGCCACACCTACAGGAAAAGAAACAACTTTAAGAAATGACAATACTTTTGAAATTTTACATCTTGAGAAACAACAGCTAGAAACAAAATTCGCATCAGTTCCCAGAATTTTGGTATTAGTTTTTAGAATGGTGGTAAAATAAGGTCTGTTAACATTATTACAGACCCTTTTTTTGCTATAAAACATTTATTATGCACAGTCACATCTCAACCATGACTTTTGCAACTGCTCTGTGCTTTAAAAATGTACACCATTCAAAAGTTTATGTGCAAAGACTTATATAATTTACCAAAAACATACAGTACTGTGCAAAGTTTTAGGCAAAAAATGTTTTGAAGTGGGTTATTTCTATCTTTTGCGGTAGCGTGCAAGTTGGAAATATCAGTTTACATTTACAAACATTATTTTTGTCATTAAATTGTAATAATGAGATTTTAATAGTGAGATTATTGTCTGCACAAGAAGTCTGACAACAGCCAGTGCTCCACACAGAGATGTGATCTGATCATCATCCAGTCTGGAACGACATGATGTAACAGAGCAAACTGAGACAGACTTAATACAGAAGTACTGTGGCACATCTCCAAGATGCTTCGAAAAACCTGCTGTACCTGCAAAGCTACAATACTGTTCAAAGGTTTTAGAAACTTGAGTAAAAATGCTGTAAAATTAGGATGCTTTCAAAATTAAATGTCATAAATAGATTTAATTTATCAAATAACTTCTATTAACTAAATCAAATATCTGGTATTACAGCTTTTGGTAAAAGAGCTTCTGTTCCGAGCTACACTTGCCCATAGTTTGTCAGGTAGCTTTGCAGGTAGGTTTTTTTTGCCACAGTTCTTCTGTATTGAGTCTGTCTCAGTTTGTTCTGTTACTTTATGTCATTCCAGACAGACTGGATGATCAGATCAGATCTCTGTGTGGAGCACTGGCTGTTGTCAGACTCCTTGTGCAGACAATAATCTCACTGCAGCAAAACATTTTTTTAGAAATGTAAACTGATATTTCCAACTGACGATCTACCACAAAAAATAGAAACCGACATAAAACCATTTTTTGTTGGTGAAAATACTTACAAAAATTGAAAAATTTTACAAACCACAATTTAAATATTAGTGAACCTTGCCAAGAACATTTCTATAAAAAGAATTTATTCTGTTTGCACATCATTAATCAAGCACATACTGTACACTTGCTTCTTTGTTTTGCATGCGAAAGTACTGTTAGCGCTATTTTTATACAGGCTGGCCCACATCTTCAATAACTGAAAGGTAACCTAGAAACAGAACATAAAATAAACTTGTCTGTGCAGTCATCCTGCAGCTCTTAAAAGTGCATTCTATGTGACATCTTATTAGATTTGCAGTGGCTTTCATCCTTCACAAAAACACTCCAAGTATTTGAAGAATTTTGTCACTAAATATCAACCAGATTCGCTTTGTAGTGGCAGCCAGCAAGTTAGCCTCTCAGGTTAGTCTACAAACTGACATCATGACTGAACAACTCTACTAATATTAATTTAAAGCCATTCACTCACCAGAGCAGAAAGATATAGAAGCAGAAGAAATATACCATACCAATTTAAAACTTACCTCAAAGTCACAGATGATGTCCTGGAAGGCAGTGATGTTTGGAATGCGAACAGCAACAATGCCCAGCTCCATTGTGCCCACTATGGCCATAATGAGCTGGAAAATCCTGATACTTATCAGCTGAGACTTCATCTTCAGCAGGAAGGACAAGATCTGAAAACACAAAATAAATTTGGGATTTGCTATACTTCAAATCTCACTTCATTAGAGAGCACTACCTTATAGCCATTGGTTCGTTTCATCTCCTGCTCCATCACAGGATTTGTCTCTAAAACCGAAAGAAGAACTTTGACAGCGGCATACAAGGAGCTGTCATCTGAGGCCATTGCCACCAAACTCAGAATGGCAGCAGGTCCACCAATGAACTGGAAGCTGCTTGCAGCACTGTATGACTTGAACGTCCTTACACCTGGAAATCAAGGTGGAAATCAGCCTTAAAATGAAAAGTACACTACAAAAACATCTTGTAATACAGCGATCACTTTAGAGGAGTAGCTAGTAGAATTTTTACCAAAGCAACCAACCAGGGCTGCACCAATTGTCCGAGCAGTTCCACTAAGGTGCTGACTGATGTTATGAGCCAGGAAGACAGGAGTGCAATTATCACGTGATGTAATCCCCATCTGTGATAAAAAAAAAAAAAATAGAAGAGTAACTTCTTATTTAAACAATTAAAGTAATTCAGTACAGTAGATAAAAAAAAAAAAGTTAAAATGAAAGCACCTCTTTGGCTATAAGGCGACAGTCCACCTCGTTGTACTGGTCTCTAATATCTACTACTGTAGTGATGGTAGACACTGTCACGTTTATGGAAAAGGAAATCCTCTCTGGGGAGACCATCCTGATTTGGGACACTGCATCTTTCTCACGTTCTATTTAACACATGCACCTGTGTGAATACAATTATCCATAACATTCAGAAGTGATTTTGGAGAGAAAAGCTAACTATCTTACCTTGGGCATTGAGAGCAAGGTAGTTGCCAATATATTTGGTGCCTTGCCCGTAAATAGTCTCCACCTGATCAGAACTCAAAACTTCTTCAAACAAGTATGTAGGACCGACCCGCCAGACCAGAGCAGCATGCTGTTTCCATAGAGATGGAGTGCCAATAATCCCACACACGTCAATGACCGCAGAGGGATCCATTGATATGGACTGACCAGGAAACGGCTGAATGTACTTAATCTGCAAAAAAGAGCGACAGACAGATTTTGTCAGTTAATGCTGACTAACATTTATTTATTCATTTTGACAGAAGCTTTTATCCAAAGCAACTTAAACTGCATTTAAGGTACACATTCAGGTGTATCACTGCCTGGGAATTAAACCCATGACCTCAGCGTTTAAAATATATTTATAAAAAAAATATATCAAGGGTTTATTTTTTGCAAAAAAACATGTTTTTTTATGATGTTATTACTGCGTTTTACTGTGTTAGTCATCTGTTTTTAAAGTTATTTTTTAACCCAGTCAAAATAACCCAACTGCAGTCTGATTGAGATTTACTGGAATGCACAATGAAAAAATATGATTTTTGAGAACTTTTAAAATTTAGAGTTATATGTTTTTGCAAATTAACTTTTATAATTTATTTTTTTTTTTTTTTTTTAATGTCAATATTTTCCAATATTACTATTACTACAGTATATTTTTGATCAAATTAATGCATTTTTTTAGCATAAGGAACTTCTTTGCTAAACATTGAACAAATGTTCCCGATTACAAACTGTTAAACTGTAGTTTAAAGCATGCCATTCAAAACTATCCTTACATACAAGTTCCTGCACAAACCTTTGCTGTTCCAATTGCTGTTGCATTCAGATAAACAGTGGCTAAACAGCTCTTCTTGATTCCTTTGGCCATAACCAGACAAAGATGGTGCCATTGGCTTGGTATCAGCTGTTTGGAACATTTGAAGCGCACTGAGGATGGTAGCACACCCGGAGTCTGATCATCTGGCTCCATCATGTCTGTAGAACAAAATAAATACTGCAAATAATGTATGCCTAAACTAGCACAAAAGCGTAAATAAAAGGTAGAATCGGAAGTGAAAATTTGCACCTAAGAACTGATAAGGTTCCTCCTCAGTGGAGACCACCAAGCAGCCGTCGGTGGCAGAAACACTGACAGACAGGCAGCTGAACTGCTGCTCAGCACGAGACATGTGGCGCACTATTGTGAGCAGACGCACAGGGTGGGATTCGCAGGCTGAGCTGAACCTACAGATCATAAACCAGCAGGAGAAAGTCAGGCCAGCTGAAGGGGGGAAGCCTCTGCAGTCTGCACAGACAAACAAAAAAGATTTATAAGAACAGGATTTGTATATTACAAATGCATAAATCAGTAAATTGGACCTTTTTCTGGTGCAGATGAATCAATTTGGAACTTTTATTCAATTTGGATCTTTTATTCGTTTATTTGTATATTAGATTTTCATACCAACAGAATATGTTATAATTATATGCAGATTTTCTTACCAGTGCCCAAGCCTCCTGTAGAGATAAAATCTGCACTGACACCTTTTACTGTAGCAAGGGATGGCAGAAACAGACATCTGTGAATACAAAATTATTATTTGTCATTTACCATAATAACTAAGTCTTAATTAATGTATCAGTAACTCCATTTCCACTGTCATCTTACTTTAAGCACAATAGTTTTTGGATTAAAGAAGCTTCAATGTATGTTATAAATAAATATATACATATATATATATATAAATTGTTATTTATTTAAATCATCTGAAGGAATCCTGTTTTCTCACTTTTTTGTCACATTTGCATGCCCCAGTGGCCCTTTGACCCTTTCCCCCTGAATGTCAACCCCTGCTTTAAAGGACACAAATCTCTTTTGCCGTAAACAGAATGATTTCTGAGGATATCTGCAAACACATACCCATAGCCACTGTCTGTCATGTCAAACTCCACAAAAGAAGGGGAAATGGAGACTTTGTGTGGCTGAAAGCTACGTGGCGATGTGATGGAGACAAGACTTATGATTCTATGAAGAGGAACTACCATCCCACTGTCTGATGATGTTTTCAGTAGACTGAAACTTCTTTTCGTTGCCTTTTTTAAGGGTTTTCTGTTATCCTCTTCAGGGTCTTGTGTCTGGTCTGCAACAGATAACAGCAAATTAGGCAAATCTAGAGTCTCTACAATCAAAAGATTCAATAATATTAGAAATTATAAATTTCTCATGAAACAGGAAGTAATCCACAAAGGAAGTTTGCGAGGACACGGAGGAACTGTACTTGTGTTGTTGGCTTCTTCACAAGGGGCAGAAAGCCTATTTTCTCCACTGCACATCAGAGGATCCCCAAGACACAGGAAGTGCCTAAGATAAAGCACACTATTATAGTAGAATTCAAAATATGTAAACCTAAATTTATTCTATCATAAAGTCAACATTTGTCATGAGGAATGCATGAGCATTTTCTTGAGCTGACCTGAGGCACTTGTGATCTATGGACTGAGACGCAAGCTTCTCAAGGATCCGAACTATGGGCAGATGTAGCGAATGGGAATTGTCGATGAGGATGTGTTTGCAGTGAGTCAGCAACGTGGACAGCAGACCAAACTCACACATGATCTGCCTATTTCTTTCAGACTTCACCAGAGTCTGCACATGATGAGCCACAGCAAGCTGTAGTTCTTCAGACAACTAAAGGAAATAAAATGTCTGCAATTATTGTGATATGTTTTAAAGGTTTGGTTCCGTAAAAACATTTAAAATTAAAATAGTACCTTTAATCAGAAAGAATGCAATTAAAGCAATCAAAAGTAACAGTAAAGACAATAAAGGTATTCAAAGGATAAAGGAAATACTGATAATAATAAGATATGTTTCTTAAGCACCAAATTAGCATAGCAGAAAAATAGAAAATGGTTCTTTTATATATCACAATAATATATATCACCATATTACCGTAATAATAAAAACTTTTTACAATCTTACTAAGGCCAAACGTTTGTACATTAATGCACATTTTGCTGGACTGACAAAACTGCATTTTGAAGAGGACATATCTATGCTGTTTATTTGTTCATGTAATCCAAAGCTATTACTGTCTCTTAGTTATAACACCAAACACAAATTATGTAGAAGATATGAACATAATTGTGGTTTTACTTACACAAGGATCACTAGGACAGTAAATACTAGGCAGAAGAATCATCATCAGCTTAACTGCTCCAGGATGAAGAATGGTGAGGTCATAGTAAGCCCTGAACAAGCAATGACATGTTTAATAATCATAGACAGACAGAAAAAGCTAAGCAGAAACTGTCCCAGTATTGATTTACTAGATATCTCTATCATGCAGCGTAGTTTATCTTATTTGGTAGTATTTCTATGTGATTGTCCATACAAAACAAAAACAGACAGCAATCTAATATCTATAAATACTGTATATACATATGATTGAGAGTACCTACCTCCCAGAATCTGCTGACACACTTGCAGGCCTAGTGTGATTTAACACCTCATCCTCATTGGATGGCTCCCCTGTCCTCTGATTCTCACCAGCCTCGTTATTATCCTGCAATCCTGTGCATGGATCTGCAGCCAAGCTCACACCGGTAGCAAATTGCTCCAGGAATCCCAGGAGTTTAACACAGTCTCCTAAAGGTGGTGGCAACTGAGGTTCTGGCCTCTCCGCCGCCTCCACAAACTGCTGGAAAGTCCTGCAGTCTGAGCTTTCTTTGTCTGTTTCCATAGGGACCCCTCTCTGGAAACACCCCAGCTGCAGCAGGGCATCACCAAGCTTCTCGCAGACTCCGGTCGTGTGGAAAATGTGGGCATTAATGGGGTATATGTGCACAGCAAGGGCGAGGGTGTGCAGGGTCAGGAGCAGCAGGTCAACAAGGCTCTGGCGGCTCAATGAGGCCCACGGTCCCATTGGTGCCTCCAGCAGAGATCCTTCCATGTCCACGACTATAGAGAGAAGGCCAATAAAGCCTCCAGAAGTGCGAAAGGCATTCCAGCTGTTTGGGTTTTCCAGAACTTTCATGATAGACTGTCCAAAGGCAAAGTACAAGGGAAGAGATTATTACAAGTGCACTACAGAGTTGGTAAGATCTTTTTTTCTTTCTTATGATCACTAAGGCTGTATTTAATCAATCAAAAATATGGTAAACATGATGAAATATTATTACAATTTTAAAATAACTTTTGTGTTTTAAATGGAAAATAAAAATGTAATTTATTTCTGTGAATGGAAACTGAATTTTCAGCAGCCATAACTACAGTTTTCAGTATAGTTCAGAAATCATTCAAATATGCTGATTTCCTGCTTTGGTTACATAACCTTTTATTATCAATGTTGAAAACAGTTGTGCTGCTGAAGACTTTTTGTAACCATGATACCGTTTTAGGATACTTTGATGAATGCAAAGTTCAAACGAACAGCATTTATTTGAAATAAAATGTATTTGCCGCATTATAAATGTGTTTAGTGTCACTTTGATCGATTTAACTATTGCAGACTAAAAGTATTATTTAAAAAACAATGTTTTATTGACGTCAAACTTCTCAACAGTAGTGTACTTAATGCTCTTCAATCAACAATATTACTGGAATTAGTTGCTACTGTAGGTTTTACTATGCTCATACCCAGGATGTGTTCCGAATATTTGTTCGGATATAATGCACTATGAGAAGAGAAAAGGGAGGGGTCTCTTGTATCGAAGAGCCTTGCACAAAATGGATTAACCCTTATTCAATCTACCATGCTAATACATCAAAGAGCTAATGTGTCATAAAATGAAGCCCAAACCTAATTAGGACCAATAGAAGTAATCAGAATGGCTTTGACACATTTCACAGAGTGGTCGGGGTGAATCCAATTGTCAGCAGCCTTAACCCACTTACAATTTAATGGTCTGCAGGTTAGTATTCCTGCACTTGAATCTAAAAAATGGACATGTACAGTAACTGAATAACATAGTTATGCATAATTGGATTTCTCTCACATTCTCTGATCTGATATTCCTCATAATTTTGTGTGTGTCGCACCACAAGGCTGCAAGCTTAATCAAATGAAGCTTGAGTTAACAGCTAACGGTATATTAGCAAATCAATCTGAATTTGGCTATAATAGAATCAGGCTCCCAAAAGCTGATATAATAAATTCACCGGCTCATTATGTTTTAACCATGTTATAATTTGCTGGAATTAGGAATGGAAGCTGAATTTACAGACAGGTACATGATACCTAAGCTCAGTTTACTTTTAGTAGGAGTCCTCTCAGTTACAGTATAATTCAATCATGCTTTGGAATAAACCGTGACTTGTATTTCAACATCTTTACATGCGTAAGGAAACAGGAAAACCCAGGATGTCATAAATTCATATGGAAAACCAGCATTTCCGCAGCAATGTGTGACTAAGCCAAAAATAAAAAGCAGCATTGTAAATAAATACCTGTAAGAGATCCTGTTTGAGTCTGATCTCGCTCTCAGTGGAGGAGCAGAGGGCTCCGATGGCGGTGCTCATGTATTCCTCGGGATTGACCTCCGACAGCTGCTCCAGGATGCACAGAGCAGGGCTGCGGAACTGCTCAACATCTAGAAAGATCTTCACATAGGGAATCATCCCTAAGTCCCTGATGAACACTTTTAAAACAAAGAGAATCATCAGATATGGTATAATGATGTACTGTGGCTTCAAACTCCTTACCTCGAATTGTACATATTTCGCACATATTTTGTTTTTATTTATTATAAAGATAGTTTTATTTAAACAATTATTTATCTATTATCATTTGTTTTTATCTCCTGCTAACAACTGTTACAGTACATCTCACAAACAATTGGTACATTAAAATAAATGTATAAAAAAATACTCCAATACACTTCTTATATAACTTAATTTATAAAGAAAATGACTTAAACTAACCAGTGTTTCTGACTGACTGGAAGGAAAGGGCTGCAACCACATTTAAAATGTTGGAGGTCAACTTCCACTCATAGCTGTCAGCCTTCTCTTCAGCTTCATTCACTGGCAATATATAAGATCTCAGGATCAGGCATCACCATTACAAATCAATTCAAAATACAGAGAAAACCAAAAGGCTTACCTGCAACACCAGCCTTTCTTATGATCTTTGCCCTTCGTTTAAGCTCGAACAACAGTTGTTCCATCAGTCCTCCATCACTCAGGACTTCAGAGAGCAATCCGCTTTGCATGATGAGCCTGTAGAAGCAGTCTAGAGCTGCAACATTAAAAGCCTCTGAACAACCCTTCTTCAACACAGCTTGGACCTTTTTGATTGTCTCGTGTGGGATGTAGGAGAGCTGGAGGATGACGGTCTCAATCAGTTCGAAGAAAATGAGGTGAACAGATGGCGATTTCTGCCAAACACACTCAGCCAGCTGAGCCAGAGACTGCAGAGACCACTCCAGCAGGAAGAAGTTAGCCTTTTCCCAAGACCAGATCATCTGGATTGTGCGTAGGATTTGGCCGCAGATCACAGTGTTGCCTGACCGCATGAAGGAGGACTGGATGATTTTGAAAGCTGTAAGGTTCTTTACCGGTGAATCTGGAGATATAAAGAAAGTAAGGCATGCAGAAAGTGAGGGACAAAAAGAAGCAACTAGTTAAGCCTTTATTTACAGACATTCTTAAAACAAATAAATAAATAAATAAAAATGTAAAGTGAAGAAACTGAATAAAATCAGAAAATAATTAAATAAAACAAGCTCCAAAAATTATTTGTACAGCAAATAATAAAATAAAATAAAATGCAGCTCCAAAAACGATCTTGATGATGTGAGATGTAATTAACACGACTTTATGTATATTATACAGTAAATACACAATTTGTAATGCCATTCCTAAAAGCATATAGTGAGAAAACAGCATCATTGATGCTATTTTCTACATCAATGAGCTCATGCACATGTGAAACTAAAGTATCAAGTATCACACTTAAGTGTCACACTTAAACTTGCTGAAAGTGAAATTTGAAGCATTAAACCCCAATTAGATCTAAATGAACAATAAATGCATCAACATATGAAAAAGACTGATTGGCTATGTGGAAAAAGATGATCTGATGTTTATGGCAAATAAATATAGCTGCAGAGAGTAATAAGATTGAATTTCACCCATAATTAAAATCACATCAAATCCAAATGAAATAAAGGTTAAAAAAGGGGCTGTTTTTCTCTCTCAGGAGTGAGGTGCTCTGGTGGTGATGAATGGAGGATCGCTGTATGGATGAGGAGAATGGATGCAGGGTGTCTTAACCGGGTTAGTGAGGAGAGCTACACTTCATCATCCTGGACATAATTGCCTTTTCTGTGGCGATACCATGAGGTGGTGGAGTGGAGATGCAGAGTGGCACTCAATGTCAGTCACGGCGGCTTACCGTTAGTCAGGGTGGGGTCAAATCTAAAGCCTTGTGGTTGGGGGTTGTTTACACATATGGCAACCTTCAGCTCAGCCTTGCCAAAAAGTGTGAATGACGCGATGAGGCCTAGAAGGTCTTGAACGGCTAGCAAGTGCTCCTCTGTCACTTCCTCCTCACAGCTGCAGAAGGGCAAATACATGTCAATATGTCATTCCCAAGTGAACACTACAGTTAAATCTTTGCGGGTTGTTTAAAAAAAATGTGTGTGTA
>JAUMHP010000063.1:13776330-13804074 GCA_032361065.1 Enteromius trimaculatus
GGAATGTTTTGTTTCACAGACGTACTTCGTGATTTTAATCCCATCCGAATCTGCCATGTCTGTAGTTTTCTCTCACAACCTCTGTGATAATTCTAGAGTCCGAATGCAATGTCTGTGATATTAATCTTCACAACGCGTTTCCTTGTGTGTTTTGGCCAACGCGATAAGCCGTAGATGCTCTTACCGCACACACGTTTAATATATTTTGAATATAAAAAAAATAAATAAATAAATACAAATAAAGAGCCAGATCACGCAAACTGTTAAGAAACATAATAGTTAAACTAAAGTAACCACACATTAACATGGTTTTGCTATACTAGCCATTTAGCTTCACCATGCTATTTGTGATTATACTAATTGTAATTAATCTGAATGACTATAGCAATGCACGCATGAAAATCACAGGCGACAGGTGATAAGAATCGAAGCTCACACGTACAGTAGTTTAGAAAACAAGTCCAGACCGAATAGGGCTACAGAGCAATTCGGCTAGGTATACATCAGTACTAAAATATCAAGGTGAAAGTCATCAGAGCTTGCGTAGTAAAGACCCAACTCCCAACACATCTTTGTGAATAGATTAACGGTGATATTTTTTTATCGCGCAGCACGTTAAATGCTGATAACAGCCCACCACTTATATATATATATATATAATTTTTATTAATTTATTTTTGTTTTTTTGTTTTTTAATGGATCATCATTGTTATTATCAAATAAACACAAGCTATTTTCTTTCAGCTGATCCAAGTGGAAAACTGTAAACACTGCCGTTTGTGTGATATGTGCATCCAAGACTATGACCACCACTGCCTCTTTCTCAATCAATGTGTGGGACGGGACAACCACCGAACCTTCATACTCTTCATCTTGTCTATGGTAATGGCTCACCTCGTCTTCATCCTCTGTGCGGTGTACTACCTCTATTTGAAACTCTCAGGCTTGCAGCTGTCTGACTGGGGCTCAGTGGCAGGAAGAGAGGCCTGGGTCCTCCTGCTGACTCTGCTCAACTTCCTCTCTCTGACTTGGGTTGGATGGTTGTTAGTTGAGCAGCTTCATGCCATTTCCATGGGAACCACCACCTACTTTAGGCGGTACAACCACAAAGGGCCTTCTAAAAGACAACGGTTGGGCAAAATCCTCTCTTTTCTGCTTGAAGGGAAAAGAAGACAGGAGCGCAGTCAGTTTTTTAACATATAGAGACTTCGAAATAACAAATCAAGGTCACAAATTAGTTTATTTTTGTTTGTAAAAGCTTGAATATGTCACTTTTGTTCAGATGTGGCTCTGAAATACAGTCTGAAGGAGTTGCTGAAAGTCAAAGCCTGTTTACAGATTTTGGACAGTCAAGGTTATACATTTCACATTTTTTTAGCCCATTTTCCTCTCTTTGCAATGAGCTGCATTTTTCCATTACAGTTTATGATAGAAATGACGTGACAGTCATGTAATCGTCATTTATTTAGTGTATAACATCTTTTCTGTAACAGTGTAAGCAAGTGTATAATGCAATTTGAGTTGAAAAGTCTTAAAAGTTGCATAGTATATTCCAGCCTTAATTTACAGGGAATATGTCTTCAGTTTAAGATTAAATTGTGACTCTGATAGTTTGTAAAAA
Organism: Enteromius trimaculatus; assembly: GCA_032361065.1. Classification (NCBI taxonomy): domain Eukaryota; kingdom Metazoa; phylum Chordata; class Actinopteri; order Cypriniformes; family Cyprinidae; genus Enteromius; species Enteromius trimaculatus. The sequence goes on from JAUMHP010000063.1 coordinate 13,777,952, forward strand.
CAAATAAATATAAATAAAATAAATCTTTGTAATGATGCTTTACATGAACAGAGGTCACTGCTGCCTTATTTTGCCATAACTGTGTCTGTATTGTACATTTTTTTAATTTATGTGTTTTCATAGGAAACATTTTAAATAAATGTCTTTGTGTAAATGTCTACATTTCTATCTCTCATGGAATATACATCTGTATTTAAATGACTGCAAATTAATATGCAAAGGGAAGTATTTGTAAAAACAACGCACCTAAAATGGATACCCAGTAATTTATTAGCATATTATATTGGGATAAATATTTGATTTTTATAATTTTACAAAATCAAGATCAGAATATTCGTTTTGTAATATCAGTTTAAATGGGCTTAACTACACACACACAGATCCGTGTTTTTTTTTTTTTTTAAGTAATTCTTGATCATAAAAGGCAGCTTTTCATGCAGTTTGTTCTCTTCTGGCTGCTCTGACAGCATTTGGACACACACACTACATTCCCAGCCCGGCTTTTAAGATGGGTGTCCATCATTAATCATCTGCGAGGCCTGTGTAGTCTGCTGCTAAGTTTCCATTGATTTTTCTGCGGGGGGGGGGAATCTGCAGACTTATATTATTGGTCTAAGTGAGATGGTTACGTGATTAAAAGCATTCTGATACTACTGTTTCAGAGTCCTGGTAATGAAAGAGAGCCTATTCCATCTCATATTTAAGGTCCAGGGTTTGATTCACAGTGTTTATTATATTTTCTAAGACAACTACTTTTGTGTGTATGAAGCTTTTGTTTCAGTCAAAAGCTCTTCAGTCTTTCACAGTGAATCAGTGCATCATGTGCTCATCTTCCTTCTCTCTATATCTGTTATTGGATTAATTGATAATTCAGTCTTACTGCTAGTTTATTTGGTCCCACGCTAGACTCTGCCTGGATGATTTGTTTTTTAATGATAGTCGCAGGCTTATTTTTAGAATGCCTAAATTACATTTAGACATTCAATTTTAAAAAAAATCCTTCTGCTTCTCTATTTACACTTAATACTGCATGACTTTTCCAGGGCAATCACACATTTCACACTGCCCTGAGCTTGACTCCATGAAGTAATACTGTTATACATACTGTACCACTTTCCACTACTGGATATCATTGCTCTTCATTTATTACATTTGTTTAATCAGTACTAAGTACAGGAAAACATCCTACTAAATGACATATAAGGCCATAAGAGGCACTTGCACACAGCACTGCTGTTTTCACTTCTGCATTAGCAGTCGTCATTTCCTTAGACGTTTCTGTCAGTCTACCGACCTTGTGATTTTTACACCTCTCAGCTTTTGGAAATTTCCCCTTTATTATTAGGTTAAGTATATATTTTAAGCTAGACTTTAGTTAATCTAGAGTAGTGAATATAAAACACTGATCCATTAGTGTTTCTATTAGAGGGACAATCTTGAAAATCACTATTGTTTTATACATACATATATATATATATATATATATATATATATATATATAAGGACACATTTTAAAGATGTGGATTAATTGATATGGATCTGATTAAATCTTGGCAAATCTTTCTCCTCCCCTTAGTTTTTTAAGATACGGGTCTCTGGCATGGTCACATTGATGAACTTTACACACATAACTGTAGTTCTGCTTTTACTTGCACCGGGATTTGAAGCGGTTAGTTTCAAATGCCAACACATGACTATGCCAAATCATAAGCCCTAATGTATTACTCGGAGGGTTTACTACGATGGAGAGACAACGGACATTTTTAGGTATTTTAGTTTTTATTCATCTTATTTAACTTCAATAGTAAATTAATTACAACATGTCTTATAACTTATACTGTGTATACTATATACTGTGATGACTAACAGGTCATAACATTTATATGACCTATGACTACATATGTAGTATATTCTAGATGCTTAACTGAATGCCTCAGTAATAAGAGGAGGCTTTGTTTATGTAACTCTGACTGACTGTGAGTTTTTCAAGTGATTCTCAAATCTTCTGACATACCATCACCATGTTCTTTAATCAAAGCATTATTACTATTGCAACTGTTGCGAAATGCAATGTGTAACATGGATGGTGTGAAAAGTGTGACAGAATTTATTTTAGGAAACTTTTTCATCTTCATTATCAAAGCAGCTAGTAAATACAGTTGAAGCTAAATGAGGGATAAATAATTTTAGGAATTTACCTAACAATACAAATCTGTTATTTATTCACCCTTGTTGTTTAATTATATTTCTGTCATTCAAAGAATATTTCTTGGAGTTTTTTCATAAATGACATAATGGCCATGTCTGTGAAATGGTCATGAAAATAACCAGTTTAGCCATATTCTAATTCTTCTGAAACTTTATTTAGTTTCATTTTTTATTTTATCCAGAAATCATATTGTTAGACTTATACTTTTAGGCTGTTTCTGGTCCTTTTTGGGGCTTGTTTATTTGAAAAATTTAATTTTTCTTTGTGATGCACAAAAAAAAACAGCACATGGGTTTTTGAGACTGAGTAAATTATGAGAGTTTTATTTTTTGGCCAACTAAGCATTTAGCATCTGTTTTTGTTTTGTTTTTGGATGTAGAAAAAAAAGCAAGTGTAGAGTGAGGGAGGGAAATAAAGAAGTACGTAAAATAGTACAGACAAGCACATGCAGATACGGTCACTACTAAAGAGCCAATTAGGATGGAACAGCGAAGGGGTAGAAATGGCAGAAGCCCTTCTGTTTCTGCTTCACTGAATTATTGAGTGTAATCATCCAGGCCTTTAATGGCTGGTCCAGAGTGGAATTAATTTGGGTGGTGTGGGATAAATAATGCATTATGGGTAAGGGTGGATCTGAGCGTGTGCAAGAGGTCTCTCTCATCCAGCTGCCTCTGCATGATGAGGGTGGGAGGGGCCCGGGAAGCGTGCCGCTCAGTGCAGTGGGCCAGTGGGACATGAAAGGGGGGAGAGAGAGAGAGAGAGAGAGAGAGAGAGAGAAAGGGAGGGAGAAAGACAGATGCTGTCCAGAGCAGGCGGAAGAGGTGCAACAGGGCGAGGCTCAGGAGGAGAGGAGAGTGTGGATCCCAACATGTGGATGGAGGACAGTGTTGCTCAGCTATGAACACCATGCTAAGTCCCAAGATTAGACAGTCCAGGAGAGGTAAGACCTTTAATTCTCAGCATGAGTGTCCTGTATTCCCATCCGTAGCAACACCCTCCTCTGGCTGCATTAGCTGTGCTCAGTACCAGCTTCTGCTCCGCTAGTCCGCTGATCTCACAGCTCAGTGATGGGCTGTATATCTCTGAGGCTCCATGGCAGTGATCCAGTAGACTGGGCGGTTGCTTGGTAACATCTTTCAGCTTGATTAGTGGTTAATGAGTGTAAGTGGTCTTTGGCTTTGTGTCACACTCCTTAACCAGGAAGTCATGATTCGGATCCTGACACATGCTGATCGTGCCTGATGTTTCATAGTGGGATTTTTTGATACAATTATAAGAATGAGGTGTTTTGCAACAATTTCATAATAAATTTTGGTTCCCCAAAGAACAGATTATATTTTTTATTTTTTTTTAGTGTGATCAACTTTTTTTTTTTTTACTAAAAAGTACCTTTTGTGAAATGAACATGTCTCATGATTTTAAACGTTCTTAATGGAACCATCATTTCCAGTAAACAACCTTTATTTTCAGAAGTGTACAGTACATGATGTTAGTCAAGTCAAGAATAAGCATGAACATCAGAATCCAATGACATTGTTCTGTAAATGAACTCTACTTGCATTCTATTCTTGGTCTATGATGAATTGTAGTTTCGACACTTAGAATCAAGGGACTTGCAGGTGTAATAAATCATAACAGCTGAATGTCAAACAGTTTCACCTACATGAGTAAAAGCCTAGCTTGCAACACCAGGCTTATAATGTAAATTAAATGTACTCTCAATCTCTCATAAATCTGCTGATCAGATTACACTGTACAATAAGTTTTATGTTCATTTCCACATATAATTTCATTTCCACATAATATTAATACATTTTTAACAGTTGTGTAAATAAAGTATACTGACAGGATAACAGCATTTTTTATTAATTAATATTAACCTAGTTTTGTAAATGATGTTGCAATGAAGATACTTCATTATTAGTTTACGATACTAATAGAACCTTATTGTACAACGTTAACGTTGATCAGTTCCATGCACATAACTGGTGCAATATCATTTTAAAGTTGAATTGACAATAACTGCATGGGTTTTCCTGATTATTCCTCCTGAAGAGTAGGCTTGTCTGCTTCAGCAGTAAAAGGCTATTTGTGGATTGATTTCTGTCCTGCTGTGCAACATAAAGCAAACAGGAGCATTTGAAGCTCACTGTCTGTCTGCTGGGCTCTGCATTTGTCATCTTGCATATGGATTGTGTCACTTTTGATGAGGGTATTGGGTTTGCTGTGTTTTAAGTGGCTGCAGCACATATTCCAGCACAGCAGGCTCAAAGACACTGCCAGGTTTCATTTGCAGACTGCTGTGATATTTCACTCTGAGTGTAGGAACATTAGGTGGACTGACAATCACCTTTCAGTTTTGTGCTGTACTTATGCAGAATTTATCAGTAAGTATGACAGGTAGATATATTGCAAAAGTCTTATATATTTAAATATGATTTTGTTGGATTTTCTTGTTACATGTTAATTTTTTTTAAAAAAAAAGTTCAGTTTTTAGACATAGGACAGTTGGAAGTCGTGATGGATCTATTTATTCGCTTGCACTTTATTTCGTTATGCCTACTGTAAACTACAAGATGGTTATAATAGAGCTGGATTAGTTGAAGGAATAATCCAAGCCAATAGGAGCAGAAGATTCATTACTATTCTGTTCCCCATGCCTTTCTCAAGGTGTCCTCATAAAACATGTCTTGTGCGAAACTCTTTATTATGGGGCTATTTTAAGCAGGATAATCATTTCAGGCAGAGATTAATTGTTGATATTAATTCTTAATAATTTTTAATAAGTTTTCAAATTCAGTACCAAAGCTCTAAAAGAATATTTAATGAACAGACGCAAAAAAGGCTCTTTTGTCATTCCAAAAAATGAGTCTGAATAAAATATGCATGGGTCTGGGTCAGACTTCCAGTATTTTTAGACCAAACATGTCACAGGAGCAGGAAATCAGACAAATGGGGGAAAATTCTGATGCTGAATGTTCTGCTCTGTGCGTTATTGAGAGTTAGCTGCTAGGTTTATGGGTAATAAGTAGAAACACCATTCTGTGTCCCTAGAGACTGTTGTTCAAAGGGCAAGGTGATTTTAGGGGCTTTTCTCCCACCCTCCTTGCCCCATTTGTGCTCTCTCACTCTTTCTCTTCATGAGGCTGTGAGGTGTACATTAACACTGATGAGGCTTCCATTACTTACAGTGATTGAATCAGAGTGGCAGCATTTGCAGCCCTTCATTCAGACGGGGAGACGGAGGACCAGTGCTATTATGCAGTACCTTTTCAACTCTGTAACACAGAAAGAAATATTATACTTGTAATATACTTGTGTTGTGTTTGTGTTAGTTACAGTGATGTTAACAGAATGGAAACTGATTTAGAAATTTTATTTAATTTGTTTTTATATATATTAGAATAATCTAATTATATTCTAATATTTCCAATAAATTAAAAAAGGATAATTTTAGTCGAAAAAAAAAAAATTAAATATATATTAGTATATAAATAAAGTATAATTATTATTATTAGTATTAAAACATGATGTTGGAAGTAAAATTAAAGTAATACTAATATTTAAAATTCATGTTCACTTTGTGAAATTGTAAAAAAAAGGAATAACATGAAAATAAATAAATATATCCAATTACAAAATAAATAAATAATAATAATAATTGTTTTCATTTAAAATGTAGAATTTTAATATGAAAAACTGCATAGAGAGAATGAGCCAGCTGATAAAGGCTAGAAAAATATATATCATGACTTGACAATTAAGATCAGTGGGACAAGAAAAAAAGGAGGGTGATCCAGAGTGACCCTAAACGTGGCTGTATGAAGAAAGCTTGGGAGTGGACTTGTTTACTGCTATCCTGCTGCTCTCAGCACACAGGAAAGCAAAGATTGATTTTTTTCTCTTCCGGCCCACCAGTATAAAGCAGCTGCTTTTGACACTGGGTATGCCTCTCAAAAACAGCTGCCCAATCTGATCTGCTTTGCTGTGGTTTGTGGTTGTCTCTGGTCAAAATAAGGGGAATTTAAATTCACGAGTAAGCCCAAAAAAATGGCTTTTGCATCACCGAGAAGTCTGTCATAAGGTATGCATGATACATCTTGTTTTCAGCTGTGGTGGGCAAATTGCTTGCATTGCCGAACACATCTATGCATTTTTATGTGTATTTCTTTGCATATACTTGTCCAGACTAGTAGAGGCTAATTCACTTGGTTTAGATAAGCAGAATGAGAATGTACTCTAAATGTGACATGAAGTCAAACCTAAAATGTGTACAGTACGTGTTTGTGTTTACTTTTTCAGCCAGGTCTAAAAGCATGGTCATGGGGGAGCTCTCCCGCAGCTCCAGCAGGCCATCGTCCCCCAGCCTTCAAGACAGGGTGCTGAAATCAGGCTGGCTCAAGAAACAGCGCAGCATCATGAAGAACTGGCAGCTGCGCTGGTTTGTGCTTCGAACCGACCAGCTCTACTTCTACAAAGATGAGGAGGAAACAAAACCACAGGTACAGTGGGAAGAGGGCAGAGCGACCTGAGAACAGAACTGAAGGTTATTTATAATAATATCACTCATCTGGAATATAAGGTTGTCTTTTTCAGCCACATTAATCAAAATAAAAGCTGGCCCTGTTGTGTCTAAACAAGGTGACAGTTAATGTTGGAAAAATAGTTAATAGACCTTGACCTTTTATTTCTTATCTGATCAATAACTCTACCTCTAAAAAAATCTATATGTTATTTATCTTACTGATTTAACCATTGATTGTGAGAAAACTAATGACATCACTGTTTTCAAGTTCAGCCCCTTAACCCACAATCCACACCATTTACAGGTATTGGACTGAACCTGAATCATTGGGAGATATGGGTAGTTATGAAATTCATTGCATTAGATATCTGTGTGAGACCACTGTATGTTCATGTTATAAATATATACACTATGAAATGACCATTACCATTTAACAATTTGTTTCTTTATCAAGGTTGTATTAAACGTGACAGTAAAATCCTTTATAATGTCACAAAAGGTTTCGGTTTCTAAATGAATGGTGTTCTTTTGAGCTTCTAGTTATCAAAGAAAAAAAAAAATTATCCTGAATAAATTAACAGGAAAACACATTGTGGGCTCCGTGATCGTCGCCGCCGGCTTTCTGTCCGGGAAAGGCGAGCCCTCATCGGTCAGGGCCCTATACGTCATATGCCCTGGAGCCTCTCCAAAAAATGCACCTACCTGTACTTCCAGGGTCCTCGTCCCTCCTCGCTAGGCCGCGAAAGAGGTGCCGAGGCGGGCATCCTTCAATTTCGCCTGCCGCCTGGAGCTCGAAATTTTCACAAATACAATACAACAGAAAACAAGTTATTTTAAATTGTTTAAAATTCTAATAATGAAGATGTATTTTTGATCCAATAAATTCAGCCTTACTAATTTAAAAATGTAAATATTCAAATATTAAAAACAAACTGATACTGGCTCTTTTATTTGTCAAATAAATAATATACTGTCAATTTCCTGTTAAATTGCTTTAATGTCATAATATTTGTTTAAAAACATGTAGTTTCTTAACACACAGATTCTATATATATGCTGGTGATTCATTGTCCACTGTCAGCAAAGCTTTGGGAGCACAGCTAAATCCTCCTCAGTGTCTCCATTACACCAGGATGACATCAGCATGCTGTTAGCCTGACAAACTAATTTGGAAACAGCATGCCCTCCTGCTTGGCTGTAGTGTAAGTCAAAGCATTTAGCAGATACAGAGCGGCTGATCTGTGACCCCTAATGCAGCTTGACTTTCCTCAGTTTATACGGCCGACTCTGGCTCATCCATCCTTGAACTGGTATTATTCTCTTCTGGAGCCTGTAAACTCCCTCTAATGCTCCTACTCACTTTCTCCACCCCCACCCCATCCTCATCCCATCTAAATTCAATCTTGGCTGCAGAAATGTGCCCAGCTTGCATTTGAGTGGGAAACCCTATAAGCATTTACCCTTATCAATGCATACCCTCTGAAATTTCATTTAGCTGCAGCTGAATGGCAAAGAGGAATTTTAGTTGAGGGATGAGAACTTGCATCGCTGTGTTAATGCTGGGGCAGCGAAGAATGGAGGACGAGCTAAAGGAGGCTGGTGCATAATTTATAATTTGACTGTGGTTGGGTCTAATTATGCATGACTCAGCATTGCTGATTACAGCGTAAAATTGGGCCACGCACACAACAGAGAACTATAATCCCACACTGCCTTATGTGCCCCGAAGGTGAGGCGCTTATTAGCCCTACAAATCAATTATCAAATTACAACGGCCTAATGGAACACTAATCTCTAGTTATCCCTGAACAGAATGTTTTATTTAACAACATTTTAAAATGATGGAAAAATGTTGGGAAATGAACACAAATTGCTCTTAAAAAAGTGCCCTTCAAACCTCCTTTCTCTATTTAAACCAATCTTTTCTTTCTTTTTTCCTCCAGGGATGTATCGCGTTGCAGGGTAGTCAAGTCAACGAGCTGACAGCCAATCCTGATGAACCAGGGCGGCATCTTTTTGAAATAGTTCCAGGTAGGAGATAATTAAATTTAGCTGAATCTTCTGTGGTCTGATTTAATAAAGCATTTAAAGGCTTGTGGCATCAAGGCATAATCCATGCATGTTATATTTTATATTCTCTTCATCCTACTTGTCACTCAAGGAGGAATATAATGGCAAAGCAAGTAAACAAACAAGACATTGTGTTTGCAGGCCATGAGCAGCAGCTTGCATATTGTTACTGATGAAATACAGCTTCCTCATTACCAGAGTTAATCACTAGAGGGCATTAGGTGTCTTCTGAGGATACATGAAGGACATTTGTGAAGACGGAAAGCCATTCATGTGTAAGACGCTGACCACCTACATTAAGATTAAAAAGGTTGAAAATCTAATTTGTTAAAACCTGTCATAAAATAATTTTATTATATTTTTGAATTTTTTATTAGAATTTTATTTTGAAAAATGTAAAATGTGTGTGGGTATATACTCTAAGTGTTGTTTTCATTAGGGGAATATAGACAATATCCTAAAATGACCATTCATTACCGTTCATAAACCAGTCGTTTAGCTATGCTGGGAATAATGTATAATGTATTTTAATGCATCAATATATTTTCTAGTTGATATAAATTACATTGTACACACTACAATAAGGGTTCGATCAATTAACATACTTATAGATGTTGTAGATATATTTAATGGACCTGAGCTAACGTGAATTAACAATAAACAAATTAATTCTTATTAGCTTGTGTTAATTAGTAAATAAAAATAAAAAGCTCATTAGTTATTAATATAAGGTAATACATTTAATAATGTAAACCAATAGGACCTTTTTGTAAAGTGTTACAAAATTTCACCAGTGGTCTCCATTAGTCAAATATTGTGTTTGGACCCACTGTGAGGTCGTACGTATCCAACGGTACCTTTTTAATTACCCACAATGTAAAGTTATAGTTGTGACGTTCATCTGGTTTATCTATTTAGGTTTCATTTAATTAGTTTTGAAGTGTCGCATATCAGGAATAATATACGACTAGCCTGAATTCCTAATTCAGAGCAAACAATCCAGCTCTGTTGTTCACATTGTTCATGCTAGATGCAGCAGTATGTTCCTGTGGGACAGATTCGGCTGAAGCGTCTGTTGTTTACATGTACTCTGGGAACGGTCACATATCAAATCCTTCTGCACTGCCTGACCCAGCATCTCATAAGCAAAGGACGTGACCCTAGCTGACCTTGAATTCAGTATGGAGCGTCAGGCTAACATGAGCAGTTGCAGGTGGTCCTTGATTTAAAATAAAGTCTAAATGGGTGAAACTGATACGCAATTGCCTGTGTGGTCCCCTGCAGTGACGTGTGCTTAATGAGACCTTCAGGATGCATTAGTGACACAGCTGCTTGTGTTGAAACCAAGGAAAGCAATCATTAACTGTCAAGTATTAGAACATCTTATACACTCTATGTATTCTTATGCATGACAGCTGCACTTTTTTATCTGCGGCCCTACCGGTCAGGTTTTTTATTCCGATCCAATGCAAAAAAGCTATATAAAAATCTGTTTGCGTTATGAAACTTGTCCACTACAGTCACGTTTTTATAGCTTTGGTGATGTTATAGTGAAATGCTGTTGTCTTTTTACTGGGATATTTTATTTAGGCGCTTAGCAACGCTCAGACTCTCTCCCGTCTTTGTCATGAAGTGACTGATGAGAGAATTCTTTCGTTTACAACAAATAAATATCACAAGCTGTTGCTACAGCAGTCAAACCTGAGCATAAAAGTTCAACCTACACAAGCTTCACTTGGCATTCAGGACTGAGGTGTCTGTATTCTTTCCTGAGACTTTAATACTTTAATTAACTTTAATACTTTAATTTCATGCTGAAGCAAAATCTAAGCATGAACAAGTACATGATGGAATGAAAAGTAAAAAAAAAAAAAAAGAATAAATCATTAATGTTACCACCATTCAATAGTTTTAGGTCAGTATGATTGCTTTGTATTTAGCAAGGGTGCTTTAAGCTGATCAAAATTTAATTTAACAATGTGTAATCTTACATACTATTTCTAATTTAAATAAACTGTTCATTTGAGCTTTACAAACGTATTAAACAGCTCAACTATTTTTAACAATAATAACGAGAAGAAATGTTACTTTAGTTCAGAATCAGATCAGTAACACTGAAGACTGAAGAAACAGCTGCTGGCATTTTACCTTTGCATCACAAGAATAAATATAATAGTTATTTTGAATATTTTAGATCCTAATCCTCCCCAATACTTACACGTGACAACTATGTTACTAAATATTAATAAGCAGTAAATAAGGAGTTTATTGAGGCAAAAGTCATAATTAATAATTAGCTAAAGTGTGACGTATATCACTGATTTTATTGTATTTTTCAAACATGTTAACAGAGGATTAAGTAAAATCATACTTACGCTACACTTTTTCTTTTACTTTTTATGTAAAAATGATAACTGATTATTAGTTATTGGTTGTTTGGCATAAATACTGGACACAAAAACCTCTGATGTGTCTTGGTGGTCTTGCATCCCATATTATTGAAGTTAAGATTAAAAGTGAATAAAGGCTAAATCCCTTGTCTCTGAGAGTCTTAGGAGTTAGAGAAAGAATAGCTCTTAAAAATAGGCCAAACAAAAGGCAAGTCTTAGCAACATTCTGCGGAGAATGAAGCATGCATTAGTTGCACTGGACTTCATTTATCTGTTTTTCTTTCATTCTGTACTACATACATTATTATTGTCACCCCTATAATCCTTTTGCAAGGTGGACAACGTGAGCTTCTGCATATAATGGTGTTTTGTTAAGTACACCAAACTAAACCCTCTTTCCATAAGTCCTGGTCTTTTTATATCAGTCACTCAAACAATGGCTCTATTTACGCTTGCTCTCGACACAAAAGCACGACTGCAGACTGGAGTAGGGAGGTCTGATCCGAGCATGTTCTTACAGCTGACAGAAGCATCACGCTCTGTCTGTGAAGATTGCAGTTTGGTACATTAAAAGCTCTGATCTAAAGCCTTCTGGCAATGTGCAATAAAAGCATCTGTGTAACACACAAAGCCCCTTGTGGTCTTCGAAAAGTCTTCAAAGAGGGGAAGTTTTAATTAATAAGCTGTTAGATTTAATAGGGCAAAAGATCCAGGCAACATGCAGAGATTTGTGCATCAGGCTTGCAGAAATGTTCAACCGGCCCCCACCACCACCGCCACCACCCCATGAGAAGACAAATCAACCCCCCAACCACACACACACACACACACACAGATTGATTAGCTGGGTCTGTTTGTGTTTGGGGGGATGTTTCCAGTGTTTGGCAAAGATGAGCACTGTGGTGGCTCCACTCATGAGGGTGAGCGAGGGCGAGTCTGACAGACCAGGGGGCGGGGAAGAAAAGGTTGAAAAAAAAAAAGAGAACACAACAACTCTTTTTTTAATGAATGAATGAAGCAGACGGAGGACTTGTTTTTCGGGTTTCTGGCGGTGATGGTACTGTGGGGTTCTTAGCGCTCTCTCTTTTTTCTCTTCTATTCTCTCTATATTTCTCTGTGCCATGCACTTTTTTTCCACTCCTTTCTCTATGCTGTCTCTCCCTCAAACGCACACCCCTGGCACACACCTATGTTGCATATTCACCTTCTAGGAGGGCCAGAGATGTAACTAACATGGCACAACTGTAGCGCTGCCCTCTTTGGCGCCCGTGTGCCAACATGGGGCTCGGCTGCCGCAAACTGCAGGAGCACCGATCTGTTCACGCCAAGGGTAAGGATACACTTTCCTTTTAAAGACGGCAACTTTTATGGCTCGATAGGTGAGATTTACCGTGGTGAAAGTACAGTGCGGCGTTTATAGCAGGATAGGAATTTATAGGAGATGGGAGTTTTGTTTTTTAACCTGTAAATCATGTATGTTAGATGCAGCTGTGGGTTGTAAGGACTGTAACATCTGGAGTGTCAAATGCATGAAAAAGATCCAGGAAGCTGTGGCTTTGTGAGCCGTGTATTTTTGGAACAGGCTGCGAGGAGTGGAGCTGCTGCTGGTGAGGTAGTCTTGCATGAATGTGAGGGCCTGTAATTTTGCCTGAACTATGCTGAAAGGTGTTCGTCTGCTCTCTGATCTGAAACTGATTCTTTAACCCTTTCCTCGCTCCTTTTGATTCCCATTTCGTATAAAGTTGATGATTGTGATGGTAACAATACAGAGGTTTCTTTGTGATATTCTGTTAAACTGATGTGCATTTACAGATGTCATGATCTCATGCAGCAGTTCCCAACCAGGCCAAGCACTATTCCTCACGGTGTACTTGAGTAGGAGGTGCAGGCTTGCTGTGTTAAACAGAACATGACTAACAAAGAACTTTACAAACTTTACTAAGAGACTCAGGGGCTATCAAAAAGTTTTGTAATTATATGTAGCACATTTTATTTCTTTGTAAAGAATAAGAATAATTTGAAATAATATGAATTAAAACCCTTTAATCGGTGTGAAACATTTAAATATATACCAGGTCAGTGAGCATTTTTAATGCATTTGAAAGAAGTCTTTTAGGCTGCATTTATTTAATCAATAATACAGTAAAAACATTCATTTTGTACATTATTATTACACTTAAAAATAATTATTTTTAAGATCCTCTGACAAATAGTTAATAGTTAGCAGCATGTATTTGAAATAGAAATCAAATACTGTAAAATATCATTATGAATGTCTTTACGGCCACCTTTGATCAATGTAATGCATTCTGTTGAATAAAAGAATTCATTTATTTTATATATATATATATATATATATTATTAGTATGAGTACAGTATATGTACTTGCTCTGTACTTCTTTCACTTACATTTTTTGCCCACAATATTACAGTATATCACTATTATACTGTTTTTGTCCCATTTGGTGTCAAACTGACATAAAACTACGTCCAGGTATAAAATAAACGATTCTATATTTCACACATTTATTCAGTTTGAGAGTAAACTCTTGTTTTTTTCACCTACAGTATGAAATGTGTTTAGTTTCAAAGTGTAATGGCTGTTTTTAATAATGATGAATGCTAAATGATATCCAGTATAAATTAGAAATAACACTTATTTATGTTGATGAATTTATGTTGACTTGTGCTTCACTATTTTGTACACAAGACAAAAATGGTCACAAAGTTCAGAATAATCCTTGCATTTATCTACAAAACAAAAACTTTTCATTTGTGAAAACCTGGCTAAAGCGCTCCATCACATTTTGAAACCAATAAACTGAAAGCTAAAACCACACCATAAAACATATAATTGAGAAAACAAAGGGTCTGAATTCCTGCCCTAAATATGAATTTATAAAGTGAGTTTTACAAAGCTGGCAATACAGTATGTATACATTTTTATGCGTTTCCTTATGGCAAATCGTTAGGTTGATGCATTAAAGCACTTTTTTATATGACGTAATTCTCTTCCGTGTTACTGTGCCGATTCTTTGGGCTGTGCCACACAGGAAGAGCTAATGGCTGTCAGAATATAAGGAAGTCATTGGGGGTCAGCTGAATTTATGACAGTGAGAGTCATGGGGACCTATAAGGAGAACAGATACTCTCCACGGTGCAGCTCACATCTGCAATAATCAGAACCAGAGACAGCAGCCCCACAGAGAGAGCTAAACCAACAGGATTGATAAGAGTTTCCAAATGGCAGATATTACAGGATGTTGGTTTTGTGGAAAATACTTAGTTTTAGCATAATCACCAAAATGACCAATCACCAAATAATTTAAACACAATTAAAACACATTGTGTTTGCAATTAGCGGTTTAGCGGGTACAAACAAAGTGGACTAGAAGATAGGGATGTGTCTGTGATCACTCTTAACTAGATAACATATCTATTTTGAATGTTCTAGACTTTGTGTTTCTGAAAAAGAATGTCAGGCAACTCAATACAACTAGAAAAAAGAGAGGTCGTTAGACTGAAAATGCTGTCTTTACTTGTCTGGAAGTAAGTCTCAAGGTCTTGTGTAGTTTAAATATATGAGACATTAAATGAGATACAGAATTAAAGGAACGTAAGCCGATAAGGTGCTTTTGAATGGTTATAAGGGCATTTCTGTGTGGTTGCTGGTGTGTTCTGGTTGGCTGTGCTCAACTAAGTGGTTCCTATGTTTTATTGTATTTTTTATTATACGGAGAGAGTCAGCCAGACATATGTTATTATATACAAAAAAAGGATGTTTGTTGATATAAAGTTTTGCTGAACTTTATCCTGCTGTCAGTTTTCTCATCAAATTAAGGAACAGACCTCTGAAAGGCAAGTGTGTCTGCAAAGTGCTGGATTTAAAATAAAGACCTTCATCTGAAAACCTCAGGCCTGTCGTGCTGGATATCCTCCCAGTCGACTGCTGGCCAAACCGCACACTATGCCTAGGGCTTCTCGATGCCTCCCATTTTGTTCTGATACATGAGAGAGAAAGACATGCAGCAGCCACCTAAAAGCTGCTGACTGAGCTCTTACAGTGTAATTTCATTAAAGGTATGAAATCTTTGTTACTGTAAAAAGATTTAACAAAACAATACATTGTAGCGATTAAAGACAGCTAAAACAAAATGATTACTCATAACATATAAAAATGGAAATTCTTTAAAAAGTAAATGTGTGATAGGACGGACACCTACTTTTTAACTAATGGGACATTAGTGAAGAATTCTCGCTCTAGTGCAAAAACTCTTGAAGAGATGAAATTCCAAAGTACATGTTTTATCTTGAACAATGCATCATGTATTAAAGGGTGGGCTGCAAGGCATAACATCGTTTGGTTCTCACCACCAGCTGAATGCTAAACATGCACATCACTGTTCAGTCTTTCATTTTATAAATAGTTCATATCCATGTCCTTCCCATGGAAATATGCTGAATGTCATAGTAAAATCATTGTTTGGGACATGCACGCTAGGAGAATGTTGATGTGAGCAGTTAAGGCATGCTTTGGGTAACAGATAAGGGGCAGCAAGGACATCTGAAAACCTGGGAATTCAGATATTATGAGTATGTCGTGAATGTGGAGTGATTATTCCTGACCTTGAATTTGGCCTTGCTGGAGTACAGAATGAAAATGTGTCCACTGGTGCCTTAGAGTCCAAGACAAACCAAAATCTAAGGGCTGATGTACCTGCAATACCAGAACAAATGTTCACACCCCTACTGCACGCATTCACTCACATTTATTCATTCAAACACCAATTTCAGTTCTATTTAAGAAAAGTCAAGTCTTTGATTATTGTCATTACATGAGACAGGCAGTGGGAACTGCATCTGCCAAAGTCACAAGCACAGAGGCAATGCATCACGCACTCCCACTATCTTTCAGACATGCAGACAGAGACAGTCAGACGTTCCTCAGGGAGTCCTATGTGTGTCGTCTGACATAGCCACTAGCTACCTGACAATACTCAGTTTATTCTGCAGCCAGGCTCAAACAGATAATGGAACCATCCATCCACAAAAAGTAGGTTGAACAGAATTTATGCTGCGGATATTTTCAGAAGATAAAGAGGGAGTTTGTGGAAGGAAATGAAAAGAAGTCACAGTTCCATAATGCTAAGAATTTAAAACAGCATGCTGTGTTTCTGAAAACCATCCAAAAACAAATAAACTGCATATGAACTCCTCAACTTCATTTGAATAACAGAATTATTTAAAAAAAATAATTTCAGAATAGGAAAAATTATTCTTTAATTGCCATGGCACATTTCAGTTCATCTGTCCTTCCTTTATGAACGAAATACCACTTTTCTCCTGTGCTGCTATGGTTAATGTCTGGTATGTAGGATGATGTCATAAAGAGAAATCACTGTTTTGTGTGTGTGCTGTTTTCCCATGGCTTTGATGCCACCTAGTGGTACATTCACCATTGTAAAGACAAGATAATAGAATACATTTAGATAAAACAGTATTAATGTAGAAATAATTATACTATAATAGCGATATTATAATGTCTATTGACATCTCTTTATGTATCTTGTTCCATGTAAATGTTAAGGGCTGGTAAGTTTTTGTTTTTTTTTTCTCCAGACTTCCGTGTCACATGATCCTCCAGAAAACATTCTAATTTGCCGATTTGAAAACGGACTAATATACTTGTGAAAACCATCATACATAGCTGTTCAGTCACAAAGACCAGCAATTATGAATTATTTTATGCCACAGCACATGCATTATGTGCTTTTGATCAATTATGCATTGTGCTTTCAAGTGTTCTAATAAAAATAGCCAAAGCATTTACCATGACGTAAATCAAAGGAATTATTCATGTCTTGCTATTCATGCTATCAATACCAATTAAAATTAGTTATTTTTCCCCCTCTCTGTCTCCATAGGCTGTACAGGAGAGAAAGACAGATCGGCTCTCAGCCATGAGGCTTTCCTGCTCATGGCAAACTCCCAGAACGACATGGAGGATTGGGTCAAAGCCATTAGACGTGTCATCTGGGCTCCTTTTGGAGGAGGTAGCTTATTGCACACACAAATAAAACATTTTATCTTATGAGCAGGGCTGGATTTATGGCAAGAACCAAAACCCCCAGAAGATAGTTAGTAAATATATATAACAAACAATAGAGTAAAAATTATCAACTATTTTCTTCCATATTTTTTTTATGTACGGATGTCACACTTTCTTTCTCCTTTTTCTCTCACAGCCGTATTCAAACAAATTAAGATCTACATTTGATTGTAACTGACTGAACACAAGTGCTTGATTCAATAAAATACACTGTAATGATTTGTTTGCTTGAAGGGAATTTTAAGGCCTGGTATATTAATATGGAAGGGGGGCCCAAAAATTGTTTTGCCTATGTCATAAAAAGAGGTAAATCTGGCCCTGCTTACGAGGTAGCATAGTCAAAAAACAAGAAAACTAATCTAGCAAGCATATGTCTAGTTTTCCATTCTCACATTGTTTGAGTAGAGTGTGATCTATATCTGGCACACATACATATATGGCTGATATACAGGCACACTAAAATAACAACAGCACTGGCAGAGTCTGAATGACTAGCTGAATCTTTAGGCATTGTGTTACAGGTGTTTAATAACAGATTATTTTTGGCTGTCTGAATAAAGGCAAACATTTTAATATCATTCTAATGATATTAAATATCCGCGACAGGAAGCCATTGTTATGTGTCCCGGGTGTGTTACATTTTAGACACTATGAACACTTACTTTATCGATTTTTGCTATGCAAAGGACGTTTCCAAAAGTCATACAGTAAAATGACCACTGCAATTTTCAGCAAAGTGGTGTTTCCTTTCTAAATGAATCAGTGTTTTTAAAGAACTGGTTAAGTGAATGATTATATGATTCACTAGAGATCATTAACGCCACCTACTGTCTTAATGATGTAACCTTTCCTAAAAAAACCTAGTTATTGTTAACTAATACTAAATTAAAACTTTTTGTTGACTGAAATAAATATGTAAAAATAAAAAAAATCAAATCAAAAATTTAATTTATAAAACATAGAAAGAGCATATGAAATGTTGTCTTTGCAACTAACTGCAACAAATCTTAAGTAGCCAGCTGAAATTATTGGCTGAAAGTTAATACAAAATAAGAAATTCTAAGACCTACTAAAATATCATTGGCTTGCATTATAAGCAGTGGTCTTGCTGGACTATATTAGAACTTGTCGTTGTCTATTTAAATGATCCTGAATATTAAAAAATAAAAAAATAAATAAAAAAAATAAGTAAATATCATAGTGTAAATAATTTAAATCAACTCATCATTGGAAAAAATCTGGGCATTGATGGGTTAAGCAATTTGATACCTTTCTGTGTAATAGCTTGCGTTCATCCCACGTTCTCTCCAATCTGAGGGGCAGCGTTACCATTACAGTGAACGAGGGCAAAAACAGGTGTGCACTCACTCACATTCTCATGCATCACTGTTCACTTGTGCCTGAAGTGGACTGCTGCCCGTGCCAGCAGGGATCTGTCATGTGCCTCATGCCTGAAGTTACAGCTCTGTCTTGTCTGTTCGCTCATCATGGCTTGTGTGTGCATGATGAAGATTGTAGTATACGAGGCAGAACCGTTGTATTGCAAGGTACAGTATGGTAGGATGACATCCTGTAGTCTTCGACACATTTTGGAGATGTAATTGAATCTTGTGAATATCACTTTTCTTACATATTTGTCTTGTGCTTGTTTTGTTGTAGGTATCTTTGGTCAGCGCCTGGAGGACACAGTACAGTATGAGAGAAAGTTTGGGCCCCGACTGGCCCCACTTCTGGTGGAGCAGTGTGTGGATTTCATACGGGAACAGGGTCTGAAAGAGGAAGGTCTCTTTAGGATGCCAGGACAGGCCAACCTGGTCAAAGAACTGCAGGATGCTTTTGACTGTGGGGATAAGCCTCTGTTTGACAGGTGAAACAAGTTCAAAACTTCATTTTACTTTTACATTTAGTCACTTAGCAGGCCCTTTTTATTTAAAGTTACCTATAAAGGAACAATAGCACAAGCAATTTATCATAAAAACCCAACATTTTCACTAAATAATGCCAAGTTTCAGTTATTAACTAGAGTAGTACTCAAGCTGTAGCAGAATTTGCTTTGCTCTACCAGTTTAGACCAGCATGAGTTTCTGCTCTATATCTATGGCTTATGCTGGTTAGGTGCTTGTCAGTGTGCTGGACCAGTTTACCATTGTCTAGACACGAAAACGTCTAGGTTACGAACGTAACCCACGTTCCCTGAAGGAGGGAACGGAGACGTTACATATGGGATCTCGCTTGAGAGACCAATCATTTTCGAATCCTTTGAAAAAGGCCAATGAATATTGGCGTGTAATAATTAGAGCCAGGTGCACCTTATCACAGCGCGAGTATAAGAGGGCACGGCTGGATTGTACCCAGGGTCATGGCAGAAAGATGTAACGTCTCCGTTCCCTCCTTCAGGAAACCTGGACGTTACCCTTTCAGTCAAATCACTTTGACGTTACATATGGGAACAGACCCATGGAAGAGTCCACGACCCTGAGGTCAAATTTAGGGGGCCCCGTTGGGATGCCAACTTTTAGCGTTTTTCTATTATTAAAAAGTTGAAGGGTAGGTTGGGGGGGCGGAGAAATTAAAAAAAATTCTTAACATGGAATTTCAGAGGAATGCACTATATCGTAAAGATATGGATATAAGTGAAGGGAAATACCGCCTTCTGGCTGACCGCCTTCTGAAGATGCCTGAAGCCACAACCTCTGGTGAAGGAAGTCCAGAGGAGCGCAGTCGAGACTAATTCCATTCCACTCAGTCCGACTGCAGGGCAGGAGGAAGAGGTTCACCTTGCCATCGGGGAACCTTTGAGGGGAACAGCAGCAAGCCAACACCAGCCGGTCTCACCGCTACCTGCTTGTCTGGTTTAAGACACGGGAAGACACAGCCTCTTTGCGCAGATCGTAGAACCTGGCGAAGGTGTTTGGTGTCACCCAGCCCACAGCTCTACAGCAGGTTCGCTACCTGGCTTTGAAAAGGTGTGGTAGGAACCTTGGGCATGTAGCCAGGCCGAAGTCTCAGTGTTACGTAAGAGTCAGCCAGGCCAAACTCTAGACACTCTTCGTCGACAGAGAAGGCTTGAAGGTCCCCAACCCTCTTCATGGAGGCCAGAGCAATCAGGAGTGCTGTCTTTAATGACAGGTATTTCAGCTCAACTGATGCTAAGGGCTCAAAAGGAGCTTGCTGCAGGCTGGTTAGGGTGACAGCAAGGTCCCAAGAAGGCACCGAGGGCCGTCTCGGGGGATTAATCCGACGCGCACCTCTAAGGAACCTAACGATGAGTTGGTGCTTACCTAAGAATTCACCATCCACTGCATCATGGTATGCCACTATGGCAGCGACACATATCTTAATAGTTGAAGGGGACAGTCTGCGCTACAACATTTCCTGCAGGAAGGAAAGCACAACTGCAAAGTGGACATCTCTATGGGTCCTCTTGCGTGAGGAGCACCAGTCGACAAACAGACCCTATCTCTGAGCATAGGCCTGCCTGGTTGAGGGGGCCCCGAGACTGAGAGATGGTGTTAATCACGGGTGCTGGCAAGCCAGAGAGGTCTGCTGCGTCCCATCCAGGAACCAGACGTGCAAGTTCTAGAAATCGGGCCGCGGGTCCCATCCCCTGAGAGAGAAGGTCTCTCCTCAAGGGGATATTCCAAGGAGGGACTGCCGCGAGGAGCATTAGGTCAGCAAACCATGTCCGGGAGGGCCAGTAATGCGCTACCACCAGAACACAGGGTCTAGACCACCTTGATGGTTGGTGTACACTATGGCTGCAGTGTTGTCCATCTAGACCAGCACAGGCTTGTGGAGCAGCATTGGTTGAAAGCGACGGAGGCGATTAATATGCCAGAGCAGTCGAGCACCTGTCCAGGCTGGGTGCCCGTTGCATACAGCACCCTAACTAAAAGGCTCGATTGCGTCCTTTCGCCAGTAGGACACCAACCTCCACACGGAGGACAGGGGCATCCGTGTCTGAATGAACACGGGTATAGAGAATGCCTCTGTACCTGGGCGGGGGCCTGGCGAACTTAATCGCATAGCCGAGGCGTACTGTCCGTATCAACCACTGCGAGGAGTTGAGTAGCTGTAATCAGGCCCCCAACCGTGTCGCCAGGGGTATCAAGGGTACGGTGACAGCCGTGCATGCAGTGGGGCAGCCTAGTGGGGAACCAGGGAGGGGACCGGCCCCAGAAGGATGAACGTCCTTGGGGGAGAGTCCAACTGCACTGCTCCGGGTCCGCATCTGAGGAGAAAAAAAGAGAACTGGTTAGATGGGCACTGGGCCCAGAGGTGTGGCAGACTGCCCCTTTTGTTTTATTTTTTTTTGCACATCAGATAGGGGTGCACTCGGCAACGAGCAGTCTGAGGCAGGGCGCCAAGGGGCTTGGCATACTCCCTGCACGATAAGATGTGACTTACGGCCTCAGACTGCTGCTGAATTGCCGAGAACTTCTGGGAAAAGTCCTCTACAGTGTCGCCGAAGAGGCCAACCTGCGAGATGGGCGCGTCAAGAAAGCGGACTTTGTCAACGTCAGCCATCTCAGCAAGGTTCAGCAGGAAGTGTCGCTCCATAGGGCAAAATTGGTCGCGGCACGGAGTTCCTGCATGGCCCCTTGATCAGACCCACCCTTGTGCAGAAGTTTAAGTGCTTTGACCTGGTACACTTGTAGTGTAGCCATCGTATACATGGAGGTGGCAGCCTGCCCAGCGGCGTGGTAATTCCGGCCCGCTAGAGCAGACGAGGTCTTACACACCTCAGACGGGGGCCATGGCAGTCAAAGCAAGGCCATAGCAGTCCAAGCCAGGCGGTGGCGCTGCGCTGGCCCGCCACAGGCGCACACGGCACCTCCAAACCGACCGCCTCGGTTGCTCGGAGGAGCATAGCCGAGAGCTCAGTGTCCACCTGGAACGGAGCAGCGACCTGTCCCGCACCGGCGAGCGCTTCGCCACCCGACTGTCTCTCTGATGCTGCGGAAGACATCTCATCCTCTTGGGATGTTCCAAAGGATAAGCTCAGCCCGGTGGCATTTGGGGAAGTGCACTGCTCTGGAAGCACCACCACAGGACTACGGGGTGTGGCAGAAATTTGAGGGGCTTTTACACCCACAGGAACATTCTGCACAGTCACCGTGCGATCCCCCAGGTGCCCCGCCACGGCCGCCGAAAAGTCAGCACGGCTCTCTGTCTCACCGCGGGAAGGACACGAGCGGAAGCCGTTTCGCGAACAAAAGGCGTGAACGCAGTGATGGTCATGCACTCGCAATGAACACATTAGTCATCCACAAGTGCTGCCTCAGCACGCAAGACAGCGCTTATGCCCGTCTAAAGCTGAAACTCCAGCACACAGAAGCGCACGGTCGCATAGACATCCCGGACAATGACTATGAAACCGTGAGGAAATTGCTCTTTTTTGACGCCCGGTTACAGGGAGACCTCTTGCGGCACCGCGTGCACTCAGTGGTTGAGTTCTCTCGCTGGCGAGCAAAAGACTGGCGCTCTTTGAGACTTTAAAAAGGGTACCAGTCCATTGACAGCTGCCCAGTTGAAGATGCTGCAACGACGAGACAGGAACTCTGTTTGTTTTTGTATATTCTCTTCCAGCAGACTCGATGTCTTTCAGATGAGGCTCCGAAAGCGAAAAGCTGCATGTGCAATCCAGCCGTGCCCTCTAATACTCACGCTGTGATAAGGTGCACCTGGCTGTAATTATTGCACGCCAATATTCATTGGCCTTTTCCAAAGGATTCGAAGACGATTAGTCTCTCAAGCAAGATCCCATATGTAACGTTGAAGTGATTTGACTGAAAGGGTAACTAAACTGATGTATTTGTTTATCCTCCTGACCTGTGTGTGACCTCTTGCAGTAATACAGACGTTCACACAGTGGCGTCCCTCCTGAAGCTTTACCTCAGGGAGTTGCCAGAGCCTGTGATCCCCTTTAACAAATATGAGGACTTTCTAACCTGTGCACAGCTTCTGCTAAAAGATGAAGAAGTGGTGAGTCTGCTATATATGAGTCTAAAGTGAGTTGAATTAAATAATGAGTGTCCTTGCAAAAAAGAAGTGTCCTTTAGCATGTTTAAGGAGTATATAAGAATATGCTGTAATCTTTTTAGACAGTTAGGCATGCTAATTTAAAAAAAAATGGTTTTGAAAAGCTCACTGCATTTTCCCCCCACCAAAAACCTTGTTTCCTGGATTTGTAAATATATCTTGTTCCCATATGTCTCCTGAAGGGACTCAGTGAGCTTGTGAAGCAGGTGAACACTCTTCCTCAGGCTAATTATAATTTGTTAAAGTACATTTGCAAGTAAGTGAATGTATAACATCTCTTAATTTTTCTTGCACATGAAGATGTTGTTGAAACAATTCTCTTATAAAATTGAATGAATGAATAAATGTCTGTTGTATTCACTGTATTAATTCAATGTAGATTCTTAGATGAGGTGCAATCTCACTCGATTGAGAATAAGATGAGTGTTCAGAACCTTGCAACAGTTTTTGGACCAAATATCCTTCGGCCTAAAGTAGAAGACCCTGTTTCTATGATGGAAGGTAAGTAGGTCTGAAATTCACATTTATTTATATCAAAAAACTGAATAAATAAACTTTCCATTGATATATTATTTAGTCATCTGATATATATTTGGCCGAGATGCAAGTATTTGAAAATCTGGAATCTGAAGGTGAAAATCATTCATAAATACTCTTTAAATGAACTTCAAAGAACATGATCTTTACATAATATCCTAATGCTTTTTTTTTTCACCCGTTTCACTCGTACAATTTATTAATGCTATTGCTACACATATACCCATGTCAATTATGAGTAGTTTGTGCTCCATATAGATCAGTTTAATATCAATATAAGTTATATAAGTTGATATGAATGACACAGCTAGTTTGATTATTCTTAAATTTTTTACAGTGTAGTTTTTTTTGTTTTTTTTTCAGGAACCTCGCAGGTTCAGCACCTGATGACGGTGTTGATCAGTGAACACGAGCGGCTGTATGTGATGACTGAGGGAGATGTGTCTTCTGAGCAGACAGGAAGTTGTCTGCAAGGTCAGCGAGGCATGGCAGAGTGGATCTCCGATGAGGAGATGCTGAACTGCTCATCACTGAGCCAGACGTCTAAAGTGACAGAGAGTGTCTGTAGCAGTGCCACGTCCTTAGATATCAATACAGGTGCCCCTACCACTGCCAAAATGACACCTCAGGGAAAAGCTGGGGTGACGGTCAGCCCCAGCAAACAGGCGAAATCCCTCCCCTCTTGGAAATACTCCTTCAAGAGCGGAGGGGTACGTGGTCAGCCTGCTAAAATTGGGGGCTCATCTGTGGACGTGTCCACTTTGCCCAGTACAGGCAACTGGTTGATGAACGGGCTTTCCTCTCTACGCAGCCACCGGCGTACATCATCAGGAGAGCGCATGGGCAAGGATTCAGCCCTGTCACACCGCCTGTCCACTTACGACAACGTGACCTCATCCAGTCTCAGCGTACCCAGTGTTGCAAGCACGCCCTGGTCCACATCCTCCTGTGAGATCCTAGTGGCTGACTCTGTGGGTAGTGACCCCTCTGGACTGAACTCTGAGAAGGTGGATTGGTCAGCTGGAGGGTCTGTCCAAATGCAAAGTGAAGACAAGAATTCGAAGGTCACTGAGAGCAGCGAAGCACTGGAAATGTGTGTGAGCAGTGCAGGCTGCAGTGAGAATGGAAATGGAGAAGATGCAGGAGGTACTGATATTAGCACAACAGCACTTAATGGCCTGGTAACAGAGCTGAAAGATGAGTTAAAGAAACAGAAGGCCAACTATGAATCTCGAATACAAAGGTATGTGTGAAATCCACAACACATTGATGATAAGTGTTGTGTCTTTATACTTAAAATACGTAAAACTTAAAATTTATTTAAAGCTAGTGTTGTCAAACGATTAATTGAACCTAAAATAAATTTTTATGTATGTATGTGTATTGTATATGGTTTATTCATTATGTATATATAAAGACACACATAAAGCATATGTTTTGAAAATATTGGCATGTATTTAGAGATAATTCAGATAATTTATACTATTTATAAATACATTTAATTAATTTATAAATGTAACATATTTTGCTTAAATATATACATTGAAGTCTGTATATTTACATAATAAATATACACAGTACACACACATATACTATGTAAACAAAACTATTATTTTGGATTTTATATCATTTAATATGGATTTGATATATATATTTTTGATTTGAAATCAAAGACAGTGAATCATCTTTTATTAATCATTGTGTAACCCGTGAGTTTTTCAAAGCTGAGCTTAAATGCGTGATAGGAATAAATAGTGCTTATAGCAAATAGCAAATCAAGGCTCTGACCCAGAAACAGGAGCACGTAAACATGAGAACATTATCAAAAAATGGTTTTGTTTGAGAAACCTGGGGCCTGTACCATGATGGTGGCTAAAGAAACTCAGGGTTACAGAATTAGTTTTGAGTTGACAAGACCAAACCAAACCACTTCAATCTGGATTTGTTGGTACCATGAAGCTGGTCATCAACTTTCTATGTCAATTCAGGCTTGATTCTGAGTTAATGTAGCATGAAAGTGTGACATCAATAGCACATGCCTTGAAACTGTGATTCACTTCTCATGAGAGAGTCAGTGCAATTCATACCAAAGATTAAAAAATTTAACAATATGAAGAATTTAAACATTCACACAGCAAGATGAAACGATCTATCAATGAAAACAAAATGTGCAAGTAAGCTGTAAATTTACTTTATAAAGTTGATAATATTTCTAAGTATAACAATAAAATAACATAGACA
>JAUMHP010000063.1:13804174-13878990 GCA_032361065.1 Enteromius trimaculatus
GCGTCCTTTAATTTGGAGTAAGAGAAGCTGGGGGAGTGGCTTTATTGCATCAGACATGTGTCACCTTGCTGGAAACTGATTGGTCAAATTTCGTTTTGAGATCTCTAACCCAGAACATAACCTGCCCCGGAGCAGGTTAGTTGTGTAGCGTACAGTAAGTTACTATGGCGATAAACACTGCTAAAAACCAAACCAATTTCATGGTACCTAAAACCTAGAATTGGTGCAAACTTAACTGAAACTTAGCTGGCTAACCAGCAAAACCAGCTTCATGGTACAGGCCCCTTACCAGACCAACACAACAACATGTAAACAAGGTGGAAATGAAAACAAACCCAAAAATGAAAATTAGGTCCTAGCATCCTAGGTGTATGTGACTTTCTTCTTTCAGATGAATCCAATCTGAGTCCTCCTGTAGAGAATCTATGCACTTTTGTACAAAAAATATAAGTACGTCAAACGTAATAAACTTTTTTCTATCACTTCCGCTATTTGAGGGACATTTTATTACTGTTAAAGTGAAACAGCCACCCACTGCAGAGATAGAGTTTAGAAGTGCATGGACAGTTGTTAATATAACTCCGACTGGATTCATCTGAAAGATATAGAATGCTTCGATGGTGAGTTTAGGCATTGAGCCTAATTTTCATTTTTGGGTGAACTAGCCCTTTCCCTCGGTTTCACAGACAAAGCTTAAGCCTAGTCCTAGACTAAATGTAAATCTGAGCTGTTTCAACTGAAAGAAACTTGCACTGACTGATACATGCCAGTGCCTTTGGTTTGTCTTGAGATGCACACCAGTAATGCTTTTTTAAGACATGTTTATAAAAATTACGTAAATGTATACTAATTGTTCTATGACCTAATCCTGGTTTAGACTAAGCCCTGTCTATGAAACCGGGCCTTTAACCATGCAGTTCATATCTATAATATCTAAAAAATATCTAATATCTGTTTTTCAAAAGTGTATGTTTACAGTGTATTGTTATTTCGCACACAGAACAAACCAAAGTCAAAATTTTGTTCTTAACATCAAGCTAATTTTCATTTTTGTAGTGATTTCTGTGCATTTGAAACATTTTGCATGGATTTTAAAATGTAATAAACATATCTTTTTCTAAGGCTGGAGGAATCAAATGTCACTATGCGGTACCAAATGGAGAGACTAGAGGAGGAGCTGGACCAGGAGAAGAAAAAGTATTGCATGTTGGAAATTAAACTCCGCAACTCTGAGCGGGCCCGTGAGGACGGAGAGACCCGCAACCGCTTGCTTCAGAATGAGATGGAGGAGTTCTTCTCCACTTTGGGAGATCTTACATTGGGAGCAAGGACAAGCAGAATTTGACTAGACCTCTAATAGGCCTCCTGATTTAACACTGAGAGACTACGTGTTCGTTGTAGATAGACTTTCAAATCTCTCTGCTCATGCATCATGAGTATTTAGAGGTAATTTTGTGCTGTTTTGTTACAGCGACTTGACCATGTGTAGCAGTTACACGTTTCTCTCTGATCTTCAGTCTTACATTTTAAAGGGATAGTTCACACAAAAATACAAATTCAGTGGTTATTTACTCACCCTAAAATCGTTCCAAACAATATACTGTTTAATATAAGTAGTGCACATTTTGTGCGTGGAACATACAAATATGTAAATCTTGTATCAAACTAAGTAAGAAGTAATTACTTTAACACTTTCTTGTGTCAAACTTGCCAATTGCTCTTTGCAAATAACAGCATTTTCATTTTCAGGTGAACTATTCCTTTAAGGTGCCATTCAATTATTAGCATACCACTAGCATAACCTAACCTGCACAGATAATACCAAAGCATGACATTTCTCTCACATAAGGCAGATCATTAATGGCATTGCCTGTTAATGCATGGTATGAAAGATGTCCTGCTGAACTGTCTATTGAGGTGTCCTTTTTCGTCCAAACTGCATCATTTACAACCAGTCAACATATACAGTACATAAGAGCTGCATCCCATCACACTGTGCCTCGTACATCAGACCTCACAGACACAAACACTTTTTAGCAAATCCCTTTAAATAAAATGCACTAGAAGAAAAGACTCTATTTCAGATTAGATGAGGTAACACCATCCAAACTGTATAACTGTCCAATTGTACAACTGCTAAAATCTCAACTCTATCACTTCAGCTGCAAGATTGCCAAGGCTAGTATTTATTTAAGCTTATTAATGTACCTAGAACTATTTCTCAGGTGGTGTTTTTCAAAACACTCAACGAATGAGTGTCTTTATATAAAATAGATGATGGAACTAAGGCTGACATATACTTGAATGTGTTAAAGTAGCTTTGTTTTTAAAGTATGCACATACTGTATGTTCGTGTGTTTGGGTTTTTTTCCTGTCGTTTCCTGAATGCAGAAAGTGCCAAAGTAGAGGTCTTCAAAAAATGGTTGTTTCGTGTTAAATGAAGACTGAATAGTCTTCATAATAAATAGCTGTTGTCATTAATACAATTTTGTGAATTTATCATGAATTAAGGGAAGTCTGATGTTAGATAATGAGTGATATAAAAACTGAATCATATACTGACCGATAACTGTGTTGTGCAAAATATATTTGTTTTTCAAAAATACACAAATCTCAAATTCACCCGAAAATGTAAATTCTGTCTTGTACACTCATCTGTCTCAACATTATAGATTTTCACAGTCGCACGGCAGGTCATGACAATATCACGAAATTAGCCTAAAATCAGGGACATAAATATTTTATTATTTTCGTGACTCCCGAAAGTTGAAAAAAAAAACGTGCGACTGGGCTGTAGATTTTTTATATTCTTACTTTAATAGCTTAATCTGTGATTTGAAGGTGGTTGAAAGTCTAAAGGGTTCTGAATGACAAGTTTTTATTTTTGGGTGAAGTCTTTGGTAATATTTGTAGAAAGCTGCAACAATTTCCAAAGTTAAAGTTGTTCACAGTGAAACATAATGAAATAAGAAGTTATTTGAGAGGGGAACAATAATGGGAGAAGAAGAAAAAAAAAAACATACACGCAAACCCATTTTCCAACTGTTTATTTCCATTTTTCCAGTTGTTATGATATTAACAGTTGAATTTCAGTGCGATCTAATAAGGTGGTAATCTGCTAACCCTAAAATAAAACACTTGCATCAGTTTGTGAAGTCTAATGAACCCAGCACCATGATCTTATAGTTCTTGTACAGTGTTTTGGACTTAAAATCAAATGCTAAGCAGGTCATGCAAGATACCGCCCATCATTGAGAAACCTTTCCTCTGTGTTTTTTCTCGTTTCTTTTTCTCGAAACGGCAAAGTATGGAGAGAACCCTTTCAAAAATGTTCGCATAGACGTCGAGTCTGAAATAACATGGTTCATTATTCAGCTTTGAGTTACAGCACATAAGCTGAACAAAACGAAAACAGTCTAGAACAAAGACACACGCTCGTTGAATTATACACGCACACATACTGTACATTCTCACAGATTCAATCTATACACGTACTTGTACACTCCTATTTTTCTGAATAAATAAATAAAATAAAATCAAGGTTACAGTAATACTTGTAAAATGTGAGCTGTATGGCATCAAGTGTGAGGTAGTTCAGACTCGACCTTTAAACGGCTCTTGTGTTTCATGCCTAAAAGCTTTTGCTCTTTGCAGTTACAGCAGGCTCAGGCTTCCCAGGCAAGTATGTAGGGCCAAATATCATTGCCACTGTTAAGAGCACTTAAAACAAAACAACAATATAAAGTAATAGCAAAATATTTCGGGTTTTTTTACCCTGTGCACAGGTAAATAAATCCAATGGGCTGAACCCCATGTGTCAACAACATTCAGATTCCCACTTTCTACTCCACGACTTCAGGCCTATTCAACATTCTCTCACCTTCACATTCTAAAGCAAATGGAAAACAAACCCACCTCCCTGATATATCTTAAACGTTCTGCCAATGTGGAGCTCCACAGTATTCAATGTCCCAAGTTACAAAGCACATACGTACATTAGGTCAATCCTCAATACAGTAGGTCCCGTTCATTTACAGCACATTAAATGCCATTAAAGACCTTCCAACCTGACGGGAGAAACAAAAAACAAAAACACAAAGTAAAACCAATCTAGAGATCTGGTTCATTTCATTGTTGTACAAAAATAAGTAAGTAGCTTAACAACTCTAATGGAATATGCTAGAAATAAACCAGTGTAGACTTTTTTTTGTTTTGTTGGTGTTCCAAATAATACTTTCTAAAATATGTGCACTACCAGCTCAAGAAACAAACATAATTAGGGTTTAGAAAAATATTAGACAATAACGGCGAAATGCAATGATACAACAGCTAATGAAGCACAATGCTTGTTCTATTAGCAGATTTTGAAAGGATAAAACAACTTTTTAGAATGATAAAAAAATTAAAAAAGGTGCCGAAATCCTAGGTAACTAGGAACAGGACAAGAACTACAACACCAGACACATATGCACAAGCACGCCACATGTCACAGTCAATCAGCAGCTAAACTATTCATGAAAAAAAGAACAGCCTGGTAAAATAAATCAATGTACATATAAAAATATCTTTTTTTTTTGATGTTGTGAGTTGTTATATCGAAATTAAACTGTACAAAATGTAAATAAAATGTGCTGCGCAAAAACATGACCCAGAAAATGCCACCTCAGGCAAAGTTATGTCAAAACGTACGCCAATATTAATTTGTGCAATAGGGTTATGTCCATCGTAAAATACTAATACGGACTTGATTCTAAAGACTTTCATATCTCAAGTGACCAAGAAAATTATACATTGACCAGGAAAAAGACTCAAAATAAATTAATTTGAGAAAATATATTCACAATTCAATCTTTACAGATTACCTTCCAGAATCATTCTACGACAACATGACAAAATACTCTAAACGTAGCTTATAAAAAAACAGATTTGTTAAGGAGTTCGCTATCATTTGGCTGAGCCTTTTAGGGCTGTCGCTAAAAAGATAAAAGTGTGTACTCATTTACAGCATCTAGAGCGAAACTCAAAAAAGCCATACCCGACCCAAAATAAAGTATTAGACTGGCCTAAATCTGATACCATGCCACACACAGAGAAACTCCAGGGGAAGGTGATAGTCATCTGCAGCAGCTCAGGGGCCCTGCGGAGGCCTCCAGGCTGCTGTCTGTGTCTGAGGCCACGGTGGGCTCTGTGGACATGGACGAGACGTCGTTGATGGAGGAAGAGGAGGAGGGCTGGGGTGAGCCATTGATCACGGCTGCACCTGTGCTATGTGAAACACAAGTTAGTTAGATCACTCAAACATCATGTGTGAGTATATGCAAATGAAAAATCTAATTGAATTTAAAAAATAATTAATAAATAAATAAACATGATCTGCATTGGATTAAGAGAAAATCGTCTTACTAACCTATCGGTGAAGGCTGACCTCGAATGACACCGTTTTTCATCCGTTCTTCCCAATCCAGGACTTCTTTATAGATCAGCTCTGAAGAAGACAAAAAAAATGAAAGAACAATTTGAAGATAACTCAAAAAGAAAAGAGGCATACACAATTTATCTAAATAATACATTTAAGGAAATAAAGTTTCGTAAATGTACATATTTAGCATTTCAGGATTTCATTAAACGGATGCAGGGGGATAAAAATATATAGTAACTTTAGAACATGGTGATAAAAACAGCATTTCATTTACATGGAAAATGAAAAAAGGTATTGAAATGAAAACCAATTGTTTTGTTTTTCTCCAAATGAACAGATTCACTAAAATGAATCGAAACTGGACACTTGCAGCATCGTCACACTACACAGAGTAGCTACTTCCCGGGAATTTAAAAACAGCTAAGCTGAAAAAAAGTTGGTTGCATTGTTACTGAGATATTTACTGTCATCCGCTGAACAGATGAACAAAGTCATGGAAACTGGCAAGGTTCAAGTTGACAGACCACGCTCCATGAGTTGAAAGAAATATCAATCTTTCTAATTTAAGCAACTGCCGTCAGACGTTTAAACATGCTGAGGAGCTTATTAACACTATTTAATCAGGTGATCCCTGCAGACAAGATTTCGACCGCATATGCAGTGGGCAAATGTTCGTTCTCAGCCTCTGGCACTTTCCTTTTGCATCGGATTTCAATCTGTGAACTTTAAAGTTAGAAAAACAAATCACCTTTCCATTCCTCCACTGTGTGTTCCCTCTCATCGAGCTGTTTGTCTATGATTAGAGGAGGTGGCTGAAGAGACAAAGATAAGCACAAATAATTATACTGGTGAGAAAAACAATCAATATGTTGAATATGAGCTATCAAGAACTATTAGACTATTGTTGACAAGTAAGAAGTTGGTATTTTTTTTTTTTTTTTTCAAAGACAAATGATATTCTATTTCAAATAAATGCAGTTTATTTTTAAACTAAACACTAAATGTATCAGAATTAACAAAAACATGCAGAAACTGAATGATTTCTGAAGGATCATGTGACACTAATGACTCAAGTAATTACGTCGAAAAATTTAGCTTCGCTATCATAGAAATTAATTACATTTTAAAATACAGTGAAACTATTATTTTTTTAATTGTAAGAATATTTAGCTAAATCAATATTAATATATAAATAATCTTTGATCACAAATGTGGGTTTAATGAGCATAAGAAAAAATAAAAATAATAATAATAATAATACATATTATATACAGAAAAAATATTCATCCATTTATTTAGCAAATATATGTTACAGAATTTGTAACAGTAACACTTGATAAAAAGGTTTCAAAATTCCAGACCTTAATTTGACTATTTAGATTTTACTATTAAATTGACAAAATCCAACATTTTTGTAGATGATTCATCAAAAGTACAATGAGCTTGCATGTGTACTTAACAGCAGTGAATTAGAAATTGGTTCGAGTATACGCACCGCTTCTACTTCAGCTGGGTCGAACCACACGTTAATGTAGGGGTGCTGCAGAGCTTCATCCACAGAGATTCGTTTGGATGCATCTATCACCAGCATTTTAGACAGCAGGTCCCGCGCCTGGCTCGCTGCATAACAAATTACATCCAATACAAAGAGTTAATGGTGCTTCAGTTGTTCTCAAGTGGCTCGACATGTCACCTCGACCACACAGCAGATTATTCAGGCCACTCAGTGTGCATGCACTGGAAAATGATTAGAATTGCGAATTAGGCTGCTTTTGTTCTGCAAATATCTGTGTCAGTTAAATGATGGAGGAGATCTTTAATACTAACATTTTGGCACGCACACTTTCAAGCAGCGATTGCACAGCTGCGTAATTATGTAAAATGTTAGAGAAATAATGTCACCCTTTTAAATCTTCAAGCAGATGTACCTTTCAGTTTGTTGTGTTCTGAATCAGCAGGGAATAGGACATCGGGAAAGAGCTTCTCAAAGCTGTATCCAGTGTACCGCGGCCTGTTCTCCACATAGGTCCGCACAGACTGGTTGAGTTTCATCATGAACTCCTGGGTTGGTGTTCCCAGCTGCTCTATGACTTTGTTCCACTGATCAATATCTTTAGGCATTAGAGGGTTAAGAAAAGTAAAACAGTGCCACGATATCTATAAAAATGATCATCAAGAAAGCTCTCCATGAATCTTGTTCATTGAACCAATTTATTTTGATTAAGTATATTTAGTCCTAAAAGCCATAGTGCACCATGGGAAACAAAATATTCTGTTTAATATAGAGAAGTGATGACCATGGAATGAATGGCACATGATAGACAGGTAAGGATACGATCTGAACCTGGAAACAACACACTACCTCTGACCATTTCAGCCATGATACAGCCAACAGACCATACATCCACTGAAAAATGAAATGAAAGTGAAATTAGCATGCAACATAGAGCTAAAAAAATAAAAGGGGGAGGCAAAATGACGATGAAATCAGATGGCAAGAAGATTTAAGTGCGTCATGCAGGATCTGCCATGTCTAGCATGGAAAAATCAGTGAGGATGAAGCACAGACGTAACAGAATAATCATCGCAATACTATAAATAAACCGGAAACAAGTTTCACAGTGTATTAGAGGCCTGACCATTTACACTCATGTTGTGACTCACGATGGTGACTCATTAACTGATTATGATGGAAGGGAAAAAACTTGTTATACAGTATTATAAATTTAGATTTTTACAGATGACATCAAAATTATGTAGGCCTTCTGGGATATGTTCTCAAACACTATCACGCCACCCTTTACATATTGCTATACTTGAAAGATCCCAAATTTCTAAAATACACTGCCATTCAAACATTTGGACTTGGAAAGACTTTTGAAATCTACAATATATTTTATGCTCGTCATGGATGCCCTTCTCTCTTGTCACAAGAGCAGAGAACAGAACAGCTAAAATGGCTAAATGAATCAAAACAACTAGTACCAAACATACAATTGAGTTTAATGCAACAAAAATAATAATAATTAAAAAAACAAAAATAATAGAATAATAATTCCTAGAATTTGATTATAAAACTAGAACAAGTAACAATGAGAAACAACTAATAAAAAAAGCAGGTGCCAGTGTAAGAATCCAAAGAAGCCAAAACCCTTCAAAATAGTGTTGTTCACCAAAGAAACGCCAAAAAATTAGCCAGAAAAAATATATATAAATTCACTGGAAAGTCAAAGCTGCCCCTCACAGAAATGGGAAAAAAACTATAACCAAAACAAAACCAACCAGTGTTTGATGAACACACAGCATGCAAAACAACACAATCTAAAATAATCTTCATTAAATTAATACCAAACTAGCCATATAATATCTCATATGCCACATAAGTAAAATGTAGTTTGTCAAAATGACAACAGACAAGCGTTGATGATGCATTTTTTTTTTTACTTGTACAGCTCAAGGATACAGTCCCTCCCAGGAAAAAGGATTTTGTGACGGACCATTTCTGCCAAAATGCAGCCCACAGACCAAATGTCCACTAAGCGCGTGCAGCAGAGGGAAAGAGAGAAAACAGTTAAGCAGGAAGTCAGGGTGTGTTAGTATTTTTGTACTGTTGCATAAAAGCTTGTTTTATTCATTAAAGTTTGGGTAAGGAATGAATGAACACCAAGCCATTGTCTACTCATCACACACCGAGCAGGCTTTACATTTCATCAAAGAGAAAACAAAAAGACAGAACTCCCAACAAATCTTATCCCTTGTAACACATTTTGGTGCTGAAACCACAAAGCTATTAGTGCAAGGAAAGCATTAGAGAGGCCTATAAAAGCGTGAAATGAAACCTGCAACATGAGGAAGATATTGGCAGTTAAGCATGCATAGGATGTGCCAACTAGGCATTCTGAAGCTTGTCAGCAGCACTGACCATTGGCTTGATATCCCATTCCCAGGATGACTTCAGGGGCTCTGTAGTAACGTGTCACCACATATGGTGTCATCAGCAGACCCGTAGCTGCTGTCCTGGCTAGACCGAAATCCAGAATCTTCAGGGTACAGTCTGACTTTACCACAATGTTGCTGGGTTTTAGATCCTAAAGAATAACAAGACAGAATATCAGTCAATTTGCTATTTTTTCATGAGATAAATGAAATATATAATGTAAAAATATAAATGGCAGTCTAAAGGTCTGAACCACACACATAAAGTGCTGGTATTTAGAAGGATTAAAATAAAAAATTTTAAAAAATGGAAAAAATCTGTACAAAAGTTTGGCGTCAATATATCTTTTTGTATTTTTTAAATAATTAAAAATACAGAAGAAAGTAATATTGTGAAATGTTACTGCAATTCATAATACCTGTTTATACATTAAATAAAAAAACATACCATTAATACTTTTATTTATTTATTATATATATATATATATATATAGGCTATAAGGTAAAAAAAAAAAAAAAAACTTTTATTTTAAATAGAATTCATATGAGCTCAAATTATCCTGATAATATGCTGAAAGAATAAAAAAAGTTATTAAATTTGAAAACTGCAAAACAAAAGCAGCCTTTTAGATGTGTGGCTGCAGCCAATTCTCATTTGGGAAATATTTAAGGGTCAATAAAAATGTGTCAATTTTTAATCAAAATCAATAATTGTAAATAAAATGTCATAAGAGGTTAAAAACTGTGTGGGTTTTCAAAAGCATTTTAGATGTCGGCGACATTACTCACTATTTTTGGTTTCACTTACAGTCCTGACTAACTAAAAACTAACCAACAATACAGTACATTTCAAAGGGCTAAAGTGAATCAAAACGAATAATCTGTTTTCCATTCTCAACAAACAAGTCTTTCCAAACCATTAACCTTAAAAAAAGATTACTTATTTCCTTTCAGTGCTCCTCTGTTTTCTCATCAACCATCGACAGATCCGTCAGAGTGAAACCATTTTTATTCATTTAACGCTTGATTATCCATGGCTGCATATGAAATTTGCATATTTACTGTTCAAAGGTTGCCATTCATGAGTCATGACCTTGTGCAGTGACACGAGATTCATTGTATTAACATTAAGATTTCTGCTCATATCTGCACAAAAGCTGTACGCTGTATAAGACAGAGGTAAAGTCAAGGTGAAACGGGAAAACAGGACAGCGATGTTTACTGAGGATCACTTGATCGCTTCCCTCCTGTCGCCTCTCAACACGTCCCTGCCTCAACAGCGCAATGCAGTCCACAGCAGCAGCTGCAGTCAGGCAGTCAGGCAGTCAGAGGTCTGGCTTTTTGTAATCAGCCCAGGGGATGAAACCCCTCCCCCTCCTTCACCTTAACTGATTATTAAGCTTTTCGCTGTCAGTGCAACCTTGGCTGCGTACGGCAGTCTTTTTGTTTAGGCGGACACGCTTTAGGCTAAAGAGCACAGACCCTGTGGATGATCCCCGCCGAGTGGAGGTGTTTTATTCCGCACAGCATCTGGTACAGCAGATAGGACAGCCGCTCGTGGTCCAGCTCCATCTGAATGACTTGGCAGAGGTTGGCGTCCATCAGCTCCATTACTAGGTAACTGTCGTTGGGGAAGGGGCGGGAAGGGGAGGGACAAAAAAAGAGGGTGTGATGGGGGGGTAAGAGAGAGCAGAGAAGGGGAGGGGTGTGTGTGGATGTGAGAGAAAGGGGAGAGAGCATTAGGGGGGTATCAGCTGGGGTCCGGCATTTTTGCTGCTGTGTAAATACGCAAATATACTCACACATCTTGGAACTCTTCTAATGTTTTTTGTGGTGTAAAAACATTTAAGAGGCCTATTATCTGTAAAGGAAAAAGCATATCTATTAGCCGACTTATGCTCTGCTGGATTTGACCATTGCATGCAACATGCTTCGAGCCATTTTGGGGTCATGACTTACATTTTTATGGTTGACACACTTCATGAGCACCAGCTCTCTGTATGCGCGTTTGGCATGAGTCTGATTCTGAAAAGGCCGGCTTAGCTTCTTTATAGCCACGTTTCGCTCAAGGTTGTTGTCATACGCTGAGCTAAAAGAGAAAAGGATGCATGAAGCAGACGAAAAGATGCAGCGACTGTAAAACGTCCTTGATTTGAGGTGGAACGTGAGCTCTAGAACATACCAGACTATTCCCTGAGCACCCGAGCCAATGGGTCTTAGATTCTGATAGCGCTTCAACACTGTGAACGTTGAATCGCCCACATCTACGCTGTAGAATTCTTTTTCTCGCTTATTTTTGTTCATGGTGAAGCCGAAGTGTGAGCATCCGAACGAGGCAGACTTTTACAAACCTAGAAAAATAGAAAAATTCCACTATAATATCGCACCTGTTGTGAAATCTTCATGACCGTAACATGATTTTCCTGCAGAATCTTTCTTTCTTGGCACAGCAGAATAAACTAAAAGGGAAGCATTGAGTGGTCCCAAACCTCTTTTTGGCTCTGGGCTTTATCTCTGCGCCATCAAAAAGAAAATAACTAGAGCATACAGCTGTTAGAAACACACACATAAAAAGGGGACTCATATGCTACAAAAGAGTAGGGCAGTTTCCTAATAGCTCCTAACCGGAGTTAAAACAGCATGACCC
The DNA here is from genome assembly GCA_032361065.1 of Enteromius trimaculatus. Lineage (NCBI taxonomy): Eukaryota > Metazoa > Chordata > Actinopteri > Cypriniformes > Cyprinidae > Enteromius > Enteromius trimaculatus. Next base: position 13,816,177 of record JAUMHP010000063.1, read on the forward strand.
AGTTCCACAGAAAAATGCTTCCACTTATTTAGCCGTTTCCGCAAATGGCATAACATCAGGGATATTTTTTATCCTGACTTGACGCAGTGCATTAAAAGTAATACAATTCACCGTGATGAGAGGGAGTAGCACTCCATATGTCCAAATATGAAGAAATAGCATTTTGGATCCATAGCAACAGAGAGAGATTATTGTGAAGACATCATTCTAGATGAGCTTTGATTCGTGGTTGTAGCGGTGTACAATCAAGCAAAATATAAATGAATAAATTACCAACAACTTTTTGACATACGGGCCAATATCAATACTTACACAATAAGGCATGCACCCAAACAAACCAGTAAATCAAGTAGTACAATTTCTTATTTTAATCAGGGCCAAATATTAGACTTCTGGACTAATAACACTGACTCACAACTAACTAGCACAACATCCCCAAAGAGAGTATTTACAAAACACATGTATTATAGCGCACAATAAGAGAAATTAATATAAACCGTTTATTGTTTATAAAGTACAGTATTCAGGACAGCTTCACTAATAAAAGGTACAAATTAATCACATGATGACTACTAGCTAAAAAAAATAATAAAAGTAAATAAATGTTCTAGTTAAATAGCTCATTTCTAGTTAGCTTGACATGTAGGCTATATACAGTCTAAACAATGAGACAAATCCTGGCTTTTTAAAACTTTTCTGATTTATTCATGCCACTAAAACATTAGGGCTCATAGTATTTTAGTTTCATTAATAGCTTTAACAATTGACTCATCAAATAGATCTAATAGGCAAATTTTGTAAAGCTGAAATAAATCATTTTTGATAATATCCTGATTTTTATGATTTGACAGGACAGGACAGGCCAGGCCAGTAAGACACAACATACACAAGAAACTATGTGTAGTTTACACATAGTCTTTGACAGTGATCAGTATACATGCTTAACCCATAAATAATTCAGACTTTCTTATGTTACACTCCTGGTTATTAATTTCAATCCAAAATACACACAGTATGCTTACAGTGGGTGGATGGCAAAGCGAGCAGCTTGACAAATAGCATTGTAAACGATCTCAAGTAACCCACAGAGCCCGGCTCATTTATTAGACGCTACGTTAAAAAGCCTCATCATTCAAAAGAGCGACATTGTCGTCTTACTGTTTCATATCAAATAAAATGAGCTGTGATGTACACACACCCTCCCCCACGGCGAAACAATACCGCGCATTAAAACCACCTTAAAACGCTCACTTACCTGCTACGATTAAAATACAAACACTCCCTGTATTCTAAATGCCACTTAATTACGCGGAGTCTTCAGAAATGCTGTGGTGAAGGCTCTATCGATTATTAATAGCGCTTATTCGGCTGCTGGTTTCGATAACATGACCTCAGCGTATCGAAAGCGCTTTCTTCCACTGGCAGCAGGCCTCGCGTGCACTGCGGACGACATGCGCTCTACGTCACCAAACCCCCACGCGCTTCCGTGGCATCATCACGCCTGTCTATTCATAGGTATAGCATTATATCCATCTATCTGTCTATTTGTCTGTCTGTCCGCCTGTTTGTGAATCTACAGGATTCTATTAGAGATTCTATTATCTACAGGATTCTGGCAAAATAGCCAAATATCGATCGTTGTGCGTCCTGTTAAGGATATTAATATATTTAGCCCACTCAGATAGATACTTTAGTTCACAAAAAAAAATAAATAAATAAAAATCCATAAAAAAATGCACACGGGATAATTTTAAACTATCAATATAAACAAAATGAATCATAAATCATTTTAATATATCTTGCTATATAAATCTGTTTCTCAAAAAATAAAATAAAATAAAATAACAATTAATAAAAAATTAGTAGCCTTCTGTCCACAGCTGCGGGACCTAATAAAGTTTTTTCAATGATTAGTGTTTTTTGTTTACCAAGGAGACATGAGCTTGAGATGAAATAGACAGGTAAGTACAAGTGTTTTAATAGGCTATACCTTTTTTATTCTGTGTAATTTTCAATCGAGCTGTAAAATTATGCAAACATTTATTTATTTATTTTTTTACAAATATTTAATTTTGTGTAGTTTAGAGATACATGCTAGCTAGCTTTAGCAAGACAAAAGAGTCAGCCATTTTACTCAAAAATGTTTTAAATGCAATTTTCACCACATACTGTTATTTAACACAATAATGGACTTGAAATGTGATGAAAAACAATCATAATACTTAATACATAATACATAATACTGTGAATACATTGTATTGGATGCCTAAACAAGGACAAGGACGAATAAAATGCTATTTAAACATATAAAGGACCACAGCATCACTCTCAGAAAAAAGGTACACAGCTGTGGTGGCACGGATATGCACAGGTACTAATTTGGGGATAGATAAGTTACAAATATGTACTTTTTAGCTTTTGTGCCTTTGAGTACCATCCCAGTGACTCATTTGTTTTGAGAGTGTTGAATAAAATAAATGTTCCTGAATACTTCCTCATCCTCTTTTGTTACTGCTCATTTAATCCAATTGAGCTCTTAGCTGTGGTCTAAGAATAGCTGTTCACTTTACAAAAAATGTTTAAGGTTACAAAGACATCAGTTGCTTCTTAGTGATTAGATGTGAGTAGTATATAGGCAAATGCATTTTTGTATGGTTGTACAGTATTACAGTATGCTAAATTGGAGATTGTGCATAGCTGGGTCACATCAGGCACTTGGGAAATGAAACATGTAGTGATCCACAGGATTAAAGTGTGTGTGCCGGGACTGAAGGCATCAGAGGGAGATCAGGACCTTAAGACGTCGAATGCTAGAAGGTAAAAACTGTTCATATTCCTAAGATGATCGATCACGTTTAGTAGTTATAACTTGAACAATTTTGTGAATCTGTCTTCATGTAAAATTCAGAAAGTTGTACATTCTAAGATTAACAACGTAGTCCGTTTGTAATTAATTAATGCTGCTGCCATGACTTGGTCAGCTAAATTGGTTAATGCTATTAAAATACTACAGTGCTGAGTTGTGATTAGTTTATGTATATCTCAGAATTTTTATTTGGACAGAGAAAGCCTAGAACCTCTCAGTAGAGAATGCAAAAAGAAGAATCTAAAAAGAAAAATGACTTTTAATTTTCCTGATATTTTTAGTTTGGATTTAACCAGTGTTTGTGTGCCCTTTGTTAGTATTTGTACACAAATTTTGTCAGAATATTCTAGAATTTGATTATTAAAGGAATGCAGTGAATAAAGTGTAATATTTTTCTCTTAGTCCATGAGAAAATGCATGTCTTCCTAGATACTAATGGTCTCAGAGAGCTCAAGCTTATTTTTATTTAGAGTTTAAGTTTTAGAGGCACATATATATGTATACAGAAATAATGATTTAAGTGTTTTTAGTATTTGTGTGCTTAAATTTAAGCATTCTATTTCTGAAAGGCCACAAAAAGAAACTCAAGGTGTCTTGTAATGTTCAGACCTATGTTTACACATCTGCAGGTCCTGCTTAACCTTCTTTGGAGTTCAAGCTCATTATTGCACTGGTACATTTTTGAGTATGTGTCCAGCTCAAACATTTGTTGTTCGGACTGATCTGACATACTTAGGCAGAGAATAACCCTGTATCCGTAAATTACTTCTGTTTCTAGATTATTGCGTTTACCACAGTTTAATATGTAGTTTTGGTTGTTGTTGTTTTTTTAACAAAGGTGTTGAGTCAGCCTATTAACACCCAGGTTGTGTAATTAAATAGACGGTGTAATCTCTCTCTTTTGGCACCCAGACTTGATCTAGTTTAATATAAGCCTCAAGACAGCCAAACAACAGACTGAACGTAAGGTTTTGAAATGTATTAGGCATTCTTATTTAGATGCATTTAAAATATTTACTTAATATAATTTATATATTTTAAACTGAATGTTTTAATATAAATTATTTTTAATCTTTTAAGGTTCTGAAAAGGCATTTAGTTGTCTTATTAATTGGTTCTTCAGATTATTCAAAATATTCTTCTAAATTGCCGCGATACGTTCAAAGAGGCAATGCTACAACAGTAATTACACCAATAGCATCTTTTATGAGAGATGTTATATAGCCTTAACTGTATTTGTTTGATATTATATTTTACATTTGAATAGATTCCTCTTGATTTGAACCAAAGAGAAACCTGAAAATATTTTTTGCTCTCTATGCTATTAATTACAGTGTAATTAATTTACCCTGACATGCTAAAATGATCAGGGTAGAGTGTGGTTGGAAAAAAGTCTCCATGGCTGATGTTGGTGACATCTCTTGGCATGTTTACTTGAGCAGTCATCAGGAGCACCTTGGCAATATCCAAGTTCCTGATCTCTCTTTAAGGATCTATCTGATTATTTTCCCCACATCACATGCTAAATTACTATAAAATGTAACTTTCTTTATATTCAGTGCATTTGCTTGTTGTAACCTTGCTTTGAATTTTGAAACAAAACTTTCTATTAACAACATGAACTTACTTGATGTGATTTAAGAGTGAAAATGTGTAGGATAAAATCAGATTTTTTTAGTCAGTACTGTTTCAGTTTTGATGCTTTGATTAAATGTTTTCATGCACTTTAAGAAGGAACCCATAAATACCAGCTAATTTAATAAAAAAAAATACACCATTATATTGGTTTATTAAATTATATTTCTCATAAATACCGAAGAATGTGTTGATAGTAAGCAAGGTATAGTACGTTCATTTAGATTTATGAACGTCTACATCCAAAGGAACATTCTCTTGGTAAGTGCATGTTATTGATTAGTGATTAGTTTCTTGATGTGAAATGTCTCCCTCTGGCGTCCTTCATGAGTAGTTACGGTTAAACAGACCAGAACATAGCTTTTCCCAATATTTTTGACACATATTTTGAAACAGTTAACATTCTTTAAACTGTGAGTGGAATTATCACATCTGTTTCCTGGAACTCTACTGCATGTCAAACCATTTAATTCATGCTCACCCTGTAAAACACTCCAGGAAAATATCCGTATTGTTTAGGGGAAGTAAAGAGTTACAGAAGATGTGGATTAGAAATGGATTTTTTAATGAACATGCTCAATGAGAAAAAGTGTCTGAAACATTTTAAAATCTTTGAGACCTCTGCATAGTTTGTGTATTAATTCACAAGCATTGGGAGAGTGACAGATTCACCAATGACAAAACAAAAATCTAGCAAATAAAGTCTGCTTACAGTTTGCTTCTTTCCAAAACAATGATCTGAAATTGGTAAGAAATGGATTTGTACGTGTCCTCTGAAGTACAATCCAATCACCAGTGATTATGCAAAACAATTGGCACATTCTTGCCTAAGCTTCTTCCTTTGATAGCTGGAAATGAAGTCAGCAAAAGACAAAAATAGATAACTCTAGACAGATTTAGAGTTACACATCACACAATATAAATAATTTATATTACACAACATTGTTATGAAACATTGGTGATGAGCTCAGAGTCCCTGCTGCTCACTTTGTTTAGCCTCCATCCTCCTCTTTCAGCTGATTACTCTCCTCCTCCATCAGCCCGTTAGCTTGTGTCTCTCCTTCTCAGGTATCTGTCTCGCGATTCCGCAGGATGAGCAGCACATTTGTGACCCTCGCCGAAGTGCTGGAAGCCAGAGGAGGACCGCTGGAAGAGGACGAGGTGTGGTCGCTCCTGCTGGGCTCAGCTGAATCCCTCTTAGACCTTTCCTACAAAGGTAAAACGCCGACCTTGAAATTAGTTCATTTTTCCTGATGGTGAAGAGTGCACTCCATGAAAAATTCAGTGAATGTGAGTCTCTCTTTCTAGGTCACAATATCTGCAACATTATAACACCTGCATCACTGCTCTTGTCCGCGACTGGAACGCTGGCGTTCAAGAACTGTGCTATGACAGATGAGGTATGTGCCTTCACAGCCCCAGAGATGCTGCAAGGCCGTGCCATCTCCACCAAGCTAGCTATGGAGAAGGTCAGTTTCATTCAGCAATGCATGCCAACACTTCTGTTTGTAGCACTCTTGTCTGAGATTGATGCTCAGGCAAATATATAGGGGACAGTACACTTTGCAAATCAAATCAGGTTCTCTTCACAAAATGACCGATTTTTATGAAGAAATGAGATGTAGCCTAATTCAATGTATTATTAAATAACAATAATACTAATAAAATAGATAATGATATACCAACATACCCAATATTACTAATAGCCTAAAATAAAATGAGTTATGGTCTCACAGGCTCATGAATGTTAATAACGTTACTGTTACAGCGCCCTGAAGTGGTCATATAACATACAATGAAAATAAACTTAATCTCCCTATTAAACACTATATTTTTGTCACCTACTGTGAAATTAGTCGCAACGGTTGGGCTTCTTTTAGAAAATGTGCTTCATTTGAATGCTCACAGAAATATAATTTATGTGTTGTTTCTTCCAGATAATCGTTTATTCTCTTGGGATGACTCTGTATTGGTCAGTTGATTATCATCTCCCTCAAAACCAGGTCAGTCTCACAAAAATTCTAGTAAAAAATAAAGAAAGACATTGATGAACAAGTCGTGACATTGCAGGTGAAGAATAAAGCAGCCAACGTTAGCCTAGCATTCCTCACCTTCAATCGAATTTTTTCCCCCTGCTCGGTTAGCCCATTCAGCTAAGTGACTCTCTGAATTGCCTTCTCCTGAGTATGTGTGAGGACATGGCCCATCGACGAGCAAACCTGAACTCCATCTTGGAGGTGTGTGAATCACACCACAAAGCATCTCTCCTGCCTCCTCCCAACAAAGTCATCAAACAGCTGGTAGAGGATGTCTTTCAAGACTCTGTGAGTTTAAAAAGCATATCATTCATACTCCAAACACTTCTCAGCTGCAAAAAATATTAATAATATACATGTATATTGGCCAAGAAATTAATGAGATTTCATTTCCAGGTGGATCGAGCTGCTTTAACTGAGAATGTTGTGCAGTTGAGTGGGAAAAGTCAGATGATCAGAGAAAGACTACATGGTAGGAATTCCTTTGAATCACTAAATTGTATCTTTCTATGTTCATGTAACTGTGAAATTGTAAAGAAGTCAAGTGTTTAAGTGTGAAAACCTGAATATAGGCAGAATGTTATTATTTTGAATATTTAAAATGGTTATTTTTATATATCAATTATTTTATTATTTAAATTATATTGCAGTTAAAATGTGATGCTTAATTATACATACGCAAATTGGTTGTTTTTAGTTTTAGCCTGTCATGTTACAATCTGTCCACGTCATCCTTAAGTCTAAGTGGGTGTTGATGCCACATATTTGTCTTCAACGTTGTCCTTAAATCACTGTTTCGGTGGTAATCCCAACATATTCCTTGGATTATAATGTTTATCCTAAAAATTAAATTAGTAAAGCCCTGCAGGTTTGACTAACGCGTGCGTAAGACGGCACAACCGCACCAATAAAATAGTGTCCAGAATAGGATTAACGGTTTAATTTAAACCGAACATGGGATTACAAAAGGTTGTAATCAGGCTCAAAGTCCTGATGCTTAAACACAAATTGTAATGTAAAGCGTAGGGATCTTATGTTTGGCTGCTTTCCAGAGGTTGCTTGTATAAACTGCTGTGTACACAGTAGATGTACAGTATGCATTACGCGTGTGGTTAGTGAACAAGTCTCTGTTGAGCAGGTAAGCGTGGACCATATCCTGGTTATACAGAGGGGAACAGAGCTTCAGGAGAGACACGCAGACTGTCTCTGGACTCTGAGCCAAAGCAGGGTAAGCTCATACACTAGCATTCAAAAGTTTAGGGGCTGTAAGCCTTTTTATGTTTTTAAAGAAAGTCTCTTATGCTTTCAAAGACTGCATTAAATTCAGTAAAAACAGTAAATTTATTAAATATTATTTCAGTTTAAGACCGCTGTTTTCTGTGTTTTTATGTTTTAAAATGTAATTTATTTCGGTAATGGCAAAGCTGAATTATTTCAGTCTTTAGTGTCACATTAAAAATTCTTTGATGAATAGAAAGTAAAAAGTAAACCGAATAACATTTATATGATAAATAAATCTTTTGTAACATTAGAAATGCCTTTACCGCCACTTGATCAATTTTATGCATCCTCGCTGAATAAAAATATATATTTTGACCACAAACTTTTAAACAGTTGTAAATATGACGTTTAGATGTTGATGAATCCATTGCCATTGCTACTGTATAAAAAATTGCACGTTAATTTGTTAAATTGTCAAAGTTCTTTTTTACTATCTCTTTATTGCAGAGCATTTAGACATACAGTAATATTTCAGTATTCAGTCTAGCTGATTTTTTTTCCAGGAATTTCGCAACAACAGAAAACCTGGTCTCTAAGAAGTAGACCTAGTCAAACCACATCCTATCAGGGCTCAAACAGGTTAGTAGTATTGTTACGCACTTCTAAATATATAATCAGGCTATTAGCTATTAGTGCTCTTAATGTCAATCTCTAATGCCACCCCAGAATTCCTCTGGGTCTTCACCATAGACGAAGCACAAGTTGTTGGCTGTCACAAAGTTCATGCCTCAACGTTCCCAAAAAGAGTGAAGCCCGACCTTCCAGTCCCTGTATCACTGTTAGTGAGTCTGTAGTCAGTCTCTCCCAAAGGAAAACTAAGGTAATATGCTTAGCATCTGTGCTGTACAATAATATTTATGCTGCATCCTATGTTGTTAATTGTGTGTTTCCATGTTTTCATTTGTAGAGTCTTGGACCTGAATTTACCAGGATGATTGATGAACCTCAAATAGTTTTAGAGCTGCCGGGATCTATAGTGGTAAACTGTGTCTTAGTTTTTTTTTGTTGTTGTTGTTTTTTTTATATATATATATGTATATGTATATAATACAGTTCAGTTTTAAGTGTTCAGCACTTCTGTGCAGCTTTATTGCACTAAAGTTGTCTCTGTATTTAGCTTCCTCTCTCTTTCTCTCTCGATCAATACAGTCAAAGAAAGGCAAGTCTGGCTTGTCTCAAAGAGAGGTAAATGTGATCATGCCAAATGAACAGAGTGTGGCAGTGAAATGCGACAACAAGTCCCGTGGAAGAGATGTCTTCGACATGGTTGTGGCACACGCTAACCTTGTGGAGCACTTTTACTTTGGCCTTGCTTTCATTGATGGTACTTCAGTCTTTATAATACCTTTGTGTACTCTTGTGTGATTTTAATAACTGTTAAAAGGAATGAGTTTGTAATGTACACTTGGAACTGCCTTAAATAAGTGAATGAGAATTAATTGCATTTTTTCTCATTTAGATGGTGAATTTTTCTTTTTGGACCCTGAGACAAAAATCTCAAAGGTTGCCCCAGATTACTGGAAGAAAGTGGCTTCTGCGACATTTATTCTTTTTCTCCGTGTCAAATTTTTCCCTGATGACATCTCCTACATATTGTAAGGGTTTTCTACAGTCTTTGGGGTCGTTCACACAGCAAATCTTTTTGTATTCCACTGCACTGCTGTTCCATTGTTTTCATGCACTTGATGGGCCATTGTACTTGCCATGATTTTGCAGCAATTTTCAGTGAATGACAGCCATAAAGTTTAAAAATCAGTGCCTCTAGGTCATTTTCTTCCATTCTGCTGCCCTGCTTTCTGTGTAAATGGCACTTTATGGTTTGCATTTGCATGATATTTATATTGACCCAGTGATATCAGAGTTTCATGGCTTTTGTCAGGTTTGAGGTCAATGTATTAGTGCACTCCAAAAACGAAGTTAGTGCATAAACATTATCTTGGGGTCTGTGGGGTCAGTAATTAATACTTTTATTCAGCAAAGATGCTTTAAAATGTTAAATCCCAGAACCAGCATATTGATTTAGTGACACTGAAGACTGGAGTAATGGCTGCTAAAAATGTAGCTTTGCCATCACAGGAATTATTACAATTTAAAATATATTAACATAGAAAAGTTATTTAAAATGAAATCCAGCCATGCTAAAAATACAAGACACAAGATATTTCAAAAACATTTTTTAAAAATCTTACTGAACTCAAACTTTTGAACACATATAAAGAAGTCTTTATCTTCCAGGAAAACGAACCAAAAAACTTGTCAAGTTTTTTTATTGGTCCTTATGGATACACCTTGATAAAATGGGAATGCTTGGTGATATTATTAACTTCCTGTTTGTGGCACATTAGTATATGTGAGGGGGGACACTTTTCAAGATGGGTGGTAACCATGGTGGCCATTTTATTAAGGTGTATCCATATAAATGGCCCACCCTGTAGTACTACTGCTATAATAGTTCAGTGCTGATAATGTTCGCTGTTTTGTGTTTAATTATTTTTAAAGGCATAGATTTACACGACACCAATACTATCTCCAGATGAGGAGGGACGTTCTGGAGGACAGAGTGTACTGTACTGAGGAGACTGCATTGTTTCTTGCTGCGTTAGCCCTGCAGGCTGAGTTTGGAGATTATATGCCTGAAGTGAGTGAGATATTAATCAGCATCTGAACTTTCAACAGATCTAACTGATGATCAGTATGTTGAGATATCACACTAACTTTTTCAGGTTTACGGGAAGAACTATTTCCAAATGGAGCAGTACATCTCTAAGAGAGTCATAGAGAAAGTGGCCTTGCCCTGTTTAAGAGAGGAGTTGCCAAGGTTACATGCCAATAATGCCCACATGCTTCCAGAAGAGGCTGAGATGGAGTTCTTAAAGGTTCTTTCTTCTGGCCTTCAGTTAGAGTCACTCCTTTTAAAATTACTCTTGTATTGCGCATAAAACTAAACAAATCAATATAATAGTAGTTTTGTTCAAACATCTGGCAATTTGATCATGGTTTGTCAGTACCTCCTGTGTCTTTCGTGTCTTTGTAGATTGCCCAGCAGCTGCCAGAATATGGAGTGCTGTTCCACAGAGTTGCTCGTGAAAGGAAACCTATTATTGGAGAGCTGGTTTTGGGAATTTGTGCCAAAGGGATTATGGTTTATGAAGTCAAGAACCATTCTCGTGTGTTAAGCCGCAAGTTTCACTGGACAGAGACAGACAGTCTCTCAACAAGTGTGAGTTTGTTATTTGTGTGGCTTATATTGCTTGTTTGGGTGTTTTCTTTTTGATACTCTGTGAAATCTAGCAACATGTTATTTGAAGTTCTTGATGTTTTGGGTTAAGGTTTTTAATTATTCTCCATTAATTCTTTCATAGAGACGTAAATTTACCATTGAGTGCAGCCCAAGTGGGAAGAAGCACTCATTTGTGACAGAGAGCTCAAAGATAGCACAGTACCTCCTGAACCTCTGCTCAGCCCAGCACAAGTTTCACAGTGAGATGACTTCTCGTCAGCTGACCTACTGTTTAGCCTCAGGTGTGTAGAATTATTTCTGTATACAGAGCCATTTGAAGGTGATAATACTGTATCCTTAACATGTTTTCATAACAAATTATATATTTATCTTTTCTAATGAACATGTTATGCTTAAGTGGACTAAATGTTGACTTTATCATTTTCATTAGATATATTGTTTTTATTATGGTATTATTTTCATCAAATATAAAGATTTGACTGTTGATCGTTGTTTGATTTTAACCTAGATGACAATGTGGCAAAATATACATCAATATGCCGTGCTCGACACAATCAAATAAAGAGGTTGTCTTGCTCAGAGATTGTGCTCAACAATATTGGTTTGAATGGATTACCGAATGACTCCATGAGCAAGTCTTGCGATGACCTGTCAGGAAAGATCGGAGTTCGGATTCAGCCACAAAATGAAGTAAATTACATTCCTGAAACAAGAACCCCGAGTGAACTCAAAGACCAGAGCAGAAGCAGCAGGTGTGTCAATCAATCTGCTCTGCCCATCAGTCAAATCACAATATAAGACTAAATATCTCTCATATCGTGTTGATCTTTCCTGCCTGCAGCCCTCCAGAAACCTTCAGTCCTCCAGTCTATCGCATCATGTCCAATGTCTCTTTGCAAAAACAGGACTCAGAGGTTCATTCCACCACTTCGTCTATAAGAGGTAAACTGTGAAGCTCTCGCTGGTTTTAAGGATAAAGTTTGACATGGACTTTCAATGATTAGCTGATATTTCTGTGATAAGATTTATGATCTTGAGAAATTGATTATAAGTAACATTTCAACTTCTCAATATGACACGAGAAAGTGGATATGTAATTCATGTAATATTTTTTAAACAAGTCTACATTTATTTATTTTTAGTGGACACACCTACAAGAACAACCCCAGAGAGAGAAATCATCTGTGTTACTTTAAAGAAGGATCCAAAACTGGGTTTCGGTGAGTGAAAATGAACATGCATCGTTTATGTAACGTTAAGCATTTGCAGTACTCTTGCTACAAAATCCTGATGTATTGCTTTTAATGAAAAGGTTTTGTAATTGTCGGGGAGGACAACACAGGAAAGTTAGATTTGGGAATTTTCATAGCATCCATCGTTCCTGACGGGCCAGCTGATAGGGACGGCAGAATCAGACCCGGTAAAATCCTGAACATTTTTCCTCTTTTATGCAAAAAAAAAAGAAAGAAAAGAAATAAAAAGACTTATTTTCTTTTACTTGCGTTTAGGTGGTCGTCTGATCTCTCTGAATAAGATCAGTTTAGAGGGGGTGACATTTAATATTGCGGCTGCCATACTTCAGAGCAGCCCAGATGAAGTGGAGCTCATAGTGTCCCAGCCCAAACGTATGTCTTTATTTTGTACCATTCACTTTTAAAAATTAAATGTGCAGATTTGAATAGAAAAAATACATTCTCCTATCCCGGCATACTGTATAGCTTTATTTTTGCAATTATGGTAAATTTGGTGGTAGGAATTACACATTTAAAATATTTTCTTTTTTTTTTCCTGAGTAGAGGATCTCCGGGACAGTAAAACCTCATTGGCTACAAGTAATTTAGGGATGATGCTGGAAAGAGGCTTTGGTTCTCAAAGCACCCTGAGTGCAGAGTACAGGCCTGTGATGGAGGAGCTGGAGGAGACCCTCTCCAACATCATGGCTCCCAAAATGGGCAAAAGGTTGCACATACCTGTGGTGCGGATTCTGGATTTCCAGGTGTGATTTACAGTTTGTTCAGTTTATTACAAAACATTTGACATGAACACAAACTAACCAAAATATGTTTTATTGTTCATCCTGCGCAGGATAGAATGTCTAATAATTCTTCCAGCTTCGGTTCAAAGCCAGGTGAAGTAATCTACATGGAGCTCAGAAAGATCAACAGCAGCTTGGGAATCAGTGTTGCTGTAAGTTTATACTGTGTGGGGTTCATGTCATTTCTTAAATCTTAAAACATGGAGTATGTTACTATTTTAATGATTTCTAGGGGGGAATCAACACTAATGTACACCATGGAGGAATTTACATCAAAAGCGTGATCCCAGGAGGAGCGGCAGATCAAGATGGAAGAATACAGATAGGTTAAGATCCATCATTACCAGTTCTAAAATATTTGGTAAAAAAAAATCATATTTTAGTAAGAAAAATAGTTTTGCTAGAATGATGTTTTTAAGACCTTATTTTTGTAAGATGGAGGTTTTTAAGACGAAGGAAATCTTGCATTTTAAGACTGCATTTATTTGATCAAAAATATAGTAAACACTACAAATTGTAAAATACAATTATTACAATTTAAATAAATTGTTTTCTATTTGAATATAGTTTAAAATTGAATAATTTTAGTGATGGCAAAGCTGATCACTCCAGTCTTTAATGTCACATGATGTTTCAACTCATGTCTTAACATGTTTTTGATTTGTTTTTATCATGATCAATGCTAAAACAGTTGTGCTGCTAATATTTTTTTTCAAAATTCATTGAAAGGAATTTGAGAATAGCATTTAATTGAAATAAAAATCTTTTGTAACATAATTTTATAACATTACATACTGTACAGATTTATAAATATCACACTTATAAATAGTAAAATTATTGTCACTTTGGATAAAATGAATGCATCTTTCTGAATAAAATATCTTGAATATTGAAAAGTAAAGGACCTTACTGACCCTACATTTAAATGGTAGTGTTTTTTTTAGTATGCTCTATGCATATTTGTCATCTTCTTGACGATGTACAAGCATGACTCGGATATGTTCCTAAAATGCTAATGAACATAATTATGCAACACTCTGACTGTTTGTGACGCATGATGGTGTTGACAGCTCACTGAATTCCTGTATGTGTGACAGGTGACAGGCTGCTAGAGGTGGACGGCTGTAACCTGCGCGCTGTCACACATAGGCAGGCGGTAGAGTGCCTGAAGAGGACGGGGGAGGTAATGACATGTGTTTACATTACTTCTGAGTGGTACAATCACAACCGTTTGAGCCCACAGTATAATAACACACACGATTCAGATGTTATGAAACACGGTTATCCTTTTTTCATATATAAAGTGATATTTTTATTGTGGTATTTTTATAATACTTAAATACTTTTATGAAATCTATTCATATTGTATATTTGCAGCTTTCAGTTGAATTTATTTTTTAAATAATTTTATTAATTTACTTTTTATGTTTCTGTTTAGTGTTATTAATTTTAGTCTTTTTAATTTTAGTTTCTTTTCAGAATTTTTCGTTTTCGTACAGATTTTGCAAGTTTGGGTTTTTATTTTAATGGAAAACATAAGAATTAAGTGAAGGCTTTTACAACTGACAAGCACTTTGACATGTAGCAGAGCAGTTGCATTAGGTTTAGGTTTTTGCAAACATTTAAAGAGCAGTTACTTTCATTTAATCTTAACTGACATTTTGAGAAGTAACTGCTGTACTGTAAGATGTGAACTGTAGCACAAGCGCGAGCCAAAGGTCACATTATGTCTGAAGGGTCTGTGCTCCTCTCTTCAGCATGTCAGTTGCTTTAGGACAACATCATCAACCCTTGTGTCTTAGGGGTTCTCAGCACAAAAGAAAGATCTTAAGCTTCACACGGTTGTGAAAGCATATGTGTTGTTTGTTATTTTAGTCTGAGCTAATAAGATTTTCTGGGGTATGACGCTCGTCATACTGACACACTATTACACTTAAGCTGACCAGCCACATGCACTGGTTAGGTAACAGGCCTTGTGTTGAGCAGACTGATGACATGAGTATGTTCACTATAGGTGTGCAGCCTGTATGTATGAAGAAGACATGTCGCTTTAATTACGGTGTCATTTTTAGGTGGTGAGCCTGGTTCTGGAACGAGAGCCTCCAGTGGTGCTGGACACTTACAGTGCCTCGTCCACGTTGGAGAGACAGAGATCTCCTTCACCCCTCAGTGCGCAAAGCACACCCACCCCCCTGAGGAGAGATGTGACCATGGAAACGCCCTTGTCTGTCAGGGCCAAGGACTTTGTGTCAGATGGTGAGACGGGGATCAAAGAGGGGGAGAAAACAATGCAAAACATTTCAAGTGAATCTGACAGCGACACTGTGCTAGCTGCCAGACCACTGTAACTCAAAAGACCCAGCCAAATTTAGTTTGTGCAGAGGAACATTGTTTTTATTTTTTTGTATGTAGTACATCATAATTAAATTTTTGCACTGGCATATGTTAAGCATCAAATTTGACAGTTAGAGTCTATCTATAGCACTCAACCTCGTGTCATTCTAAAATATATATTTTTTAATCTGTGTGATACAGAAAGGGAATTTTTGAACAATATTCTAGATACAGTTTATAATTAATATAATGAAAGTGAATAAGGTCCAGGAATCTCACTTAAAAAAACACAAAGTTGCAAAATCACCATTCATGCGTTTTTGCTATATTACAAATGTTGAGTGGTGTTATTTTTAACTAAAACTATTAAAAAATAATTTTTAACAGTTGAAATTAAATTAAAAAAACATTTTATATACTTAAAATGTAAATAAATGAGAAATTTTAAGTTAAATAACCAATTTAAAAAAGGTTAAGTATGCTAATACTAAAATGAAATAACTATAGAATAGATTTTTTTAACACAAAAATACTAAAACCTACAAAAGCCCAAAACAAAAAATCCTCATACAAAATTAAAAAGAAAACTGAAAATACAAAAATAAAAGCAAATTTTAAACGATCGATTTAGTACTATAAAAATATGTAAGCTAAAAATGGTAACTGGATCAGTCCATTCAGTAAACAACTCATTCAGACTGGCTTCGGGAACTTGATGGAGTGATTTATTAAAAATAGTCATCTTGGAGTACTTTATTATTAAAAGAGTGGCCTGGGTATACTGTAACTGGTTTTACTGGTCTGAATTGAGCATAAACTACAGATTGGGAGGGTTCTGCTCTTTCTTTGTGGCAGATAACATCCTGGAGGTGACGCTACAGAAGAGTCTCAGTAGCCTGGGGTTCAGTTTCATCATATCTGAACTGGGTTCGGATGAGGGCAGCATGGTGCATATTAAGAGCCTTTCTTCTGGTCAGCCTGCAGGAGATTGTGGGCTTGTGAAGGAGGGAGACATAATCCTGTCTGTCAATGGAGAATCTGTCAGGGGCCTGTCCTATGAGGTAATTTCACATCCCAAGATACATCGAAGCAGAGTGAGAGACTAACTTAAAGAAGTTCTGAGGTTCAGTATATGTATATTTTATACACAAATATTTATTTGTACATTTAACAATTTTGTTAATGTAATATATTTACCGATTCTTTAGTCAAATAAATGCATCCTTGATGAGCATTAGAGATTCAAAATTATTGAAAATTACGCTCTTTTAACACTGCTTTATAACTTTCTATTATCACAGGAAATTCTGCATGTCCTCCACAAATCTCCATCTGAGATTAGACTGTCAATCTACAGACCTTTACAGGATGAAAATGCAGATATTATGACCTCTCTGGTAAAATACTTTCTCTATATGATTGGCAACAACTCTAAAATTGATGTTATTTCTAAAACTCAAATTTTTTTTGACAGGGTCATGACACACTTTCAACCCGTGCACTGAGATCCATGTCTCTAGACCTGCAGACGAGGACCGTCGCCCCAGACTTTAGTGAACTCCTCAAGAAGAGAGTGATAGAGATGGGTCTGAAGAAAGAAGTTTCCCCAGAGAAAGACCAGGAGACCCCATTAACCCTGCAGAAACCAGATCCTGAGCTGGCGGAAACGACTATATTAGTCCCTCCACCCCTACCTCCACGTCCATCCTCAGGTGAAGCTGGAGAACCGAAACCTCATGCCATAATAGGAGAGGGGCATGAGAGCGAAGCCCCACCCCCAACACCAAGCACTGTTAAAGTCACAGCAGCCAACCCAGCACCACCTCCTGCAGCCCCTGAAACAGCCCATCAGCAAGAGTCAAAAAATTATACCATCTCAACCAACAATGTCTCCGCTTGTTCCAGGTAAAAGCTTGTTCATTTCTATGTTATATAATCTATGCAATGATCAATGTTCCTAACATTAAATGTAAATGTCTTTGAGAATAAAGTGCTTGAGATAAAATACCGTTCAAAAGTTTGGAGACATGTCTGCATTAGTGATCAGAGAAACGACAAACAACAAGCACTACTGTTCTCTGCTCAAAAATTGCATTTGAATAGTAAGTAGCAGGTTCTTTTAATAAAAAACGTAACTTATTTAAAGGTTGTGAATCAGAAGCACCAGACTGTCCTTGCAGACTCTGTCAGATTAAGTCCTTTGTAAAATGCTCTGAACACATCTGCATATTTGGGTTGAACTGTTCTGGAACAGTGTTGTAACAGTGTCCAACTTAACCTCTGATTTCTAGTTATGTCCTCTTTTGGAAGCACAAACAAAGTATTTTAACTTTCACAATGAATCACAGTATGTCAGAACATGGCAGCAGCAACAACACTACGAGAATAATATCTCCACCTTCTTGTTTTATGTAAACATTAGCCCCTTTAGTACTAGAAAATGGTCTTGAAAAAACCAAAAGTGACAAATATGAATTTCTTATCACAGTCACACAGCTGAAGGTGTGGAAGAAAGCATGACAAGCTTCACAGCCAATGGACTGACCGTCATAGCCGATGAGGAATACTTGACCATTACCACCACAGCACCTTCTCCTCCAAGCAGCAGCATTGCTGTCTCCAATGAGCTTTCCCCTCCACCGGCCCTTTCTCCATCACTGTTAAGCACACCTCCATCCTACCAGCAAGCTACTCAAACGCCATCACCAGTGAAATCTCCTGCCCAGTTTACCATCCCCTCAGCCAGCAACAATGGCTGGGATGATGATGAAGAAGAGGATGATGAAGATCCCAGAAGGGTAAAGTGTGATTGCATTTGCCTACAGATGTACAAACCTTTAGATTAGCATAAATTTCTCTGCTTGTTTAAGCACCTAAACTTTGGAATTCACTACCTGCTAAAAAAATGTATTATAATTCTTTTCTCTTTCTTTATTTTTGTTATTAATGTTTCTTTTTTTTGTCAGTGTAAGTGCCATTGAGAAACTTGCTTTATGAAATAAAGCACTAAAGGTTATTAAATGCTGGTTGACTAGCATAGCCCTGTTGTTCACCATCTCTTTTCTCCTTCCTTTAGGACATGTTGAAGGAGTTCGAACTGACTGTCTCACTGACTAAATCATGGTGTGGCAGTTTCGGTTTTACAATAACCAGAAGTAAACTGGACAGCTGCTTTTATGTCCAGGAGGTCCTGGATAATCCAGCCAAAGCAGATGGCAGACTCAGGGCAGGAGACAGACTTGTCATGGTACAACTTTTTTCCCACCATTATAAACACAATCACAGTTATGCAGTTATGACCATCCCTTTCTAAAGATTTCGTAAAAGATTTGATTGTCAGCGATTTGAATTGGCGTTATCTCCTTTCAGGTAAACGGTCACAATGTGACCAATGTGACAGATGACATGGCTATTAGCATCCTCAGGTCTTCCTCTAAAAGACTCCACATGGTGCTGGGCAGAGCTGTGCAAAATCTACTCCCTCCACCACCTCCTGACACCCTCCAGGACATTGTCATTCCCAAGACTCCATCCGGACAACTGGGTGAGAAGATGCTTTGTGGTATATATACAGTAGTCAACATTTGAAATGGATTATAAAAATTGTCTCAAAACAAGAATGGGTACTTTTAATGAAAGGTTTTGATCCAGTTCAGATGTTGACTACTGTATATATACACTCATCTAAAGGATTATTAGGATTATTACAGTGTTTGACCCCCTTTCACCTTCAGAACTGCCAACGTGGCATTGATTCAACAAGGTGCTGAAAGCATTCTTTAGAAATGTTAGCCCATATTGATAGGATAGCATCTTTAGTTTATGGAGATTTGTGGGATTCACATCCAGGGCGCGAAGCTCCCGTTCCACCACATCCCAAAGATGCTCTATTGGGTTGAGATCTGGTGACTGTGGGGGCCATTTTAGTTCATTGAACTCATTGTCATGTTCAAGAAACCAATTTGAAATAATTCAAGCTTTGTGACATGGTGCATTATCCTGCTGGACGTAGCCATCAGAGGATGGGTACATTGTGGTCATAAAGGCATGGATATGGTCAGAAACAATGCTCAGGTAGCCCATGGCATTTAAACTATGCCCAATTGGCACTAAGGGGCCGAAAGTGTGCCAAGTAAACATCCCCCACACCATTACACCACCACCACCAGCCTGCACAGTAGTAACAAGGCATGATGGATCCATGTTCTCATTCTGTTTATGCCAAATTCTGACAGAAATCGAGACTCATCAGACCAGGCAACATTTTTCCAGTCTTCAACTGTCCAATTTTGGTGAGCTCGTGCAAATTGTAGCCTCTTTTTCCTATTTGTAGTGGAGATGAGTGGTACCCGGTGGGGTCTTCTGCTGTTGTAGCCCATCCACCTCAAGGTTGTGCGTGTTGTGGCTTCACAAATGCTTTGCTGCATACCTCAGTTGCCCACAGGACTTTTTTTCCCTTTTCACACCATTCTTTGTAAACCCTAGAAATGGTTGTGTGTGAAAATCCCAGTAACTGAGCAGATTGTGAAATACTCGTCCCGTCTGGCACCAACAACCATGCCATGTAAAATTGCTTAAATCACCTTTCTTCCCCATTCTGACATTCAGTTTGGAGTTCAGGAGATTGTCCTGACCAGGGCCACACCCCTAAATGCATTGAAGCAACTGCCATGTGATTGGTTGATTAGATAATTGCATTAATAAGAAATTGAACAGGTGTTCCTAATATATATATATATATATATTTCATATTCAGTTCAAAATGACTATCCTTTTTGCATCTGTCTATTCAGGTATCAAGCTAACTGGAGGTATTGGCAGCAAGTGGCAGGGAATTTATGTCCAGGAGGTGGTGCCAAGCTCCCCTGCTAGTGAAGAGGGCAGCATCCAGCCCAATGACAAGATTGTTTATATTTGTGGGAAGTGCACCCTGGGAATGACGCTGGAGGATGCTGTGAAAGTGTGTGAAAGTGCTCCACGCAAAGTCCGATTGAAAGCCATGAGGTGAGACTGGAATATGATTAGGTTTGAACATGAATTGCTATCAGTTTTTGCGTCCGTAAATAGTCATGCAATGTTTGCTCTTTGTTTCAGAGATGATCAACCAGTGATACCAGTAGATAAATGGAATGGTATGTTTGAGCCGAATCTACTTGAATTACAATAATTGGTTCATTCATAATATATACAGAATGAGAGGTTGATGTTTATTTGTTTAAATGTGTGTGTGATTATATGGAGTTACATACAGACTTTGGGCCAGGTTATTTTCTTGCTCCGGGCGTGTGAAGGCTCCTGCTGGGCTGCAGAGGGCATTGTAGATCTACGTGTTTCAGTCTTGTCTAAAGTGACAGAAATGAGGCAGAGCGCTGCTCCACTGGTTTTCCAGAGCAGCCTAGGCTTTCATAGCACGCTTCACTGGGCATTGTGTCATTTAAAGCAGAGTGTCAACTCTTATTAGACAGCATTACCCACTGTGTCAGTCCTAAATAATGTTTGATTATTTTGATTTCAATCACAAATTTTCACTCTGTTTAGCCATATTGCTATGTACACTGGAATTAATACAAAAAAAGTATTAAAAGCAGTTAATAAACAAATATATTGGAGGGGAAAAAAACTGTTATTGTGTTTGCCTGTGCAAAACTTGTTGCCATAATGCTAGGTAGTTGTGGTGGACTAGTTATGTTATTAAATGAGCCTGAGCGTAAAAAAGTAATTTTCTCTCAAATGTAAAAATAGGGAATCTTAGATTTATGGGGTGACTTATTATTTTTATTATTAAAGTTTTCACATATTAAAAACATACATTGGTCTATAAGTGTATATACAGTTGATCTTTTTAAAACAAATGTAGATTTCTGGAGTAACATTAAAAGCACAGACATCTTCCTTTTATCCTTTACCATTTCTTTTCTTCAGGTATGTTTGAATGGAAGGAGAAAAAAGTCTTCCCCCGTCTTGAAGAGCCTGTGTCCCCTGACATGGAGGCGACTCTTATCGATGGTAAAGCCTTTAGTCTCCTGTGTCTCTGTTGTCTGGGAGTTGTGGCATTAGATGTGTGCTGACAGACATGGCATGTCCTGCTCAGAGGGCAGCGGGTGCAGGATTAATTATTAGCAAGGGACATGGCCTCCTCTGGCCGATCAAAGTGCGCTTTCGTTGTGTCTGACGAATAAAGGCCAGCTGATCTAGTGGGCATCTGGGTTGCTAGGAGATCTCTAGCCAGGAGGTCCAAAAGAGCTTGAAAAGGCGAGCATAGTTTACCTACAGTAGTGTGGAGCAGGTCAACACATCTCCCCTGATGGCAGCAGAGGAGGGAGACAATCGTGAGTTGGGGAAATTTTTTAAATTGCTGTAAACTTGCCTCTCACTTGAAAAATAGGATGTGATGTGATGCTTGGATTGATTTTGTCTTCATTAAGTAATTTTGATATTTGTTAAATGAGTTTGATAAACCATTCAATGTAAATGGTCCTGCTCCGTTACAGAACTGTATCGGTTGGTTGTACAATTGCTTTTTTTTTTTTTTTTCGCTTTTGTGTTACAGTTAAACCGGTCACTGACAGTGCCATGCAATTCAGGAAAAGGCTTTCTGTCACATCCGAGCAGGAGGTAATTGTCCCTCGGCCTTGTTTTAGGCTGATGACATAGGCTGTAACATGACTCTTGCTTTGTAATCTATGTCATTCACCTCTAAGTACCCTTGTAATTATCAGCAGCACTATTAATTCATTAATATTACACTATTCAAACAGCAAACATTGAAACCACTTCTACAAAATAGGAGTAGATGCTTGTTCAGACAGCACTTTCAAATGCACTAATTGCGATTGGTGACATTTACTCACTTACACAATAAAGTAAATAATTTGGCGATTTTGAACAAAGTATATTCTATATTCTATAAATACTTATGTCAATCTATGCATTAACCCGGATGGATTAAAAGATGTATTAAATTGATCAAAAGACACTTTACAGTCATTTGCAGCATCACACAAAATTTCAATCATTCAAACCTGCAATGCAACTGTTGCAACATAGATAATGTTAAAAGTTTTATGAGCATGGAATCAGCATATTACAATGATTTCTAAAGGATGATGTGACACCATACAGGCTATAGAAATGTCCGGAGTAAATTATTTTACAAACACAAATAATATTATAATATTCCACAAATAATGAATACTTGGTCAAAATAATAGTCTTCTTTAAAAAACAAAAAAATAAATAAATCACCAAACTCTGTAATCGTACTAAATATTGATCTGATCCGAGCAAATTGATTTGATTTCATCAGTGTGAACAGTCAGTCCTATTGATTGAATTTGAAAGCCACATTTTATTTGTGTGCAGTGTTAATAAGGTCTTAGTGTTTAGTTTGACTAAATGTTCCTCTTCCTTTCTTCTCTGTAGAGCTGTATTCTCCAGGTGGAGTTCACCAAGCCTGAGAAAGGTGGGCTGGGCTTTGCTCTGGTGGGCGGGGTCAATGGAAGCACACTGAGAGTGAAGGATATTTGTTGTGGGGGTGTGGCCGAGCAGGACGGTCGTCTGCGAGTGGGTGACATTCTTTTGGAGGTAAGAGAAATGCATTCACTTATTCAGATTTTTCATTGATAACCCATATAGGAGGAGTACCAAATCTGTGTATTTTGTGCAGGTGAATGGCATCATAGTATCAGGACTGAGCCACGGTAAAGTTGTGGATATTTTGCGGAAAGCAGAGGGCACGGTTCAGCTAACGGTTTGTAGAGACATCCTGCCCATGTCAACCTGCTCTGGTTCCAGCTCCCCTGCTGAGGCCTCTCAAGAATTCAACACATCAAATTCTGCAGGTCAGCAAGCCTGATACATACACACCCCACTCCGTGGTTACCTCTCATCTGTTATGTTAGAGTGGCAGCATCATCATCATAACTCAAAATATGAATATCATTCAGCTAAAAAACAAACTTATTATTAGCGTATTGACTGATGAATGGATATAAAGGTGAATTGCATTCGATACAAATAGCATTCTCAATGTATAATAAAGTTTTTTGTTTTTATCCTGTTTCATTTTCACAATGGTAAATACATATTGAGTAAAAATTGTGCAAAATACACATTTCTAAAATTTCAATTTAAAATTATCCTGAAAGAAAATAAAAGTTTTTAACAAAAAATATTCTGAAGGACCATATGACATAGGCAGACTGGAGTAATGGTTGCTGGGTTTTTTTTATTTTTAAAATGTGATTAAATAAAAAAATATTCATTTTTATTAGCTCAGTTAATTTACAGTACAGTGGTATTTATTCTATTAAAAAATTAAAAAGGATTTTTTTGATTGTAATATACTTCCATTATTTTGGTCACTCTAGACATTTACGTTAACTCAATCTTAAAAAGCTTTATTGTTGTTATTCTCCTCCTATAATACTTCATTTTCAGATATTACAGCTCGAACAGAAACACAGGCAGATCATGTGTCTTTCCAGACCTCCGAATGTCCTGGTCTTGGAGGAGAATGTGAGCAGGTATATATATTTTTTTCCCTTTTTCGATTGAACTTGACTTTCTCCAGTGAACTGAAAGCCCTTCCCAGAACAGATTAGAAGACAAAGAGCTAATCTAGTAAGTGACAAGTTCCAGCACCTAGAAAGGTTCACCATGAAATTAATTAGCACCGCCTCCAGTTTCTCTCAGAGGAAACTGCTGAAACTCAGATGACAGTAAGGGTGTCCAGAGCAGAGTTAACTCATCACCTGTCTCTTCTTTCTTTCTCTTTCTCCTTTTTCTGTCTATCTCTTGCCTGTAGGAAAGTCGAAACTGTACACCTACGTGTCAGAGGTGTTGTCCATCTCTGGGAGTCACAGACATGCTACAGGAAAGGTGAGTGTCACTGAATTCCCGTATTTGTTTTTTTTTTTTTTTTTTTTTGCAATCAAGAGTGCTGCAAGTGTATTGTACGCTATGAGATCCTAACGTTTATTCTGAATTAACTAATACTTCAAAAAAGTGTCCGTTTATTCATAAATCTGCAACTATTGTGACTGCTCATAAACCAGGTCATAAAGACTGAATTTCATTGCAGTTTTTGTTTTGTTTTGTTTCTGTTTTTTTTTTTTTTTTTTTAACATAGCTCTCAAAAGGAATCACCACAGGGAGGCACTAAAGAGTCATTAATGAAATACAGGCCCAATAATCACAGCTTCGGCTTCTAGTTAAGCTGGCCTGCAAGCCACACTTGTTATAGTACGTAGCACTTGCAATTAGCAGCTCTTTTACATTTTAGGTGGAAAAATCTCAGGAAAATCAGCCTTGCATGATAACAGGCCCCGGAACGTAGCAATGTGGTCAAGGTCTCTGCTCATTCCTGCCCCGTACCCCCTTCAGGACAGACCCCCAGAAGCAGCATCTAGAAAAATCTGCCATGAGAACAGAGCATAGCCAGTCAGACGGCTGGAGCAGTGATGAAGAAGAGGATGGTGATGATGACGACAATGCTTCTCAGCCATCGCTTCCCGAGACCGTTCCTAATACAGGTAAATGATGTGATTTTCATTTCAGATTTTTCACCATCTAAGGAATGTAATTCTAAAAGAATGTATTTTAGTGATCTTGCACAGATCCTGAAATCACCTGAAAAAGACTTTATTATGTTAAGGTCGACCAATTGTGTCAGAAGAGGAGCTTGCTAGGCTTGCAGCGATATCTCCTTCTAAAAATGGGCAGTACTCTGGGTCCAGGGTAAAAGCCCTCATACAGGCCCTAGAACAGTTAGAAAAGCAAGATCTGATCAAGGAGTTTATGGTAAGTTCTTATTATTCACATCAATACAAAAAAAAACCAACAACTATATTTTATCGCTTATTAATACAACCACATTTATGGTCTTGAAATATTTTTCATATAAATCTGTAGTTTATCTGTTTAAAACTAATATAGTGTCTACAATCCATATTGAAGTATCTGAAGAATGACAACTCATGTGTGAACATTTGTGGCTTTTTTTTATAGGCTTTAGAGCATTTGAAACCCTCAGACAACTGCCTGGTTGGAAAAGTACCTGAAAACCGGGAGAAGAACAGATACAGAGATATCCTGCCCTGTAAGTTCCTCTGCTTTTCCCATAATCCACCACAAACCCGGCTTCAGCTAGAATTTTTATTGCCGTTTTACAGTTTGTAAGCCTCAGTTCTCATAAAACAGATTTTTGGGTCTACATTTTCACACCATTTTGAGACCACATGGACCACACACTGTTCATTGCCAGGAAGCTCCAATTTCTTAGAATAAAAAAAAAGAACGTATGCAGATTTTTACAGTAAATGCTAAAAATCACTGGGAATAAAATAATATCCATATTTTCCTGCACTTGTTTTGCTACTAATGAAAAATACTATATTAACTAGTGCAGCGCAAAGAACAGTTTTAGACAACTGTGAATGTGAGGACTGACTCCTGTATACATTTACCTGTAAACAGTGGAACACATGACACTGCAATTAAATGAAATGTAACCAATCCCTGGTTATTTACTCCCAGGTCTCTTACCAGGGCTGGGTATTAGATTGCATTGCTGGTGTAGACGTCTATTTGACTCTGCATTTCACACTCTATCCACCACCTCTTTGCGGCTTTCCGGACCTCCTCACCCATGTGGTGCCATTTTCACACTGCAGCCATGGTTATCCTGTTAGTACCGATTTAGTTTTTGCTGGTGTGATGTGTAAGCAGGTCAGGGGCCACGTGAGGCGTTGTTTGCCCTCGGTTTAAAACAAAACACAGGACGCTGCAAGCGTAAAGTCAAACGGGAGATGTGATTCATAGATCTGCTTTCACTGTTAATGGGAAACATCCATTCATGTGCGGGGTCAGAACGAGTATGCAGAGAGCGGTCTGTAGTTGTATTGAAGAGAGGGGGTCTCTGTACAGAATAGGCACAATACGGCGCTTCATGGGCTGGCGGGAGGCAGACTGGCCCTAGCCTGGCCCGGAGTGTTTGTTTATTATCACGGCAGCTCACTGGGCTTCTGTTCCCCGAATAAAGCGCCCGGTATTGAAAGTGTGAGGCCCCTGGGACTTAAGCACTGTTATTGCTGGAGGCAGTTCAAGGGCCGCAACCTTCTCCAGGAAGTCTGATGCCACCCATTGTGGAGGCCGCTCCGCACGAATTTACCTACTCCCAGTGACATACGCTTCCTCTCACATATGCCCCCCTTGTTTATCTCCTTCCCTGTCAGTTTCATTTTTCAACCCTTTTCCTCTTCTAAGCTGTTGAACATGTTTTCGCAAGCAGCCCCCTTAAAAGTGTTACAACAGCAATCCCTTCAGCACTCTATATACCTGTATGTATATATATAACTTACTGATTAACTGAGTAACAGAACAAAACAAGCTATTTACAAATATCTACTTTAAATCAGCATAAATCCCCATACATTTTTTTTTACAGCTGACATTACACTGGTAACACAAAATATTAGCAGAGTTACTTAAATATTTAAAACTCACCAGTGCCTGACTGATGAACTCTGAAATGATACAACATTTAGGTCAAATATGGAAAGAGGACGTTCAAGATAAAAAATGTGTTCTATTATATTATATTATATTATATTTGCTTTTACTGTTCAGACATTTGGGGTTGTAAGATTGTTTAAAAAATATATATTACATTTTAAATAACAATTAAAATAATTGGTTTTCTATTATATTTTCTAAAATGTAATTTATTCCTGTGATGGCAGTGTCACGTGTTCCTCCTCTGTAATATGCTGCTCAAGAAACATTTATTGTAATTCCTAATGCTGAGAACAGATGTGCTGCCTAATATTTTTGTGGAAACTGATTTTTGTCTCTCTCTGATGAAAAGAAAGTTTAAAAAAAAAATAGCATTGATATGAAATTGGGTTTTGTAATGATGTAAAAGTCTTATCTGTCAATTTAGATTTATGCATCTTTTCTGAATAAAAGTATTAAATCTGACCCCAAAAGGTTAAACATTATTGCATTTTCTAAGTTTGAATTACCTAACCCTAATAACTAATAATGTAATGTTTTTGTGTTCACTGAAATAAACTGAAATTTTTTTATTTAATTTCAGGATTTTAAACTTAAATGTAATTTTAAATAGAAATTTAAAAAATGCTTAGTAATTCAATTCAATTAAAGTAAAGTCTCTCTCACAAACCAACACACCACCATGAGAATACTCGAAAATCTTCTTCTCACCGTGCTCCCCTGTGTTCTCTCCTTCAGGCTTCCCAGCCAGCATGACCTTGAGAGCTTGTTTCATTTATTTGGAGCTATTTGTTGTACCTCGGCACAATTTGTTCCTCCTCTATGGGGAAACCAAAAACGCTGCATTCTTGGTTTGCAGATTAATAACACTGTTGGCTACCGAAGCCAACAACAGCAATCACCTCATTACAGGAATGCTGAGGCCTCGTATAAATCTCCTACCTGCGTTTCAAATAAAAAATTTGTTTGTGGTTTGGGAAACATACATTTGATAGTAAATACACATGCGTTTAGTTTGTTTGCTTATGCATGGATTTTAAATGAATCTGAAAAGAGAAAAACTATACCTTCTGGTTTTCATAATGAGCACTCAATGCTTTACTTGGCCTGTGGGAATTGAGCCGTCATAGAGAGTTCAACTGTTGTTTTCTTATCTTATATTATGGCCAAATAACATGCATGCTTGTTTAAACACAAATGTT
Source organism: Enteromius trimaculatus (assembly GCA_032361065.1). NCBI lineage: Eukaryota > Metazoa > Chordata > Actinopteri > Cypriniformes > Cyprinidae > Enteromius > Enteromius trimaculatus. The sequence continues at coordinate 13,844,321 of JAUMHP010000063.1, forward strand.
CTACAGTCTTGGCTGAGGAACATACATTTATCATTACAGCAGAAGTAATTACTCAGTTTTTCAAACCGTGTATGAAGATTAATTGATCACAATCTGCAATCCCTGTTTGTCTCAACTGTTTGAACGATCAGATGATAAGACGCGTGTTCCTGTCGGAGAGAATGAGGGCTACATCAATGCCAGCTATATTCGTATGAAGGTGGGCACAGAGGAGCTCTTCTACATCTCCGCTCAGGGGCCTTTGCCTGGCACTCAGGATAACTTCTGGCAGATGGTGTGGGAGAACAAGTCTGATGTTATCGCCATGATGACTCAGGAGGTGGAACGTGGCCGGGTAAAATGCCACAAGTACTGGCCCGAGAAGCTTGACGTTCCCAAAGAAACCAGCCGTTACCATCTCCACCTGGATAACTACCAGATGCTTGGCTATTTCCACATTAAGGTCATCAAGATGGTGGAAAAAGAGGTTAGGAGCAAATACATTTAATTAAATTTATTTAATTGAATTTTTATTAAAAAAATCTTATGTTTTAATAAAACTTTAAAAAAAAACATCATTGTACATCTTCAAAATTCCTCCTAAAATCTCAATCATTTATGTGTTACATTTCTTTGTATTTAAAACTCATCATTGAATGGTGTACCTTTCCAGAGTGGAGACATTCACTTTGTGAAGCATTTAAAGTTCACCACATGGCCTGACCATGGCACACCACACTCCTCCGAGCAGCTGGTGCGCTTCATGCGCTACATGAGGGCTGTTCACGCTAAAGGGCCGATCGTAGTCCACTGCAGTGCAGGCATTGGCCGATCTGGAGTCCTCATCTGCACTGACGTCATCCTCAGTCTCATTGAGAAAGACCTAAGTGTGAGTATAGAATTAGCATCCAACTTAAAGCAATAGGTCACTCAAAAGTGGAATTTTGTGTTTATAAGTAATGACAGAATTCTTATTGAAATACATATGAGCAGCTGAATGTATGTTCTTCTGTTTGCTGTCATAGATTAATGTGAGTGGCATAGTAAAAGAGATGAGACTCCAGCGGCACGGCATGATTCAGACCAAGGTGAGTTTATCAGGACATTGAGTTAAAATTCTTCCTTCAGGTGAATATGATGTCTTGTTTGTTTGTTTATTCATTATTTTTGCATGATCCCTCTTCTCAATATACAATATAGTCATATAAATCCTCTGGACAGGTTTTGCAATTCTTCTCTCTGATTTCAGGAACAATACCTCTTTTGTTACAAAGTCTGGCTGGAAGTGTTACAAAGCATCTCACTGCTTCATGATCACCACTAGCAAACTGAAACCTCTTCATGAACAAATCCTTACAGTCCTTAAAACAAGCGTTTCCTCAGAAAGGCAACAATATATGTGTTTTTGAGTGGCAGACATGGTGATGTGTTGCTAGTGTGTCTGATATAGTACGACCACTTCTTCTATTACTCGAATATTGAATATATAATTGAAAATATGGTAGATATTTTCATTAACTGTGCAATGTCCTTGTGTGATCTGATATATATTTTTGTACCATTTTGGCTTAAAAACACTGATTTCATAGCCTTTCTGGACTCTTAGTCATTTTTGCCTTGAACGCATTTTTTTTAAAGACCAAAAGTTATGCACATGAATAATTAATTCAAATTCATTTAATTTCTTTTCGCATTTGAACAGAAGTATTATAGTATTTTAACTGGTTTGATTTTGACAGTATTGCAGCGTCTGGTTTTAGTAGCTGTGAGAGAGGCCGTCTTCAGTTCAAATGCTTTTTACACTCTCAGAAGAACCAGCTGCTAGACAGATACTTTTAGCGAAGTGCCTTTTATTTTCTCTATGTGGGCAGTTTACCGCTCATCTTTCTTTATCTGCACTCTTCTTGATTGAAACAAGCTGTTTTACCTCTTAGTTGACATTAGGTCAGAGCAGGAGGAATTAACCCAAAGAAATAGGATTGATGCTATGAGATTACAAACCACAGCCTTCTTATCTGTATGTGTTCCCCGTGAGGGTCTGCCAGCAGGCGTAATCGCTTGGAAACCAGGATATGACTTTGGACAGCAGAGCATGTATCTGCTTACACATGTAATGGAGAAAGAACGCTTGCAGTAAACCTTCTGAAGACATCGGTCTCACAATATTAGGCCACAAATGTGTAATTGGGTTGGAAATGCTAATGGACCAATATTCTGTGATAGTGTAGTACTTCTCACTGTTTAGCTTGATGCAAAGCAACAGCACAATAATTTTCAGCACACTAATGTCTTAAATGTTATGTTTTATTATAGACTATCAGAGCACATCAGAGATTTTAACATGGGCAAATCGTCCCATTTGATCTATAATCAATTATTTATTTGCATTAGTTTTCCACAGGCTGTGTGAAAAGGCGATCAAACTGTATTGCTGTATTACATTATAAATTATTAACCTTGTACTTTAATGGAAAGCTCAATTATAAGCTATAGTTATGATATGTATCAGAAATGTACTACTCTTCCTATACCCATTTTTACAAATAAAAACACTATATAATTGTGTTTTCATGTGTTTCAAAAATTCATTTATCATATTCAAGTTGGAAACTTAGAGCCATGTTTTACAAAGTACCATGCTAACATAACCTTGCACTGCATTGAAACACTTAACCATCAAGTCCTTTTACATTTTCTGTTCATACCTGTAGCCAATTTAATAACAAAGATAGCACGAATCCTTTGTCAGCACATCACAGCTTTTCTTCCTGCACTTGATCTGTACACATCCTGAGGTTTCCAGATGTCATTGCAGCCACACTGTGGATGATAAATTTCAGTAGGAGAAGCAAAAACAGAGACTTTACAGCCAAAGCCGTGGCACACGGGGCAGTGTGTTCCCACTCTGCTTTTACTGCAAAGTAAATACCGCCTCTCACATGGGCTCCCGTGACAGCACGGAAAGCCTTTTGACCTCGCAAAAGAGGAGGAAAGCCTTCAAAGCCAAACATTTGTGCGAAAACACGATTAGCAAGTTTGCCTGTTCCAGGCCTTGTTGGTATTGTGAACTATATAGCAGCGGCGACTTTTGGTAAAGCGCTAAACCACAAATGAGTGGTAATTTCACATCAGGAGGGATGTTCCCTATTATTATTAATTGAACAATCACTCTTTGCTGAGAAGCTACCTTTATGTGTTGGAAATGAAACACTCTTCCCCTAGCTGATGTGATTTTAGGCATGTTTTGCAATAATAAGGACCCATCTGGATTTCATTATTGCTTCTGTTTTCTTCATGTTCTCCAAATGTTTCCAATTAGTAAAGACCAACAATGCCACCGTTGCCTCATAGTAAACATAATGTGTTGGTTAACATTAATTGTATTATTTTGTAGTTGTTGGCAATCCTATATTATATATCTTTATTTGTTATTCTGGTTTGTGCAAATACTGCAGGATTTTTTTTTTATCTAGTGTGACTATAAAACAGCTACTCTACGAAACTAGAGCAACCCGCTGAAATGAAGCAATTCCTTTAGCGAGGTCTGATTTAGTGCACTTGAAGAAGGAAACTGGTGGAGGATGTGGTTGGTATCTGACATACTCCAGTCATTGATCATGCAACTGAAACCACATGTGCGGAAATTTGAACATACTTTAGGAATTAATATAAGCCCTAACCGAGCTCTTCTTTCAGTTTTATAACACTTCCAGAGCCGCTGCTATTGTCACTGAGCTGGAGAGTTCAGGAAGACAGTGACTTTCATTTTCTGTGTAAAGCTCTGGAGTGGGTGTATTGTCGTGGTAAAGTCATTTGGAACTGTGTATTTGGAGAGAGCCAGTGATTTATAAGAGTGTGGAAAGTGTGGAAATGATCTCATAGCCACCTTGTAAATCCACCAACTCTTGGGTTCACAGTACAGTGCAGACATAACTTTTTTGGAAACAAATGTAAAAATAGCACACAATGTAATGCAGCACTAACTTGTCAACGTTCTCCTAAAGCGGTTCCACAGAATTAGATTGAACTGTTGATAATGCAAACAGAATTCAGAATCCAGAAAGAAGTACATTCAAATAAAAGGTATAACAGCTGGCCTTATGCGCCATTTATCCTCCTCCGTTTCCCCCCAAAAAGGCAGGAAAGCACCTTTGGCGATAGAAATTATTGTAAATGAGCATAAGCTCTTAATGATCCGCCAAGCTGGTTTGTTTACATCTAGTTACGTTAGCTCTGCGCTTAGGCAGTTTTGCGTGATATGCCTGGAACGCTACAAAGTCGTGAGTCGTGGTTTTAAGTCGTAACTTAGAGCCCCAAAAACCTGCCCAGGCAACCCGTAACCCCAGAACACTGGAAGGCAGTCAAACCCGTGACTTCCCACCCGTGAACCTGTTCTAGATCTTTTTTTTTTTATTTTAGGCTACAACAAAGTATTGAACATAGAGTACAATGTGTAAAAAGCAGAATATACAATAAATGTTGAAAAAAACTAATAATAGTAATAAAAGAGGTACTAGATCGATGTGCTCCGAGCTCTGACGTCATATAGCCCGCGAAACAACAATGCAGCCCCTACGGTTGCTGAGTTTATTCAAGTAGTACACTAAAATAAAAGGTAAAACGGCTTCTTTTGATTCATGCGCCACTTTCCTGCTTCGTTTCCCTCAAAAAGGGAACAAAAATAGAAATGTGTGTAAATGAGCATAAGCCACATACGGTCTGCAATTCTGGTTTGTTTACATGTACTTACCACAAATCCTTGCGCTCATGGGCAGTTTGGCGTGACTTGCCTGGAACACTACAGAGTCGTGAATTACAGGTTCAAAAACCTGTCTGGAATGCAGCAATAATAATTTGAGATGTTTGAGGCTCCCGCGTCAAATACTTCCAGTTTTTTAATTTTTTTCTTTTGTTTTCTTACATTATAAACATCTTTTCCTGCTTATTTCTTCTGCCTATGTATTTTTTGTGTTTGAATACAGTAATATGGTTACTTATGAATCATATAGCCTACTAGTAGCACTACATCTACATAAGTGTACTATTTTTTTTTGAGCTGCTTTGAATGAGTGTAAATTCATCCAAGTCATTTGAGCGTGTGCTGTTTGCAACTAGATGCCTCATTTACAAAACCCTTGAGTGAATATATGCAGAGAATTATAGAGAGCAAAGAATCAGTTCATAAAGGGGAGCCAATGGATCTTTGAGAGCAACCAGAGACTTATATTATGCAGACAGAGGACGTCTTGTATACATACAGCTGGAGCTTCACTTACGGACCTCTTATATTCAGAAAAAGAGGAAGAGAGGAAATGATGGGAAAAGCAGAAGAGCACGGGTGGTTAGAGGAACAGGGCAGGTGTTGACTAGGAGGTAAGTAATAGTGTTCCACCTGCACTGTATCCCCCATGTAGCCATGTATCTGATTAACAGCAGGAAGGGCTCTCTTCCAGTGTGCGCTGTAAAATATGACAAGGTTTCTTGAGCACTACAAGATGAAGCATACATTTTATCTTAAAAAATAGTTTATTACAATGAAAAGCAAGGGAATTACACACAGTGCAGCACGTTTAAAAGTATTTAAGTGCGCAAAAGGCCTATGAGTTCTGTATGGAAAGTGAATCTGATTGAACTTTACGGTTGCTGACGATTCAGCTCCTGTTGCGTAGAAAGTAAAGTGAACTGTGAGGGAATCTAAAGGTCTGTGGATTCAGTTTGCAGGAAGCAGAAGTAGGAAGATTGCTGAATAGGAGCGGTCTGAGGATCTGCCCATCTGGGCCGATGCAGGGCAGCTGGTGCTCGTCTGTTTGTTTTTTACATTGCCCTTTGTATAGCTCCCTGGCGTCTTTTCTGGGACCGCGTAGTGACACAGACAGACCAACCAGTCATTACAGGCTTAAAAATCACTTACTCTTGTGGGCTTCAAGAGAAGTCAATTACGATGAGTCAGACTTGTAGGTCCGTTTGTAATCATGTGGAGGTTGTAAATTGTTCTATATATATATATATATATGTATCAAATGTTGATACAGAAGTTTCCCTTTTGGCAGTACTTTGCAGGAGATAGCCCATTATTTTGAAATTGCCATAAGATAAGGCCTTCAGTTTGTTGTTGGATGTATACATTTGAATCATGCTTTGCGTCAACACTCTTGTTATTTCAGGCCTTTAAAAAAACAAAAGTACTACTCCTAAGCATGCAGACTTAACCTTATAAAGACTTTTTAGAGCTCAGATGGGTAAATCAATCCCTTTATATCGCACTGTGCCAAGAGTCTAATATGGAAGAACAGTCATTACCAGCGTGATGACTTGGGAGGTAGAACGAATCGTACATCTGCAAGCCAACCCTTATCTACATCATATTAAAGGGTTCAGTGGTTCTCCAAGGACATGTAAAGTCAATGAAATAACCAAAAATGTTTCTGAAAAGTGCTCACTGGAGGACCTCTCTGGTGATTAGACCTTTTCATGTCACTCAGTGAGAATGCTCTGAAGACATAACCGTCTGTCCGTATGTTGAGTGGAAGAGCATTTGGTGTTATTTTTCAGAATTAAGCTTGCCAGCAGACAAGAGGCCAAGCTTGTGAAAAGTGAATGCCGTTGCAGCTGTGGTTATGGTGTTTCATTTTGAGTAAGCGGGACATAGAGCAACTTGACCCCCTGTTAACCTGACCTGTCTGTTCAGTGAATGACAGGTATTACTGATTGACAGTTTCTTTTTATTCCTTTAAACTGGCCTCTTGCAGTTGTAACTCATATTGTTATGCATGTTATATACATATATTGCAAAAACTGAAACTTAAACATAATTTTTTTTTTAGCATTACATTAGTTTTTTGGTAGATATTATTATAGCATTATTGGTATTATAAATTGCACATTTTATTATTAATAATAATGATGATGATACATTAAATTCTTATAATCTATGATAAAAATAGTAACTTTCTTAGATTTAAAAAAAAATATTGCATTACATTAAATATGCATAATAATTTGTTTATTAGTCGAAATATGTATAAATTAATATTTGAATGTAAAAAATATATAAATATACATAATATTTAATTAAATAAAAATTACTGTAAGTCTTATGTAATTATTTCAAATAATTTTAGATATATAAAATGACAATGTACAAAGATATTTTTGTTAGGACAAAAACTACTTGTGAGTAGAAGAGCCCATCTGTTTTTAGACCCACTGGCTGGCCTCTGTCTCGGCCCATCCTCAAAAACTTGCTTTTCCACGACACCAGAACAATTATCGTAAGTTCTTCCAGGTAGTGAAAGACATTGAATGAGTGCCTGTCATTAACACCACTGTGGGTTGGCAGCGTGCTCCCAAAGGCTGCTCTGTTAGAATGAACACCTTTATTCAAAGTGCAGTTAAATCCAGTGCCCAGCTATGCTAACCATTCAGCAATTACATCTTAATGATGTTCCCTTGCAATCCGAGCCTCCAGAACTTCACGTTCTTTGTTGAAGAGATGACAGGACTAATACAGCTCTCCAGAGATCCAGAGGTACACTGAGTTGCGTGTATTCGGATTATAAATCACCGCCCCGAGTGTGCGATGTAGGCGTGTTTAAACAATTCACAGGACTCAGTATGTTTTTTCCTATCGCTATTGTTTACTTTGGCCCAGTCGATCATTTTTATTGTGGATAAAGAATGAGAAATATTATTTCAAAGGTGATAAATCTGAAAGTTGTTTTACAGTGCACCATACAACCAGGGATCCGGTTTGCGTCAGTGGCAGGGAGCAGCTTGGATCGGGAAACCTGAGCCACTCGCGGTGACAGACAGGGGGATGGTGACATTGGACAACAGATTACTTGGCTTGTAGGGCAATCTGGGATGCCAATTAACCACAATGCCAGATGGAGTGGGTACCAATGACACTTTGAAACAGCAGCGCCTTGATTACTCCAAAGACTTTGACCACAGAAAGTAAAACCCAGACTTTGACTTTTATAAAGAAAACTTGCTGACATGATGTTAATTACTGTTAAATCGCTGTGTGGAAAATAGGTTTTCTGATCAACACGCCGTCCTCTGTTTGTTAATGTTCCTGCCCAATCAGAAGTGTAATTAGCACCTGCTTTCAATTACATTACTGAGATGTCAAGCCAGAGATATAGACAGATAAATCATGTCTCACATCATGCAAGATGTGCCTAAATTAGAAAACTATTACAATGAGGTAGCAGACACTCCGACGTCCCGGGAAGATCGTTTATCTTCATCAAAGCAGACTATCCTTGAGCAACTCAACAGGGGGCGTGTAATTGAAAAATGCAGGGAGATGTGATTGTTGGGAGCAATAATAATTTATTACACTGAGCGCCAGGAGCTCAGGGAGCCATTTGTTTTCATTAATGTGAATTCAAATTACCATGGCGATTAAAACGTGACTTTGACAGGCAGAGGAGCTCTGATCCGGGAGACAGGACTGATGAGACCCCTAATTCGGGTCATTTGTTTTCCGCCCGAAGAACAGGAGAACGCTGCCTTTCCTTGCTGCCTTCATTTGCCATTTGATTTGATTTAAGACATTAAATGTGATGGCCACAAAGTGTGCGATGGATCTTCCTGGTTATTAAGTAGACTAATTGGATTCACGAAGACAAAGGCAGATCTCCCTTATAGTATAAATAGTAGTCTTCGTTTTAATATCGCTGTGATGTATGGAGTGATAAAGGCCACAAATAGGTCAGTGTCATAAAGATAATGTCAAATGATGCTGAGCAGTCACTTCTTCCCCTCAGTGTCTGTCAGAAATAGTGGCTTTGATGGCTGTGAATGAACGCTGACTCATTCAGGCACCATGGAAAGTGAGTAACTTTATCAGATGTGGTCTGCCATGGGCCATGGGATCAGCAGGCTGATAATGTGGCTTTGCTAATACAGTCACTTCTTTAGTTGTGCTTTAGAGGTGAATAAATATAACACAGTTCATAAATGAGATCATATGTGTTCAAAAGATTTAAAATATAGTGGTATGGACTAATTTAATGACACTTTTTTGTTGCTTTGGGAAGTATTAAAGATAAGAAATAAGAAAACAAATATGTAAACATTTAGCCAGAACAAAACAACAACAAAAAAGGTAGATAAATTGAGGTACACCCATAGGTGGCGCAAGAAGACTCAGCGGCACCTCTGATATTTCTGGGGCAACAGTGCTAGTCTGACAAGATCTGTTTTTCCTGAGCAGGAAATTTCCTCTCTTCTGTGCATTCATTTCTGAACTTCAGGAAGAGATGTGTTTCATACGTATATTAGAAAGACCTAAGAATTTTCTCTCAGGAGCTTGAAGAAATAACATCTTTAAAATACTGCAGTGCTGTTTTCCATGGACAGCTCTTGAGTGTTTCTAGGAGTTATAATGAAGTGTGGATAGGAAATGACTTAAAACCAGTTTCCATAAAATATCTACTTAAATCAGAAAGCTACATGGCCTTCATTTGCTTTTGGAAACTCAAATTGATTGATTGGTTTTCCAATCAAATCATCCTTTATATGTTTTCCCATATTAAAACCACTTCATTTTTATTGTTTACACCATAAGCAACATATAAATAAAATATTATAAAAGAGGCACGTTAGTGTGCATTATTATGTGAACAAGGAGTTTATTTATATATAGGCTATGACAGATGTGGTACGTGGCATGTTTCTCACACATCTTTCACTGTTGTCACTTCATTAATAATAAATGACAGTCACTAGCAGACACACACTGCTCAAGTGTTTCAGACTTTTGTAACATTAACCCTCTGTTTGATGGAAGTCTCAGACAGAAACAATGGGAAACGGGAGCTTGTCTGTCTCTACATAAAACACACTCCAGCCGCCTCTCATCGTGTGGTAGATTCGGCTCCAGTTACCGCACTTCCTTGTAATTCATCACTCACCCAATCAAAAGGAAGAGCTGTCGCCCCCAGTCCACAGCTCGGGTTCCTTCCAAATATTGGTCAATAATCAGGCATATCAGCCCCTCTGATCTGAGCGAACTGAACTTGGAAGGAGAGCTAAGAAAAAGCCCTTCACACGCGTTAGTATGTTGTGTGTTTTGCCAGCAATTTACTTCAGGAACAACTTAATTGATTCATAACAACCTGGTTAAATCTACTGCCTTTTCTTTGTCCAAAAACAGCACCAATTAGAGCATTAAGCAAAAGAGAGGAAAAAGATGATGAGGGAAGCCCAGGTGACGTGTTTTCACATATGAAATCCCCCTACGTCTGAAGCCAGCCTGTTACTTTTTCCAAGCGTCTAAAAACAACAGGCGTTTCATGAGAGGTTCCCCTTCCATCTGAGAGGACAACATTCAAAGCGCAGCTCTTTTTTTCTCTCAAATCAGCTGGACTATCAGAACGTATTTGTTTCCCCATATGCAAAAAATAACGTTTCGATGAATGATCGGGGATGGGGGCAAAAATGCTACGGAAAATGGCAAAGAGTGCCTTAAAATTTCAAATAAATGAATAATCCATACATTTCAATACAGTATTTCCACCAAATATTAATATTTGAGAGAAAATGAATTACTATAAATGATTAAATTGCCTTTTTTATTTTTTACATTTTTATAGCTATGTAAAAATCTACAAAGTTTTATATATTTTATTTTTTTTTTAAAAAGATCAGTGGCTAAGTCTTGCACCTTAAAGGAAAGGTTTTGACACATGGTTTAAAGAATCCAAAGCAAGAAAGCTTTTCCTGGCCACTGAAGAACAAAAATAAATAAATAAATGATTTTTAAACTATGTTGATACAGTACAAAAGGTATCAAGGTTTCAAAAACTGAGTCTGAGAAAAAAAATGCATTACAATCACAATTGAAAGCCGAGCCACGGCAAACAACAGCGATGACATGAAATATCACCAAAAGAAAATGTCTAGTGTCCCTGGGACCACAGATCTTAACGAAACAGTAAATGAAAGCACCCCTGTTTTTATGGCTGCCTTTTACTGCTGGTAACACTGAGGTTCAATGCCATGATTAATGCCATCCAACAAAGAACTTAGTCGCCTTTGTTGTGAAGTGTGAAGCTCACAAATTGTTAGCCAGAGTTGAAATATTAAGTTTCCCTCCTCCACCCATCATGTTTTAATAGTAGAAGCGGGAGAGGGCACGAATGCCAGAGGCAAGATCCAGGCCATCTGCTCTTCTCTTTGTAAAACACTGACAATCTTCTCACTTTCCATACGCCTTGCCATATTTTTTACACCATGCCAAAGACTAATGCACATGCATTTGCTGCAACTGTTACAGATGCAACTGAATCTGGTTTAGTTCTCCATCCATCTTCTTCCAAAAAGTAACCCTAACACTTTTGGATTGTCAAGTTCATTCGGTGAGTAAAGATATTCTTAGGTCTTTAAAAGAATTAAAAAATTATGAATTTACATCTCATGAGGGTGCAGGTACTGTAATAATCATCAACATGAAAATGATTAATGTTACATGACATTGCAGCAAACTACAGAACTTTCAATTGCCTTGACCCACAAACAAAAGCATGACAACTGATATAAATCAATGCACTTCTTTACTTATGCTTCAAACTTTTTAAGGATGGAAATTTCCTTCCTCCATATTTATTCTTCAAATGAGGCCTACTTTCTTGCTTCATAATAGCTTGAGTTTTCTATTTCATGAATTTGCCGGCATTTTGCTGTCCCATTTAAAGCTTCAGCCAACCGCCCTAATGCCGCAGAAGGATGATCATGATAAAGCTTTCTGACATGTATTGTTTGCAGGAGAGAATTTAAAACGTGGGCCTTTGGCCTCACCTACAGTCTGAGCTGCAACCGCAGCCCTCAGCGGGTGAGTGTGACTAATTAGCTAGAGAATGGTATTTATACATGGCAGGGCCATTAGCAATTTAAGCTCATGGGTGGCACAGCAGGGAGAAACGACAGGCATTGTAATCGACCACATCAGCCTTGCTATGTCTTATTCAGCCCTAAAGCAGAGTCTGCCATTTCGGAGACCTTAACCATCTTAGTGGGTTAGCAAAACAAACAACAACTGCCATTATGGAAGGCTGCACTTGTTCTGCTTAGTTTTCAAAAATGACATCGCTAGGGGAGACGAGACTTATCTGCAATAATAGCATGTAAACAGCTCATTTGATATGGTATTCTTATGCAAAACATAAAAAGGAGAAATATGTAGCTTAAATGTAAATGTGGATTTGTCATGAAACATACAGCAATTCAAATTATGAGCCACACAGCATATAGTCTGATGTTTGAATTAATGACTCTTTCCAGTTTTTTAGTGATCAATGAAAAACGTAGCAAGACCTTTTAGACCAGTTTTTGAAAAATGCCTCTTATGAGATTTTAGTGAATTAAAAACATAAACAAGCACAAACAATGTAGTCATTTTTTCAAATGAATCTGTTCTTTTTAATGAATATACAGCACAACCAGTGTTGTCTGAAAACGAATGACTCGTTAAAAGTCAGTTCTTTGTACAGAATCAAAACCTTACAGTGCAACCAATTTTGCCCAGTTCTCAGACTAATGAATGGGTTCTTTTTACTACGTTAAAAACATGAAAAATCTGTAGCTTTTTTTTTACGTGTTATTAAAAATGCACATTACAAGTTCATGTAAACAGCATTTGCAAAAAAATTCCTGAAAATTCCTTATTTCAATTGCATTTTCCTCTCTTAAAAATAACAAAATAATATGAAACCATTAAGCAACCCATATGGTTAAATTACTTAGATTCTTTTTATGAATACAAGTGTAACCACTAGGAATTTATATGTATAGAGACAAACAAAAGACTGACCACCACCTCTGAGACTGAGAAAAAACACCTCCACTTGTCCAGTGAGGAAAGCCTGGTGGCAGAGCGGTCAGACATAAGCTTTTACGAAAGGTGTAAAAATGCCAGAACGGTCCAAGATAAACTCACTTTCCCGAAGCCTGACATTTACCCTGGCCAAAGCCATAGGGATTGCACTTACCTGGAGAAAAGCCCCATTGATGGTGCAAACCTTCCACCCCTGTTTGAAGTGTACCGGGCACACTGCAGCCTCTGGGAAATACTGGGTTTTTCCATACGCCTCACTTGCAAAAAGTGTGTCATGGGGTACCCCTGTTTGTACAGGTATGGGTGACAACTTTTAAGTGCATGTAGTAAATGACTCATGCTCAATTGGGAATTAGGGAAATCTGTTTTCATAAGAAGGCTCTGAGATGCACATTTTGGAACCATTTAAAGAACCCCAGAAGTAACCCTGGGAAACCATGTATGCATTTATATGAAAAATACTGTTACTTAAACAGAAAAAAACAACAACAACACAGTGAAGGACTGCAAATCTAGAAGACTAAATGTAAATGATCAGAATGAAAAGGGTGCAAAGCAGTAACAACTTTCATTCTATTTCTTTGCTTTTTGGCCCTCTCAGCATGTGTTACCTCACCCATTGTGTCAGTGTGTTGCTGCAGTGAATAGAAAGCACACAGTTCAGGATTTACATGTAAGTCCTGTTTTTTTAGGAGCTGTGCTTTTAGCGGTTAAAACACAGCACCAGAAGAGCAGAGCAGTGACTGAATAAACCTTAAATCCCGCTTGTGGATTTCTTTGGCATTTTTTGCTGTGTTGATGACTTTATCTCCAATTTCAGGTTTATGTATTTATTTTTAATGCCTTTACAATACCAGACTCCCTGTGGCGTTAAATGGTTTTTCCAGTAATTTAAAAATACCTTGAAATGTTGTTTATCTGGTATAGACTAACAAAGAGAACCTTGGGGAAATCAAACAGGAACAAACTGGATTTAAACTGTGAAAGTATGTGATATTCTATATTTCTTATGTGTGAGTGCCGTGAACAGCAAGATTCAAAAGTTCAGAAAATGCGTAATTATCATGATTATGTAAAACTGAGCGCACATACTGTACACTATACTGTTCACAAATGTCTTGTGTTCATCAAGACTAAGTTCAAGGTAGTGTTGTGGAATATGATTACAATTACTCCAGTCATTAATCCAGTCTTTAGTGTCACGTAAATTCAAAAATTATTTTAATATGCAGATTTAATGCTTAAGAAACATTTACTATGCTGCTTATATTTTTGTGATAATAAGTGTATTCTTTGATTAACAGAAAGTTCAAGATCAAAGCATGTATTTAAATGTAATTTTTTTGTACCATTATAAATCTCTTTACTGTTACTTTTGATCCATTTAATGCATCTTCGCTGAAGAAAAATCTCACTGATCCCAACATTTCTTGTGCTATCGTGTGTGTAAATGACTTTGCCAAACTTAGTAAAGAGATCGAAAGATTAGAGATTGAATATCTTGGAAACATTTAAAGCATCTCTGCCAAATGTCAGTAAAGCATCATAAAGACAACATGAATTGCCATGACACTTTCAGTGATGCTGTATCACTGGACAGAGCAGGTTGAGGTCATGGGTTACAGGAGACCTTGCTTGTGAGGTAAGCGATCAACCTGCTTTGATCTCGCAGGTAGAGAGCCTGAGACCTGCAGGCAACACCACACCTGCCACAGAGGCTGCTGTCATTTCCACATGTGATAGCAATTATTCCTCAGTTAACAGCACCACGCTATTAACTTGATGCACCAATCCCACCAAGGATGACAAAACTCATCAATCTTGTGCTGTCACTTGTCTCGGAGACACTGCTGTGCTGTTAAGTGTTGCTTTTACATCCCGAAAAGCTCAGTGCTGACAGACAAGCCTCTGGTTCGCAGGCTCCCTTGACAAGCACGCTTTTATCTTTTAGTAATATTTGAAACTCTTTTTAGTTCTACATTTACACTCTTACTTCATCCATTTGCTTTGCTTGGACACGAGGAGCCCTTTCTTACATCAATCCTTGAAACCCGGCAGTGAGGATACCTTTTCAGAAGTTTGGCTCTCGTTCTTGTGTGGAGGAGCCCACAATGAGTGTGAAGGTATTCTGTATGAGTTCACCAGCACTCATGGTGTCCCGAGGGCCGTCTCTCGGGTAAGACTCTGACAGAACATGAGGACTGCCGTGATTGTACTGGCAGAGGCCTTGGTCGTCTCTATTTTTGCAGAGGCCTTCCCTCTTTCGGCTCCTCATGTCGTGGATGTGTTTTCAGCATGCCCAGCGGGCTCTTGACTGTCCACAAAGGCCTCTTCATTCACAGGGAGAGAATGCCAGCTGGTGTGAGCACTAACCAAATAATGATTCTATCTGCTCCAGCCCACTGACCTGCAGCAACAACACACATGACACCCCACGGACCCGGAGCAGAGTTTTGTGGGAAAAAACCTTGGATCATGAGGAGAACTAAAAAGGTATTATGACTAAGAAGAGCTGGAAGACAGAAGAGTTGGGAGTATAATAATGAAACCAATCAACTGTACACATTCACAGGAACAAAAAGCCAACTCAGCTCAGGGTAAAACTCGTTTCCAGTAAACATTTGTGCTGGAGTCATACTAAATTAAATTAAGATGAAAAAACATCTTGGTACCAAGCAGAACATGGCAAGTATTGTCTTTGCAGAATTTCAGACCCATGTAAAATAAAAATAAACAGATGTGTGTTTTATGATGTCTAAAGTATTATGTACAGTATTCAATATTGCCTGATATTCTAATAATATTATACATTTAATATTACTTTCTTTGCTTATATATATATATATTGTGGCAGGAAGCCCAGCAGGACATCAGTGTTGCCTTGGCAACTCATCGACAGCAAATCGAAATCGCCAGTGCAGGCCAGTCGGTCACGGCTAGGTAGATATAGAAGAAGAGCTGGAAGACCAGAAGTCTCATCTCCAATGCTGTATGATTTACTTACCTTTTCTTTCTTTTGCCAGATGGCACACCATGGCCGATTGGCCCAGGAGAGCCACTGTGAGCACTGGAGCACCGGATACAGCGACCTGGGAGAAAAGAGGGAGCATGAGAGGACTCGCCGCACCCATCCATCATCGTTGGTTGCTCACCTGTTTGTTCACTGGTTGTTTTAATAAATCCAGCCTCCGGGGTTCACAAACAGTCTTGCCTTGTCGCGTTGTTCTTCACCAATATATATATTAGGGTTGTAACGATATACCAAACTTACGATCCGGTTCGTATCATGCTGTTTTTTCGTGTGGGGTGGGATAAAAAAACGATTTTTAAGACAATATTTTTTATTAAATAACATTTGAAAAATCTTTATAAACTGAACACCAAAGAACAAGATTAACTATGCAAATTATTAACAATATAGATAGAAATGCGCCCGGCTTGGTAATAGATAACGGCTCGACCACACTGAGTAAATACTTGAACCCCTCGTTATCGACAACCGAAAATGGTCATATATCTATGGTGGCGAATCTATGGCAATAATACGCGAGCACACAACTGATGCTGGCGAGCACGGTAAATCACATACATGAGAGGAAAACAGATCTACACGCAAAGAAACGGGAGCCACAAGCTCATTTCAAAACCGCGCAAAAGATGAAACGTCATCTGCGCGCAATTCAAGGTAGTCACGGGGTGTGTCGCGATGCTCCCATATCACACCGCGACAGGATCGTGGATCTGAGTGTCGCGATTTCGGTTTCATATAGTGTATCGTTACAGCCCTAATATATAGCATATATATATATATATATATATATATATATACACACACACACACAACATGACTCTTCCAAGATTTAATTAATCTCAGGGAGTTAGATCTGACCATCACAACCTTATTTCATTTTAATTATTTATGGTCATCCGTTTTAAACATTACTCTTCTGAAAAAATATTTGTTAGTGAATGCAAGTGAATAGAATGGTTTGTTTACTCGATGATTCGCAAAAAAAGATTCAATAAATAAATAAATGAAATACGTAAACAAATGTAATGAACAACTATAGTAAACAAAACAAATCATTTTTGTTATACTAGCATAGAAGCACTCTATGTTTACATACTTGACCCTTAAAATAAGACAGAACTGAAAATGTGACATTCAACTCTCTAGTCCCGCTGCTCATATTCCATTTGATTTAAGAAATGCCAGAGATTGTTTAGACCATCAGTAATGCTGTTAACAGATTTTAGGAGGCAGGGCTTTCCGGGTCAAAGCAAATGTGTACATGGAGCACTGCGGCCTCATTTGCCTTTAAGTGTCAGTACTAAATTACATTGGCCTTTCACCTAGCTTTACATTATGTAAGACATTATCAATCATAATATTCACTCAGTCACCTAGGAGGGAGAGAGGACTAGAGTAGCTGTCTCTGACTATTTATTTAATCTGTGTTATCCTGACAGCTAAAGCCCACAGGACTATAAGCATGTATTTACGGGTATGTTGTATGTCTTGTCTTGTCTGCATGAATGTTTCTGTTCCGGATATTCATACCAACCCCTGCAAGTCTGATAGTGCTTTTTATAGTATAGTTCAAATTTTAAGAAGCAGTCTCACGTTTTTCAATTTATCTCTGTAGTAATATTCTTTGTATAAAAGGGCCTTAAGCTTATATTTTGTTGGAAAATGTCATGTCATTCGCTTATGTGTCATCATGTTATATTCTTATAGACATAAAAAAGTGTCTCCAGTGCTACTTGTCACAACGAGTGATTGAAATATTAAAATCTTCTAAATATCTTTGTGTTCAGCAGGTCAAAGAAATTCATACAGATTTGGAATTACTCTAGGATGAGTAACTGATGACAGAATATTTTTGGGTGAACTATTCCTTTTACATTGGGTAGGTCATGTGACAATGACAACATGGCGAATGTAGTTCGGAAACAATCAAACTACATAGCACATACTCTTCTGCGCTTACTGAGTAATTCTTATTAATCAAAATAGTACCTACTCTTGGTCACAGTTCCTGTTTCTTTCCTATATTAATCAGTTTTAGAGTTATTTGGTTTAGTAAAAGGTTTAATAAAGACAGCATATTTGTTACTTAATCAATTTGTGTTTTTGATGATTCTCTGAAGTAACTGACTGAAAGGCTCGATTAAACTTGTTGCCGCTATCGTAACTAATCTTACTTTTCGGTATGTTAAAGTGCACATGGCATCACATTCTCATATCCATTCAAGGAAAGTTCTGTGCAATCTGCTGTTGTGGGTATTTTTTGAATGGGTGGTGTGGTATTAGAATACAGTGTATGCGTGTGTATGTGTTTACTGAGGGAGGTGTTAAACATTTATTCTGGAAGGGCTCCCAATGTAACACCTCAATAAAGCATCCAGCCAACATTTATTCCAGGCCTGGGAAGTCTTGCTTGGTGGTCCATGGTAAAACCTTTTGAATAAGAAAGTGAAGTTGATTAAGATGAATTATGAAATAATGAAATGCTGCATACTCTTCATCTAGGATACGACCATAAAGGACTAAAATGGCTTCAGATTCACTAGACCTCTTCAAACAGCCGCAATCCAAACAAAAAAGGTCTCTTCCAATTTAAAATTTGCGACATTACCTTAATGGTAGGATATTTTTGCTCTAACATGTGCATTCCATTACTTTTCCAGAACTCCAACGCGGTGTTGTTTTAGCTGTAAAGCTGATACTGTCTTGATCATGCTAACCGCATTCGAGTTGATCCAGGCAGCAGCCAGTAAGCTGGGATCGGACGTGCCCCTGCGCCACGGCTGATGATTGTATGGCGGGGGGTGACTTTCTGACCTGTTCACATGGCTAATAAAACATTCATAGAGGGAGAGGAATTCCAGTGTATAGTTTTGCCCCGTCTGTGATGTTTGGAATCCTGCAGTGACCCCATAGAGAGCGCCATTCTGTCTGCAGACAAAGGCCTGCTGTTTCTCTCCGTATCATTGTGGACTAGACCAACACTACTGACTGCTTGCTGCAAAGCTAATCAAATATTTTTCTTCCACCACAGAATTAGTCTCAATAAATACTTTTTTTGCATGATTTTTCTTCTTCAAATTCATCTTGTACTGCAACGGTG
The DNA here is from genome assembly GCA_032361065.1 of Enteromius trimaculatus. Classification (NCBI taxonomy): domain Eukaryota; kingdom Metazoa; phylum Chordata; class Actinopteri; order Cypriniformes; family Cyprinidae; genus Enteromius; species Enteromius trimaculatus. Next base: position 13,863,275 of record JAUMHP010000063.1, read on the forward strand.
TTATAGTTCATGCAGGCGTTCAAGGGATTTTCTCTTTTTTTGTGTGTGGAGAAAAGTGGCCTCTTGTGTTAAACAAGAGGGAAAGACTGAATGAAGTGTATATTAAGTTCAATTGCTCTCACAACGGCCTGATTTGCCCAAATTGCCTGGCTTGTGTGTCGGAAAAATATTCCACAGGTCTCTTTGTTGTTATTTGGTTTTTAATTGGGTTACGACACTGCAATGCTTCACTTTAATTATGCTTCACCTCTGTCAGTAAAGTCCAAAGCGGCCTGTGAAATATGAATTGCTCTGTCTGTGCATTATTCCTTGGAGACTACTTTGAGATGGTTCACACAATCATTTCTTAATGAAAGAGTCATTCTGAAGTGTGCTAAAGTAATCCACTTGGCACAAGAGGCTGCTCAGCAAAACAAATGATGGAGTATTCTTGCTGAATTTATGTCTATTCACTTTCCTGAGCCACAGGCACTTGCCTTTCCTTTTCATCTCACAATAGACACTTTATGTAGCTGTCGATGTTCGCCATGAATCATTACGATGGCAAGTTCGCTTTTTTTCTGGATAGCATTTAAGTCATCAAATTCTCTTCATATTTTGAAGGTAGCCTCATCCTTTCATGAGCAGTTTTCTGCCATGTGCAGAGCAGTTTCCCTCAAATCTACACTCTAAAATTGGTTTCCAGAAAGGAAAACCTTCTAAATCTACAGACTTGGTGTTGTATTTACAAAGACAGAGTTATATTCATTAAAGTCTAAATGGCGTGCTGTCATTTCCTGAACAAGTCCCAGAGGCCCGTGACCTTCACCTTCACAGCAAAGTCTTAAACCCCTGTGAGAAATTCTTAACAGTTGTGATTTAACAATGGCTTGACAAGGATTATAAAATATATAGAAAATAATGAGGAGAATAAACCTTTTGTATTTGTACCCCAACTTTAATGGTTTGTAAATACAGTTCTTTGGCTTCACGCTGTCTTTCATGGATGGTTTTCATGGAATAATATTTTTACCACCAACAATATTATTTGGTTTCACAGATTCCTTAAGATTTTTTCAAAGACAAATAAGTTTGTAATTTCCGTTCACATAAACCTTCATTTTTTATTTTTGTAACTTGCACTGACAAGGAAAATCCTTAATGCCGGGAATTGCTGATGAGTATTTTTTCAATAACAGAATATTTTGGAATAATATTTGCCTCTTTTGTCAGCGTTCAAGCGGAAAACTGTTGCAATAGCTCCAAGCAAAACGTTAATGTAAGTTTTCATCCAACATTTACACTACATTCATATTTCAAACGGTTGCATTGTTGTTTTCTGATTGATCTGTAAACATAACTCATAATAATTAATGATATGATCTGAAAAAAACACATTAGTTATCAATTATTTTGTCTAAGTAGTTTTTGGCCAAGTGAATTTGCCTCAAATTAAACTACTATTTTATTTGTTCCAAAAACCAGCTCTAAATTCCCTTCGCATTTAGGAATATGAGGTGTAATTTGCATCAAATTTTCACTATTACATTTTGCAATTTAACCAAATAACCCCATATTTCATGATCAATGGTGTTCTGTAGAAATTGCTGGGATTACTGTTGAGTGTTTGATCAGTGTGCAACCGTGTGAGTGAATTGTGGCCTCTGGCTCACCTCTGCCTTCAGTTCCTCAGAATAATGGCTGCCAGCATCCCATTCCAAGAGCCTTCGTTTACTTTCTTATTGCAAACAAACTGCATTTTCCCAGTTATTTTCTCTGTGCAGAGGCCACCAGAACATTAAAGGGTTTGAGTGATATCATTCATGTAACATTAAGACCCCTACATTCGGGGAGGCTTTTAACGGCCACATCATGTTCTCTCTCTGTTAGAGCCATCAACCGCATAGTCTTTAAAGCATTAAAAATGTGGTTTCGCTGATCCTGGGACTCAGAATCATATATACAATACAAATAAAATGAACTGGCATTGGTTTTTATGCAGACATAAATAATAAACAGCAGGGCTGGTAAAATGATCCAGAGTCTTGCATTTATCCCCAAGATAGTATTAATTAGATTTATCTGCTGCTCTGGCTCACTCTTCCTGCTACAGACTATATATTACAAACTCAATGAATCTGAATACCCCAAGGTAGCATTACCCTCTCTCCCCTGGATTGGTAACCCTGCTAGTCTATATATTTTTATTGGCAAGTGTTTCAAAAGGCCCCACAGAAACAAGCACAGGTAAAGAAACGTGCTGAATGTGTCTAGACACTTGAGGTCAGGCTTCTTAGTAAGTTTGGATGCTCCGTGCCACGACAACAAGCAGATGTCTGTTGTGGCATATTGTGTCTGAATGTTTGGGATTGTTTCGAAATTGAGTACTGCAAAGGTTGGATTTGGGATTGCTATGTTGGCATATACAGTACAGTACGTAGCGAAAGGGCATTCTGTGGTGCTTTTTAACATGATGTATTTGTATGATACAATCCTGCATGTGATGTGAAACTTTGCTTACTGAATTGAATTCTTCTAAATGAACAAGAGAAACGTATTGTAATAGAAAGTATATATAATGACTTCACAAAATCCAATACATCATCTTGGCATAAAAAGAAATATATATTTTCATTCAACAAGCACAGTAAAGACATCCCCTACCCAACCATCAAAATAAATCAATGAATTAATAATATAAAATGCAGTGTAATAATGGTTAAGACTGACTATAATTTTTTTTTGTTCGGTATTAAAGCATTTTTTCTTGGAACTTTTAATGTATGTGTCAGCTATGATTTATGGCATACTTTTCATGCTCTAAATGGCTAGTAAAGTTAGCCTCTAGTTGCACTTAGAATTCTCAGTATTCATCTCAAGAAATACTTTGGAATGGATGAGCTCAACCTTGAAAGGTTGTATCAAATGTCATTATGACTGAAAGATTTTAGCGATCTGTTAGTAACTCAATCTCTTCTATCTTACAAACTCAGACTTCATACACTAACTATTAAGAAAAGATGATAAAAGGGACAAAAAATTTATGTGGACAAAGAAAAATACGAGCTGCAGATTAATTGAATGTTTAAACATAATTTCGAGAGGATCGCTGAACGAGTAATCATACACAGCTGATGGCCCGTTACCTAATCATCCCTTGTTCATTCGCGCCCAATCAAGTCATTTCCCCTTCACTATAAATTCTCCCAGCTTTTCATTTCCCTGCTTCCCGCTTTCGTGCATCCCTCCTCCACCCCTTCTCCTCCGTTTTCCATTTAGTTCACAACTTTCCGGGGCAGACGGTGAACGAGCCGAACGCCGAACTCTTGCCCACGCTAGGGCTTTACTGCCTCACACAGGTGTCACAATACTTAATATAGCACCTATGTGAAGTTAGAAGAGCCTTAAAAGTAAAAGGAAGGTTAAAGCTTTACACAGAAAAAGCACTTGGACGGTAGCTGGACCAGGCTGAAATTTTATTTCTTTTTTGCTTGATTTAAGCCAAAGGAGATTTTTCTTTCATAGACGTACTTACATTGCCAGAAACATCTGACGTGAGTTATGAATCTGGTTGTTGAGTTATTTGACTAGTCTCAATGCAATTTTGGTTTTCAATTCTGTAATGGAGGTCTTGACAAAACATGTGAGTGAGCTTTATTTTAATCAGTCCAACATTTTACACCTCTTAAACAGAAAACTGCTTGTCTTCAGATAACAACTTAATTATATGATAGAAACGCAGTCGCGAAGGGACAGTGGGCTCAAAGGTGACATGTGGCACTTGTGTGAAGCAACTCAAACTCCGCATGTAGCTGTTTTCATAAAGACATAGAGCATAGACAAAGCCGTGCTTGTTCTTAGACAGGACTCTGCATGGAGAGAGGAGGAGTCGGTATTGAAGGATAACTAATTTTGATTGACAGAGAGTTAAAGATCAAAGCCAGACGGGTCCAGGAGACCTACTGATCACAGCAGTCAGGGGTGAAATCATGTTAGCCGTAAAGTGACAGCAGTGGGCTTTTGCAAACGGGACAGCATGAGGGAGTTTTATTGCTTCTGGACCAGAACAATGGAAGCACTGCATCTCTTCCCAAAGCCAAGTGAGCTCATGCCTTAGTTCAGGGCCACCATCCAGAACTGGACAGACAGGAGGGAATCTGCCATGTGTACGGGATGCGTACCAGGACCATGGACAGATTCAGATCAGTTTGTTCTGTTCTATTAATTATATTCCTTTTTTGGACCCAGTTTGTATAATGCCTCTTGTGCTGCACAAAGATGTTCTGTATATGGTTTAACAAATAGTGAGACAAAAAGATAGATGGGGAGATGTTTAATGCCAAAAACTGCATTTTGTTGCATGTTGTTACAAGTTATTAAGCCATAAATATAAACAAACCTACTCATAGAACCGCACTAGATACAGCGATTTTCATAGTCAAGAAAAATAATTTGGTTGGCCTGAAATTACATTTTATACTATTTTTAGAGGTAAATTATTAGGTATCTATCTATATATCTATCTGGTGTGAGTCCCAGCATGTTTCACCATGCAAATATGAATTTTAAAAAATAGCATTATGATTGTATCATTCCCATAAACCCAGAGAATTGTTACCCCAATTGTTACCAAGAATCCTTTACATAAATATAATTGTTTCAGAGTATTTTGAAATACATCCAGTGCTTTACCCTTTAAGATCTAAGGCTCTTTGCCATTAGGTCCATTTGGCAAGACTGGCACGTTGATATTGTGCATGTCCAAGAGCACCAGAATTTTGAGACATGACTGATCACTCAAGGCACTGCAGGGATAATTGTATTTCACTTGAGCTATGAGACACATAGCCAATACAAACGGGAAAGAAAAAACACAGAGAGCAGGCAACTACTTGCGTTCTGCCCTTAAGAAATCTTGACGCTGACAGATGGATGCTTAAAATGTATTTGTCTTGGTGCCAGAGGACCTGACCCTCTACCGTCTAATATCAGCAGCCACTTCCTTTTTACTGAAGTTCTACAAATATACATAAAATGAAAGGAGGGAGTTATTTCTTTTTAAGTGGCAAAGTGAAGAGCTTTTATGTCAAATAATAATAATCAATGTTAGAATTTTCTCTCTGTGCTAAATTAATTTTATAGTGCAGTTGTTTCTACTATCTTTTGTTTTGTTTTGTGAGCACATTTATAATAATAGAAACAGATAAACAGTACTGGATGCCCTATAGGGACATGAAGGATTCAGTTACATGAATCTAATTATTTGCCCATGCTATAACAAATGCTAATTTCATGATAATCTAGCATTTGTCACTAGAATATAATTAATGCTACTTCGTTTTGTTTGACCACAAATGACAGTTCATTCTTCCCTCTTTTTTTTCTTACAATAAAAAAACGCCTCAGGAAATCAAAAAGACCCATCTGCAATTTATGAAGCGAACCACATAAACTGCTTAAGAACAAGCAATTGAGTTAAGCAACACTGTTTGTTTTTGCTAGCCATATCAAATAACAAATCCACTCAGTTATGAGTGGTTACCCACAGTCAGTTTTCTTTATGAAAAGTAATTAAATATGTTATATATCATGGTTATCTGTGGTATGACATATACAAAAAATAAAAAATAAATAAATAAAATGTCAACAGCTGCAAGCAAGAAAGCATGGAAGATTTTACTTTTATATGAATGACAGAAGTTTTACATCTTTCATTCACAGAAATCTAATATTAATATTAAAAAATAAATAAAAAAAGCATTTAAAGCTCAAGAATGAGAGGCAAAGAAGGAGGCAAGCAAAATAATAGTGTGTTTTATGAGACCAGGACTACTAGCTGTTTCGTAGGAAAGGACAAACATATTAAGGGAATCTGTCCTGGAGAGACAAGCCTTAAACAAGACCTTATGCTTATTAGCATCATTCCGTAGTTAGCTTGTTAATTAAAGAATCATTCACAGTATCCAGACCCAGCAGGATCTGAGAGAGAGCTGGTCTCTCCCAGGTGCTATAGAGAGCAAGTGATGCAGCCATATTGAAGAATCAAAGGTCTCTGTGAACCAGAGTTAATTTGAATTCTTTCACCCTTGTTCTGTTTTTTATTCAATTTTAAAAGCGGTGTAGGATTCTGAAGCTTAAAGGCTTCGCCTTCCCACAGTTGGACAATAAAAAGAGGGGTGGAAACAAAGCAGAGCAGAACATCTCCCCTCCTACTCGATTTATCCCTTGATTCACTCAGTAACAGTGTCCTAGTGGGCAGGAACATCAGATTTTTAATGCAGATTTAAGACACATTCAAGTGTGAAGTAAAATGGGGGTCTCCAATGGGGTCCCCAGGGGCCACAGGAGGTGTTTAATGGCACGCAATGACCCAAACGGCCGGGCTTGTTATGGTCTCTCCACTGGAGCTCCAGGCTTTCACAGAACCAGCATTGTTGGCACAGGGCTGCAGACACTCCACACAAAAAACAGAGGTGACAGGGCCATTCCCCCAGTGTGCTTCATGTACTGAATGAAATCACTATAATGAAAGGCACTCACAAATAAATATTCAAAACTCTTTCAAAGTAGCCTTTCGAATTTACGCTTTTCGGATTTGTACTCTCCTTATTATTGATATAGAAGCAAAAATGCACATATAGTGTAACGCCAGCACAGTCAGCTGACCCGGGACCAGCTTGTTGCGAACGCTCACAGTCACCGGAGTACTAATGAGAAGCACCTGTTTTAATCAGAGACTGCAGTATAAAACCAAAACGCTCCATTCATTCTACGGCTAAGCTCGAGGTAACAGACCTACACATCTGCCAAGTACTCTATGCTTACCTGTTTCTCTGTACCGCTAGTGAATCTTGCTGACTGTGCCCGTACCCGATTTATCATTGCTTCTGTCCTCAAAGGGAACCAAAGGAGACTGCTCATGCACACTCACCTGCTTGCACCTAGTCACGCGGCACCTGTGGAGAGAAAGGAGTTTTCGATCAGGAGATCGTTTTTAAGGACTACAACCCTAAGGTCTGCATGTTAGCAGTTACTCACCTCTGTTCTTTGTACAGTTAGACAACGTGAAGGAGTGAAGCGAACTGGAGATTGCTGATTCCCCAAAACTCATTCAAGATTCAGTTTATGTATTTGATTTATATTTATGCCTTCGAGCCTGAGATTTCTGTTGAACGTTTACTGCTGTTGATTGAATAAACCTCTGTTCATTGAACTCAAGTCTCTCGTCTTGGCCTCGAGCGTTACATATAGATTCTTGTATTTCATTAAACTTATTAATTCAGATTTATGTTATATTTTCCTTTCCTTAATTTCCATGAGGATACTTTTTATCGTTCTAGATGAGTATGAGCTCTTAGGCTTGTTTTCTTAAAACAGGTCAGCTTTTCTGCCATCACCATGACATACATGTCGGCTGGACTAATATTTATGGTTGTAGATTACTGGATGCGTACAAAAAGGTTTTAAAGCATATTGAATAAAAGGTAAATCTGTAACGTTTGCAGAAATATTTAGTGTTTACTGTAAACTCATAAACGTTTTAGCATTATGATGAATGCATTATGATTTTCTTGATGTGTAAAACCAAAATGTAACTTTAAATTTTCTGATTTAAATTTAAATGTAATTTAAAATGTAAACACTAATTTACTTCATCAAACTTTTGGAAAAGCTATTAGCGTGAGAGCAGCTGTTTGATGGTTAATTTTGAATGAAAAAGTAGTGTTTTGAGGGCTTGTTGTGAAAAGGGAAAATACAGTACAATAATCTCGCACCTTAAACTGTGAAAGTGCATGTTTGCTGGGTTTGTCCTCTTGTTGGCCTCCTGCTGAATTGGGTGTAATGTAGCAGCCGCTCCCGTTGGCTGATGGGCGGATACGTCAGCACCTCACTCCGCTTATGCCTGCTCTCGTGGATAGTGGCGGTCAGAAGAAATAAGGGATGTATCACAGATTACGCACGAGACCGACAGAACTTCTTAAACATTATAACAACATCCTCTCTGCACTGCGTTAAGAAGCGGGAAAAGCGGCTACATTACAAACCGCATCACTGGGAAACGCCGCTCCGAAGTTGTCATACTGGAAACCTTGTTTTAGTATGTGCTAGCTTGTTTTTTAAGCTACGCTGCATTCAGTCGTTTGGAAGCTTTCGTTTATTTGCAACATGACGGTTAAATGTGTCTTTATAACGCACCTTATACTGCTTTGGGTCGGTTCCGATACTGACGCGTCTGAAGCTGTTTGGAGAAGTGCGCGCGACAGCACGACAGACGCGCTCGTGGCCACTGATGCGCTCTCACAGCATATGTTTAAACTCTATGAGAAGTACAACATTGAACCTAACCGACTCAAAGAGGGAAATACTGTAAGAAGTTTTAAAGCAAAACCTGGTAAGTAGCACAAAAAATAAACTCGATACATAACATCGCACAGAGGGATAGCCTCTGTATTTATATTACGTTTTAAATGTTTGATAAAACTCTACATTCATTACAATAGTAGCTTGTTTTAGCTTAAGTGTGTCTTCTGAGTGACTTGGTTTTGGTTTACCTAAATACTAAAATATTTTGTCAGAAGCAGGCAGTTTAATAATTTATGCGAGGATTTCTTTTTTGGACAAATTTCTATCAGTAATTCTCTGCTCTGTTTGTCTTGAGCAAGGCACATGGGTTACTCCCAGGTTTTTATGGTGTGTTTGTACTGTCTAAATATATAATATGATAGGCTAAATAATGTCACTACTAGGCTATGTTTTGTATACTGTGCAATAGGCTACTTAACGGAATTGTTGCTATGGTTACCTCCTCAGGCAATTTGTGAACTTTTGTTAATGAAAAGTTAGAAAACAGTAACTTATAAGCTATAATTAATAAATACAGATAATTGTGCACTATGCATGATAAATGCGCAGTGTCAAGAGCAGGCTTATAATTGTGATTCTTGTAGCTATTTCACATTAATATTCCCTGTTTAAATCAAAACATAAAAAAAATAATAATTCTACACTCTCATGAAACAATGCAGTCTTTTTTTCTGAAGTCTGCTAAAGCATATAATCAATGCCGATTAAAAGACTGACATTGTTGCAGGTTCTAACTCTTAAGGGAACCTAAATAAACATTTCCATATGTCTGCTGGCGTAAAATGTCTCCTCACTTCCTTGTGCTTTCTCCAACCCCATAGACAGAACAAAAAGCCTGTTGTTTGAGCCCATATTCATAATTAATATGTAACTCAGCAGTTTCTCTCGTATCTTTGCAGAGAATGTGGAGGAGAGGGTCTCGTACTGGTTGAATCTTACTACTCTTCAGGGATCTGAGGTGATTCTCACATCTACGTTTCACTTCTTTTTTGACAAACGGCGACGGCAGAGGTCCTGGTTCTGCAAGCGCTTCAAGAACCCCTCTTGTCACCCCCCGAACCTACATCTGCTACCTTCTGTTCGTCTTCTATTCCGGTCTCCCTCCTTCAGCTCAGCCCCAGGATCTCTACTCGGAAACATCACCGTAGTTCCTCACAGACGTGGGACCTGGCAAAGCAAGGACGTGTCTGTCATTATAAAGGAGGCCCGAGATAAGAATCACCTTTTGATCACTGTGGAGTTTGACTACGGAGAGCAGTATCAAAGGTATCAGGACCAACTCCCATCCTCCAGTCTTCCATATTTGCTGGTGTACGCTAATGACCTGGCAATTTCCGAGCCCAACAGCGTGGCTGCGAGCCTACAGAGATATGACCCTTTCGTTGCAGACCAGCTGCCAACACAGTCTCCAGACTCCTCACCTGACATACGTGTGAGGCGGGAGCTGGATTTGGACTTCTCCGATCCCATTGAGAACAACGAGCTCCCAGAGGTGGAGTACAACAGCTTCAAACAGCACGATATGTGGGAAAGCGCTTACTTTGCGCTCAAGCCAAAGCCCTTTAAAAAAGAACGCCGGAGGAAAGGCCAGGAGCATGCTGATGGATTCGGCAAGTCTCAGGTTCTCCGGTTTGATGAGAAAACCATGAAGAAGGCTCGGAGGAGACAGTGGAAAGAACCTCGCAGCTGTTCCAGGAGGTACTTGAAGGTGGACTTTGCAGATATCGGGTGGAACGAATGGATCTTGTCTCCCAAGTCTTTCGATGCCTTCTACTGTGCAGGAACGTGTGAATTCCCCATTCCAAAGGTCAGAGAACCTCATGGCGAGGATCAGCATATGCGAATGTGAATCGTTTAGACATGTTGAAATATTTAAAAATGACTATGGTTAATACAGCTTTTCTAGCCAGAGGTTTTAAACAAAGAATCCCTTCAGAAAATATTTCAGTTCCAGCACAACTAAAGCACACTGACTTTATGTGCAATTTCAGTCAAATAATTGTACGCTTAATGGAGGTTTTAAGCACATTTTGAACACATTTTCTTTTGAAATGAGCCAGTTACAGTTCCTCTGTTCTGAATAATAGAAGGGTGTTGTAAGACATAATTTCCTCTGCTTCACTGAAGAAAGCTAAACAAAAGTTGCATATCTAAACGCTACCATACCTCATTATCCTCTCTTTTCTGCCCTTTTCAGGTGGTCCGTCCCTCCAACCATGCAACCATCCAGAGCATAGTCAAGGCCGTAGGGATAATTCCAGGTATCCCAGAGCCCTGCTGTGTCCCAGAGAAGATGAAACCCCTCAGTGTACTATTTCTGGATGAGAGCAAAAACATTGTGTTGAAGATCTACCCCGACATGTCTGTAGAGACATGCGCTTGCAGATAGACTCGCTGGTCAGAAGAAAAGAAAGACAAACGGGCATTGTTGTGGTTTCTACATGCAAATTTACCTTGAAGAGGCATATTGTCTTTAGTTTGCACTTGTTAGAAAGTGCACACGTTTTAAAGGACTGCATTTCATTTTTTATAAATGCTTACAAAGTGATATTTTAATTTCCTCTGTTTATCCACAAAGGATCTGTCGTAAACATTGTTCATTGTACTAGTTGAGTAACATAAGCACTTACTCTTAAAAATATTCCTTACAAATTGTCAGCTTTGCTGTCATCACAATGGTATAAATGGGTGGACCCATGTTTATAGATTTCTGAATGTATGATGAGGTTTTATAGCATACTGAATATAACAAACCTTTTTTTGGGAGAACTGTTGAATTACATTGGAAAGGGAATTAGAATAAAGAGTTATTTTATCATTCAGCTGAATGTTGTAGTTACAAATTAAGATTAAGTCTTGGTGTTCATTAGAAACTTTTCATTAGAAAGTGTAGCTTAATATTTGGGTCATATGGTCATATGTAAAAATTGTGAACCTTTTAATTTACATAAAAATTTTAGTGTGACTGCAAAGCAGTCTTGTAGAAACTAATCGAAACTTTATTTTGAAACAAAACTTAAAAGATCCCAAAAGGTGGAGTGTTGCTATTCGCTGAGGGCACTGATTGCTAGTGCTGACTTATTTCCCTGTGCATTTGTTTTATTTTAAGAGATGTTACACAAGGTTTTTTTTTTATATTCAGACACATTTGATGATGTAAGCAAGGAGTATTGTTTGGCCAAATGTGTCAGTGTGTATAAACAATTGTTCAGTATATTATATTTTAGAGAATGTATTTTTGTAAATGTGTGTTTTAAATTATGAAAACTAGCCTTATAATAAGTAGAATAAAATAAATGTTAAACCACCAGCTTGTATTTTTCTGCATTGTATGTGTTAATATTCTTAACTTAACGAAAAGAACAAATAAAGGAATAAGAATGTCCAGACAACTAGCACTGACATCAGAAACCAGCCTGGTCCATTACTTCTTTACTTGGACATCAAAGACATCCCTAACCCCCAGTTCCCACCTTCAGCCCACTTCAAGAGCATCATGTCTCAAAGTTCAGGAAGTTCCAACTCTTACTTCAACAGATGATGTCACCCAGCTCAAACTAATTTGAGGTAAACCCTTTTAATCCCGCTAGCCCATGAATGAAAACGAGAGAAGCGTGTTCTCACAGAACAGAACCCAATTACTGTCTGCTGTGTCTTTCCTTTGTGCGGGTTTGAGTGCTGAATGGCTTCTCTGTGCAGTGTGCTAAAAGAGACACTTGGAGATGTCAACATGTTTGGTTATGTAGACTGAAGAGATGTGAATGTGTCTGCTGCTATTTATCACTACAAATGTGAATCCCAAAAATTATTTTATAATTAAACCAGCCTAGTTTGTTGGTTTTAACTTGTCATCCACAAACCCCTCTCACAGGAGAACAAGCACACCGCGCATAGGTAAGTAGAGTTTTCAACAACTGACTAATTTATTAGCATAGAGATTTGGCGGCAAGCAAACTGATGAGATGATCAATGGTCTCCACAGTAATCAAAAGCTGTTTTCCTCTCTCGGGCTAGTTTTGACAGTGTCAGCATGAATGAGGTTTGTTAAACTGTAGATCACTTGGTCTCCCACAGAGACCGTAAAACAACAGAAGAATGTGAGAATGTAATGGCAACATCCACTAAAGCTGCCTAGAAACACTGAGGGAAACTCAGGTGAATCCCCTTTAGGCAGTGTTTAGTTTCCTGGGGAGCACTTTAATATTTAAATCAGTAGTGTAGGACACCAGAGGCTTCGTCAAAACCTAAATACTCAACAGTTACTGAAAACCAAAGTCAATATTTAGTTTTCCAAATGAGGCCTGATCAATTAATGGCAGCGATGAAAGATGCTCTTTAGAGCGAACAGAGGATTTTCTGTCTGTACGAAATGACTCTCTCTTCAAGTGATTACAGTCAGGAACACACCGCTTGGCTTCTTATTGCACCAATATTAGGCCAGTGTATACACATCTTTTCATTCAATTTAGTGTCTTATGATGTATTAACTTTCTTGAATGAGCAGCATGTTTATAGCTAAATACAGATGGGTGTCCTTTTGAACTCCGCAGTAAGGTCAGAACTCTAATGTTTCTCAGTCTTACTTTTATTATCTATGACTTCATACTTATAATTAAAAAAAGACAAAAAAAATTAAATCAATGTGAACACAACACCATTCTCTACTGACAGCTTTAACGACTTATGAGTTGTTAAAGTGTGCGCTCTACCGGTCATTCGGTGTTAGTGCAGGTGAGTGAGTGTGTGTGTGTGTGTGTGTGTGTGTCACGCCACTGTTTCAAAAACGTACAATTATTTTAATACAGTTAAATATTAATACAATTTTAATTACCTCGTTATTTTTTAAAGAAAGTCAGCATTTTAAAATACAAGCTAACACTTTATCTTCTATATATATTTCTCTAAAAACAAAAAGTAGTATTTGATATGTTTCATGTTTCATACATGGCTGAAATCAAAGGCAAACACTCGTGGAATACGCTCAGAATCTTTAATGAAATACAATGACTGTACTTATCTCAAAAAAAGAACAGAACAAGAAAATATTTAAATAAATACATCCTCCTTGTCGTTGTGCTGCTAAACAAATGACAAAGATTTGGCTTTCTGAAGGGATGGATATTTCAAATATAAAATCTCTTTACAAAGCAATGCTATTAGTACATAATAGTTTTATTCAGCTGTTAGCAAACCTAAAAATGCTGGAGCATTTAACTCTACAGTTTTTCAATAGCATTTACATGTACTCATCCAGACATTTGTAAGGCACTGTTAAGTTGAAAATGACCAGGTAGTTCAACAGTATTAGTCACAGCTAAATGTACTAGGTACAGCTACCTCTAAAGAGAAAGTTATTCATGTCTATAGCCACCTAGTGGCGATGTATGTCTATCCTGAATTGTACTACCAAAGACCGCCATTTAAAATACATTGCAGAAATGACTATGACCTTTGGAGAGAAAGACAATGAATCTTTACCAAAGGTATATAAGGTTCAAGTTTTTAGTCGGTCTACAGAGAAATACTTCCCCTGTCCAATAGCAACCCAGTTAACAGAAAATGTTCTTAGAACATGGAAACTTTCTTTTTGTTATAGACTGAATGCCACTGTGCTAATAGAGAACGTTCTCAAAACATTCTGGCAAGGTTCCCTTAAAGTTTGTTCTCTTAACATCGAAAGTTTACTAAGCTATCTGGCCTTTAATGGTCTCAAACAGGAATATATTACCTGGAATTTCTAATTCCCATAATGTTTGCAATAAGATAAAATGCACGTTCCCTTAAGGTTCCTACAACTACGTTTTTCAAACATTTAAAACTGAACATTTCAAATAGTCAGAGAACACTACGTAGGCTAAGAACGTTTTCATAACACGGGAACATTAGCAAAACAGTCTTGGAACATATTTTTGTCATTTGGGTAGCTAGAAGGGACCATTTAAGGTCAATGCATATTCATTTTATATACCTGGTTAAAGTGCGAGTTTTTCGTCTTAATTATGTGATGTCATGTGACGTGAGAGGTGGTGACGCTCTCGAAAATACTCGTGACAGATGGGACAGGTGAGTTTCTCCTCTCTTCTCCTTCTCACCTGAGCCTCTGCGGCGAACTCTTTCTTATGATGGGACCGCATGTGAAACACCAAGTCGGAGGTCATTCGGAATGAGAGGTTGCATTTGGCGCACCAGTTTTGCACTGAAACTCCCAATGGTGTGAAAGTAGGGGGCAGAAGTGTCAGAGAAGATGTAGACTGCAGCTGGCCACCTATAGATCTGGTCCAATGCTCGGGCGCGTAATAAAAGGATCCTCCGGAAGCCAGAGGAGCGGACATCACTCCACCTGCACGAGCGCTTGGCAAGTCAGCGTGAAACAGGTGCGAAGCCAATACATTTCTGTATTCTAGTGAAGGTTTTGATTGGAAAGAGTCTGAGATATTATCCGAATGCGGTGGTGAAGAATTCTGAACTTCGGGGATGGCGCGTTTGCTGGGTTCACAAAACGCGCTCTTCTGTTCCGATTGCGCGCTCTTGGGTACAACGAACGAGAACGCGCTGCAATCTGATTGCAGGCCTACTTCCGACGCCATTACATCCCGTGATGACTGCTTGGGGTTTGAATGCTCTGGTGGTTTTTGGACCTCGGTAAAAGCGCTGCTTTTATTTATCTTTGTTGATAATTTATCTGATTCAGACAAATCCTGGAAAGGTTGACAGTCTTTGTTGGCGTTGGCGGTGTTGCTGTGATTACTGATGTTGGTTTTCTCTAATAAAACAGTTTTTTTGCTCCGGGGACTTAAGGAACGCTCTTGTTTTCTTTTTTTAGGAATACCCGAGTCCTCTGAAGAACCGTTCGTTTTGTGCTCCAGATCTCTTGCAATGTTATGAAAATCTATGATTTTGCGTTGTCGCTTGACTTCTGGTTTCTGTTCGTTGGATGGTCGGATAATATCTATTTTTTCCTGCGCACATAAAAAACGGGTGTGGGCAAGAAAAGGGTTTTCGTTCTTGAAGGCCTGGCCGCATCTCGTGCATGTGTAGCCTGCAAATGAAGATACAAACGCTGTCAGACCACAATGGTAATAACAATAATATGACACTTAGCATTTAAAACAATTCGTTTACATATTATACAAACATTTATACATTTGTATATTAATAATAATTAATAAGTTGCTGTCTAATGGATCTTAAGGATTTTTTTCCCCCAAATTGTCATAAGTTTCTAAAGGGGTCCTCTGTGTCCAGTGGTTATTCTGTCACATGACAACAAATTAGCTAGTTCCTGCATATAATTGCTATTGTATATATATAAAAAAATCGCCTCAAATATTAATAATAATTTGCAAACCAAAAATGTACAGAAAAATTATTAT